>WUAM01000209.1:481194-532266 GCA_024336885.1 Actenoides hombroni
CTGAGGGGAGACCTTATTGCCCTCTACAACTACCTGAAGGGAAGTTGTAGTGAGGTGGGAGTTGGTCTGTTCTCCCTCGTGACAAGTGACAGAACAAGAGGAAATGGCCTGAAGTTGAACGAGGGGAGGTTCAGGCTGGACTTTAGGAAGCATTTTTTTACAGAAAAGGTTGTCAGGCATTGAATGGCTTGCCCAGGGAGGTGGTGGAGTCACCATCCCTGGAAGTGTTTAGGAGGTGGTTGGATGTTCTGTTTAGGGATGTGGTTTAGTGGTTTTTGATATGGCTAGGAATAAGGTTGGACTTGATGATCTTGAAGGTCTTTTCCCGCCAAAATTATTCTATGATTCTATATGAGTGTAAGAGGGGGAGCTCTGACCCATTTTGCTTCGTAAGAGCTTGGAACTCAAAGGAGTGGAGATACTGCATGGGGTTTATGGTTAAGTGATGGAAAGATCAGCCACATGAGTTTTCCTGTGCCTGAGACATCTTCTACCTTACCTTTTAAAATCATTAGAAGCAGGTTT
This sequence comes from Actenoides hombroni, assembly GCA_024336885.1. NCBI lineage: Eukaryota > Metazoa > Chordata > Aves > Coraciiformes > Alcedinidae > Actenoides > Actenoides hombroni. The sequence continues at coordinate 481,720 of WUAM01000209.1, forward strand.
GATCTGTGTTGTATCTGAGTGACTTGCTACAAGGATGGCCAGATGGAGATTACAGGGGGCAAATAACAAATCATAAAATCAACACACAATTCAAAAACATAATTTACCAACTAGCAGCTTCCATGTTTATTCAAGAGGAAACATAATTAGTACTATGCAAACTGGGAAGCTTAAACAACAAGCACAAACCACACCTCTTAGAAAGCATTATTATTTTTTCACTTATGCTGCAGAGACACCATTGTTTCTACAGATGGGTCTTTTATTGATTTGCTTTTGTTATTGTGCAAGATAACTGAAAATCTGAAAACTGTTTTGTTTTTCTGACAGTGAGCTCCCCAGAATGGAAAAACAAACAGCACTGTTGCTTTGGAAGCAGAATACAAAGACTGAAAATGTTAAGGTGTAGCTTATTTCAAGCTGTATTTTAAAAATTGGATGTAGAGTTTATTAGCAAGAAATCCCCAAACCTAATGCTTATAAAAACCACCAAAACAGTAAAAATAGAAAAACTACATTAATATTAACACTTGCTACCTGTGTATCAGGACATAATCAATTCATCCAGTGCATTTATGTAGAACCACTGAGGTACAACAGCAGAATAGTAGAGCTCCCACAAATAATCATAGGTGTAGCCATTTTGCACCAACCAAGCACAACATAACGTTATGGTGAACATTTGCTCTCCCTACACTACTCAAAACTAAGCAGTTTTAAAGACAGAACTGGTGCTCACTTAGATTTATGCTATGTTCATCTGAAGGCAATCCAGCAGTTAAAGTGTTTTAAATAAGCAATCAGAAGTTGAGTGAAACTGTAAAACAGAGGGAGAATGTCCACAAACTTCATGTAGATAGATTTGATCCAAGTTATTCTTCTTCGGAAGATCAATAAGCAAATAGTATGAGCAAATTGTTTCAGTGACCAACCTGGATTTTTTTCCAATTTCTCCTTTCTCCAGGGTCTTTTACCCTTCATGTCTGGATAACACGCTCCATAAAGATCAGGCAAAATCTCACAAACTGAGGTGTTAACTCCCACTTTTAAGAAAATATTTCAATCTTATTTTAATACTATTTTCTTTTCTGTTTCTCACATGAGAACTGCTACAACATGGGACTTCCCATAAGTGTTTCCCAGCAAAGAGACAGACATCCTCAAGAGACTATCTTCAAAAGTCAGAAAGGACAGGGTCCAGCAGGAGACAGGAGAAAAAGCTGTCTTTCATGTGCTGACAGGGTCACAGATACCAAGATCATGAGGTTCTCTTCCCCTATCAATGTTTGAGTATGCTGAAGTAAAGACCTTCATTTTCTACTTACCCTCAAAGACAACAAATTGAATAAAAAAACCCAACAAAACAGATGGAATTAATTTCTACCTCAATCTGGGTGGCGTTATCATGTCCCTCTTCAAGCAGCAGGTCCGTGAAACCCCCCCGTGAATCCTGCCCCATGCTGGCTCTGTTGGTGTCAACTGATTTCAGAGACTCTGAGTGTCTTCTCCACCTTTGGCTGCTTACATGTGAATCCACTCGCACAGTTTCCTCCGCTCCAGGGAAACTCTGAACAACTTCATAAAACACACCTGAGAAGAAAAGAAAGAACAATATACTAAGTGGTTGAAACTTTGGTTTACTAATCACAATTGAAAACCCAAGAATAGTAATTTTTTATACATGCTTTGTACAATTCCATAGAATAGCCACTTAATATCTCTGATAAAGTTTCAACAACAACGAGTTTAAAAGAATAGATAGCATATTATACTTGTACAAAAATTCAAAAATAAGTTCTGTAGACTCCTCTAAACATCCTAAATATTTTATTTTCCTGCTTATTTTATGTCTGGAAAAAATTTTCCCTGTAGATTTTGTAACACTGATACTTGTCTACCCATAGGTGTCACTTTTCAAAATAAAATAAAACTAAGGAAAAAAAAAAATTAGTTAATCATCTAACAAAATGAAAGTAGAAGAGGCAGAGAAGCACTGGTACGGACTTAGCTTTTGCTGCTGATTTTATGTAGAAACAGCTTGGAAGCCATGGTAAAAGGGGAATAAACGTTACGAGGCATGACACTCCTGTAAATATCTGTTCCGGTGCAAAATTAAAGCTGCCCCATTGTGTAAGTGATCATAGAATCATGGAATGGTTTGGGTTGTAATGGACCTTAAAGATCATCTAGTTCCACCTCCCCTGCCATGGGCAAAGACACCTTCCACTAAATCAGGTTGCTTAAAGTCCCACCCGACCTGGCCTTGAATTCTACAAGGGAGGGGGCATCCAAAACTTCTTCAGGCAGCCTGTTCCTGTGTCTCTCCACCATCACAGTAAAGAATTTCTTCCTAATATGTAAATCTATCATCTTTCAGTTCGAAAATGTGATTCTGTGATAAATGTGAACGATGTGTGAAGTCTGCGGACACCCACTATATTCCCTACAAAGGGTGAGCAGTCAGGTGGTGTGTTCTACATATTCCTTTTGCACTTTATTCATGCCCATTAACAACTTTTTTGTGCTTGTAAATTTTAAATTTAAATTAACAAAAAAAAAATAATTATTTTCTGTTAACAGGATAACTTTGCATACTTTGCCCTAAAAACGAGATATGATTTTCATACTATCTTTAGGTCTAAGAGGAGAAGTAGAGGAGTGGTCTGTGCTTTTAAGTGCCAGGAAGAAGGGGATCTTGTTCAAAAAAAACCCCTGCACTGTGAGGTTTCAAATAAACTCTCAAGAGAAGTGGCAAAGAAAAATACTGAGAGAAAGGATAGACTGGTAAATGTCAGTTTGCTTGTAGAAATATTTCCACTGCTTCTACTTGGCAGAGGCTTCTGAGCAAAGGAAGGCAATACTTCCAAGGGCCTTACTAAGCAGTGCATATGTTGCCTAGATATAGAATAGATAGAAAAATAGAAAATTACCTACCAAAGGTTTAAATAAGAAGATATTCATGCACCATAGCAGGAACAGATACAGGAGTCATAGATATAGAAGAGTACGCCAGACATTGCTCTTGACAGATCAGAAAGTGTTACAGTACAGAATCAGTCTCTAATGCACTTTAGGCTATGCATGATTCTGTTTTTCTAGCAAATTCCCCCAAATCTAGTAAATTTATTTCCTAAGTTATTTGATCACTCTCAACCACACTGAAATTAATGTGAGCGGAAGGTGCTTTGTCACCTAGTGGAATCAGAATTTAATAGAGATGCAAAATAAGCAATCTCAGGCCATAACTTTCCTCAGATCCCAGGTAAACAGACTTGTTTTCTTTTAACTGGTGGCTTTTTGAAACCTGTTTCCTCGCATTTCTTAGAAGCCTTAGAACACTTGTCTTCAACAAATTGCCACCATGCTCCCTTTTTTATCAAGCAATCAGCTGCCAGATGCAAAGGGACAGCTCAGCAGATGAACTAACTTATTCCTCCTCAGTCCTTATCAAAACCTATTCAGAGCTGCCCTCCCTGCTTCAGCTTGGAGGCACTCACCATGCTGTTATGGGGATAAGGACATCAGAAATCTGTCAGAAACAGCAAACTTCCCAGGTACAATCACAGATAGGTGCTTTCTGCCTGCGATATGCAATGCTTGGGGCTGGCTTGGTAGAGGCAACATTCGCACTCCCACCACAGCAGAGTCTGTGGCACTAAGACATCTCAGCACCTTCTGCAAGGCACAAGGAGCACTAGACACCTACAAACAAGGGTCCCAGGTCACAGTGAAACAGCTACATGTCTGCAGGATGCCACTCCCTTCTTCTGAAGTGCCTTTCCTGGCTGCCCTCGGTGGCTCAAAACCTATGTTCAGAGAAGCAAAAAGCATATTTATCCCCCAATTTTACACTCACACTGCAGCCTACTCCTTTTATGACCAATGATCAACATGTTGAGGCAATCACCTAAACTAGCAAATAGAAAGCGTGAAAGTTAGGGGAGGGTCTTAAATCCAATTCACCTCAGGCTGAGCCTTGTCTGTAAAGGAAAGCAAATACCTGTTCTCCTACATCCTGAATAGGTTTCTAAGCTTTAATGTTTTGTAACAAACTTCCTTTTAAAATAATAATCATATAGTTCTGGAGAGAAGGAGATAAGCACATTGGGATATTTCCACTGGCTTGGAAATTCTGTACATTTTTCTCCATACTTTTTTTTTATTGTATAATTTTATTGTGGCATCTGCAAAATTTGGCATGCACCATTCAACATTAGAGAAAACTTTGATGTCATCAGTACACAACTTTTATCCCATTCCAACTGCTTTAATAATGTGATATTTTTCTCTTGAAACATAGAAAGTGTTCTAAACCCTATTGTTACTGTCCTTACACTGATAAATATTATTTTACAGGTAGAAGCTATACTGATATAAGGATGCTTTATATTCATCTAACTCTATTCAGAATGCATCATATTCTTCTAAACTTAATAGTAGCAAAAATTAAAAGCATGAAATGTTACTGTTTTCAGTTTAAAACTAGTCTTTGGGCTTTTTAAAAAAATACGATTATCCATGAAAGCTTCTAGCAGTGTTATCACTAGACTAGGCAACTGTCCTGGACTGGCAGAGTGGGGAAACTGAATCTAAAATGTGAGATAAAATCTGGATGTGTTTTCAGGGAGTAAAGAAAAAAATTCACTGCAGGCTTCCTCCTTTGTTATACCTTTTTCTTAAGCTACTGAGGATGGAGAGTGATGATAGGCTTGGCCAGACCAGCTCTGATCCAGAGGGGTGTCTCTGTGGTGTTGGTTTATCCTGACAGATCTCAAATGTTAGGAAAGTGACAAACAAGATTTGATTTTTCTTTTTTTTAATGAGCTGAACAAGGCTTTTTTAAATGTAAATATAACTTAATTATATACACTCTCAGATAATGGATATATTAATTTTCAAGTTCTAAACACAGGCAGCTCATGAAGAAAAAGCATTCAGAGACCTAAAGTTTTAATACTTTGCAAGTTAGAACTATTTCCTGTTTCTGGTTGAAATATCTGTGTAGCTACTAAATCACATAAAAAGCATTTTGGAGGAAATGTACCAAAGTGTTATAATCTTATCTTTTAGATCTCAGAGCTTGCACCTAATTAACAGTGCAGGAGAACATGTCATTCAAATGAATTGGAAAGCAGCCAAATTCTGTTATATCTGATTAATAATAAAATCACAATATTGGCAAAAATAGATGGGTGGTAACTTGTTCAACTTGTGTGAACAAGGACTCACAATGACCATAAGCCTTCAAATCTGTTAAAGCTGGAACTACAGTTTTCAACTGATGTATTTATGTACAAAGCACAACAGTGGTATATGTAGTCCTGTCACTGGCATGCAAATATCTTGGTGTGTAGGTCTGTAGAACTGATAGTTTAGTATAGTATTTTGGACATAGTATAAATAAAGTACAGGTCTTTGTAATGAATATGTAATGTATGTTTTGATCCAACCCTTCAGCTCTTGTCTTTGAAGTTTTCATGAAGTTAGCAATGAAAATCATTATGTCTGCAGCTCCTTTCCCCTTCAAGTTAAGTTAAAATTAAATATTTCAACTCTGTGTTGAATAAAGGTAGAAAGTCAGTGGGGTGGGGTAAGGAAAACTGATCCATAAAAAGTTTTCACTGCTTAGAGATTTTTTGGACATAATGACTGACTTTTGTCAAGCTCAGAAACTCTTGTCACAGTTGGCCAGGGCAGTCCAGTTCAATCCTTTCTAGTTAATGTGTTTGATCAAAATTACCATCAAAGACTGTAAGGGAGATGGGGCACCATTCACACAAACTGGAAAGACCTACTCGGGAAGAGCAATGGATGAAAATTGCACTTTCTCTCACACCTAAGAGAGGTGCTTCAATTCTCCTTCTGTACAGGTTTACATGCTCAAAGGAAAAAAACTTTAGGCATCTATTGTCTAAAACCTTATGTTCCCAGATAATAGCTTTTTGACTACCTTAGCTTGCATATAAACAAGTATGAAACAAGCTTTTAAGCTGTATTAAACCAACCTAATGGAGGAGACACTACCAAAACCTGTATCTTCTTGCACATCAGGACCTGACTTTTGGGGTGACTTTGCTAATCTGAGATTTTGCACAGGAAGATGCGTGTCCTGTACTACAAGAACTACTTAACATTATGTCATTAACATAAATCCATGCTGAAACTGGACAACTCAATATGTATACAAGTTTTTCCACTTCAGTACTGTGACTAATGCAAACAGTTCTTATAAATTGAAAGCACAGATTGGGCAATGCACAAAAGATTTGCTGAAAGGGAAGAAGCCGCTTGACTGTGCAGGGGCATGGGTTCTCTGCTTTGTCAAGCCTGTCCTCAAACAAAAAGGGAAAAAGTAAATAAACCCAAACCAAAACAGCAGACCTTGACAAGCAAGACAGCAGCTCTGATTTAGTAAGGAATTCGGGTCTGCATAAAGTTTTATTTAGAATGACTATATAGCTCTCACTTTACAAGAGAAATGCACAATTTTATGGACAGCATAACTAAAGGAGAAAGAAACCCTATTTTGAAACAAAAAAGGCAAATAGGTGAATAGTCTACCACTCATTCAACTGTTCTGGTCTTTTCCCACCTCCCCCCCCGCCCCTTTTCCATGAGGTGAAACAGGACTGTGGAATGTTTCGATGCATCAGAATTTCAGAATTGCATTTCTGAAAAACATGTGTTAATTACATTTCATGATTGCACATATTTAGGCCAACTCTGCAATTTGTCTAATTTCATAAATGCACCATAATCAAGAAAATTTATTTTTTTTTGAAAGTCTAGAAATACTCATACATTGAAACCTTTACTCAACAGATTTCTTGCGAGATATAGTATCATCTCGCTAAATCTTCCACAGCTGAAATGCTAGGAAGATAAAATATCAAATACACAAATTTATTCATCAAGGAACTGAAAATGCCATCATATTCCTTTGGCTTAACTAACTTTCTATAGTCCATCTCATGCATGGGACTTTGAGCAACCTTATCTAATGGAAGGTGTCCCTACCCATGGAAGGGGTTAGGAACTAGATAATCTTTAAGGTCCCTTCTAACCTAAACCATTCTATGAATCTTTATTTCTACTAATACCATTTTATTAGTAAAAATGAGAAACCAAAAAATGTCAGTGAAAGGTATGATTATTGGACCCACAAAGTGATAAGATTCTGCAAAATACGGACATTCCTTTAAAGGATTCTTCAAGTAGAAGTTTTTGTTTTGTCTTGTTGCTGTTAGGTTTGGGTTTTTGTTGTTGTATTTTGTTTTTTAATTTTCTAATTAACTTTCATTTTGCAACTATTTTTGTAATCAGACAGGTAAATTTAAATTGTATTGGTAGTCAGGAGTCCGAGTCCACTGGTAACAATACTGTAATTTTGATTAGCTTACATCAACACTGAAGAAATAGGTCTAATTCCAGCTTCACTCATACTCTCCAGCTACATAAACACAATAACTTAACATACACATTGAATTTATAAGCAATTTGATTATAATGTATTATGGATTTGTTTTGCTACTCTTGATTTCAGTTTCACCTGGAGACCAGGACCTACATTTGTTGCTAACTAGCTACACACAGACCAAACAAAAAAGGACAACTCATGCCTCAAAGAAGGTTTGCAGTCTTGAGGAACCTGAATAACAAGAGAAGGAAGAGAGCTCCTTGGTCAGTAAACTAATGTCAGTCATCATAAGAAACCTAACAAGTATCAAGATTTTGAAGCCATTATAGTAAGATTTTTAAAGGTAAAAAAAAATTAAAAAAGATGTGTTATTATTTGATGTGATTTTTTTTTTTCCTACACAAAATCTAGATAGATTTAAGTGGCTTTCACAACTGTGTTTTAAACAGTGACAAGAGTCTAGGGAACACCAATGGTAACAGAAATAGAAGGCATATAACATTTCACACCTGCTAGGCTCTTAAGTACATCTGCACCCCATAGGCACAGACCTTTTGTATTCTTTTTGGAACAGCAAAACATCAATTATGTTTAGGCTAAGAATGCAGGGTATAATACCTTATCACAACACTACCCTTTGTGAGACAATGACAAAATTTCTTTGAAAGCAAACCACAGAAAATGAAGATGGGATTGACTCTGGTTTAGCCTTTCCCTATAAAAGAAGCAGCTCTAATAGGTTTAGATACCCAGCCATGGCAAATTCAATCCCCATTAACAAAACACCAGAAAAGTCAGAATTGTGTAGTTCTGATTTAATTTAAAACTTCACAGATGTACTCTTACTGCTGTGATATTTTCCATAGCTTTCAGGTGTATCAGATCAGCGAGCTGGACCCCATGGAATGCATGAAAATAATTCAAAACTGTGCTATTAGTGCCTCGTCAAACCCAGTATCCAATCAACTATTCAAACAGTTTCTCCAATTAAAAAGCGTTAAAGTGCATACTTTCTCTTGAAGTTTGTTTGGGGTTTTTTTTTGTCTTGGCTGCTGTCCAGTATAGCTTCTCTTTCCATAGCTTTGATCTTTGCTATACATACAACTATTTTTTAACACTTGTCTTCACCTTTTTTTCAGCTGAAGATCCCTAAAAATTCCCTAGTAGAGTTCTAGATTTAAGCCTACTCAAAGCAATACTTTCCATTTGTCCCTTTCCTCTCCTTTCCAGCACAAAATTTGGCATTTTAAAAGGGAAGCCTGATTCTCACCCAAGTAGCAGAACACAGCTTGGATTCCTCCTTTAGGCCTTTTACCTCCAACTGCCTACAGCCAGCATGATTAACATCAGTTAATGTTTGCACACCATTAAATAGGTTTCATATCCACATTCCCAGTTGCACTTGCAGTAACTATTAGTAGTGCAGACACTCAAGCATACAGAGATGAAAATTTATCATGTACTAAGTTTTCACCTAAAGCAAAAGGAAGTAATATTCTTGTGTCCCTGGCACACAATTCAAAATGTTAATCATTGCATTTTCTTCTGGATTATCAAATAACAGCACAGAAAAACAGGAAGTTAACATGTGTTAAATCATTGGAGGTTTTCTGATTAACCATCATAGCAATAATGCCAAACTGTTAATTAATGTGTGATTTATGCATTTTCTGTTCAAACATCACTGTATCACAAATCCTTGCTAAGCCACAAAATTATTTGTCTTGAAAAGCAGCAGAAAATAAAGAACAACAAAAAATTGTCCTGCTAAGAGAAATGGAGATCTCTCCATAATACTCTATTTATATGCAAATTCTTGCTTTTCCAACCTAGATTCAAAAGTTTTCCAGAGAATACTAATACAACTATACCTTATTTAAGGGCATTGGACAAAAGTTTATAAAGGCCTATTTCTAGTCAATAACTGGATTACAGTTTATGATTGCTAACCTTGGCAGTAGCATTTAGAGCTGTCTCCAATACGTTCACCTCACAGTTCCAATTTGAAAACATCAGGAAAAGAAATTCCTGAAGAATCTAGCGAACTTGTGCACTAGAACAAGATGAGGATGCCAGCCCTATGGTGGGTCAGCTTCTCTAGATCCAGGCTCAACCAGAATGAGCGAGCAATGCATGCAGCTAGAAAACATGCACCAACGTGCACAGATACATAAATGATATAAAGGAGTTAAAAAGTTAGATAATTTTTCATTCATGTCATTAGAACTCATTTTTGTTTCTGGGCAGTGGAAAAAAGCATAAAAAATGAACTAGTTATTCATAATTTGAACTGCAGCATACATCTGGAACTCCTTTTGCATGACTTAAGGGAGAAGACAGCAAGTATCTGGGATGTACCAAACTGTGTTAACTGGCTAATCTATGCCCTTCTCAGCAGCCAATGGCAAATGCTACTTTGGTTGAAGGGTTATTTTCAGTTTTAGCCCAAGGAAAAGCCAGAGGCTAAGATAGATGCAGACTCATTGCTTGAAAAATGGATTAGCACAGACAGCTCTAGTCTTTTTGTAGTGTGCAGAAGCAAAGAGCAGCAATTCCAGGGACACCGCTCTGGCCAAGACAACATCAGTTAGCTCTCCACAGGCCTGTCACTCACTGGAGCTGGAGCAGCACCAGAGGGTAATTGGCTTCCTGGGTAGCCCTGTCAGGCTACGTTCAAGTCAGGCACAGGAATCAATGTCAGCATTAACACCAAAGGCAAACATGCTGGATTTGGTGGTTCAAGCAACGAGTTACAGGCAGGAAAATAACATTCACATAACACAGTGGATCTACCCATACGTACACCTACACGCAACATCACCTCACAGGTACAGATTAAAACCTAAACAACCTGGCACAGTGGAAACAAGTGAAGAAAAGCAGCATAAGACCTCAGGTACCACAAACACCGATGGACACACAGAGCAAAGTTTTCCTCTCCTCCCTTGTCAGCAGTGCCCAACAGACTGTAATCACCTCATTAACGAGTTTGTCTGCAAATATGGACAAACTCCTAAGCCCCTTACTCGCTCATTTAGCCTATGGCAGCAGGACAAATTACAGCCAACAAAATGAGTGCCACTGCTCAGAACTCAAACCAACCTGAGCACCTTCAAACAAGGCAGATCATGTATTGTAGCCCCAGCACAACTGAAAAAGGACGCATTTCTCCTGTTGTGTCCTCAGTTCCCTCTGCCCCCTCCCTCACAGAAGTAGAAAGGAAGTGGTTTGCGGTATTAGATGTTTCACAGAGCTCAGGATTTGGAAAACTGGAAAATGATCAAGCAGTTGCTGTTGCCCAGAAATGTGTAGCGAGGAATGCAATAGTAGCTGACATTATAAAAGCTGAAGGAAAGAAAAAAAAAAAATCTGCATGACTTTTCTTTCAGTTTGCTGGTAAAAGAGAGTTTTTTGAAGATGGGAAAGTTAAACTTCACAACTGTCCGTGGAAATATATCCTGGGCTTTCCTTCAGCTCAATGATAACTGCACAAAGTCATTTCAGTCAGAACTTAAAATTTAAACCCCTTCAATTTCATTATGGATTAAATACGGAAATTTTGTATCTTCTTTTACTTTTTGCACACAAAGGTTTCCTAGACTAAGTGTCATTCAGAATTTAGAAAGGTTTTGCCAGCTACAAGTAAACAGATTGAATTCAGTTAATAAACAGTGAAGGCTCGGTGCCAGAACTCACTACACTGTGGCGTCAAGACAAGATTTTCATAAAATGTCCTGCAAAATGTATAAGTAATTAATTGGCACGTTCAAACATAGAGTTGCTCAAAGGGTCAGAAAATATGAAGGCAGCCTCACTGGATTTATGTGGGAGGGTTACATGTTTAGGTCAGCAATGACTGAGAAATACATTAAATGTTAGTATTTCGAAATTCTCAAGATATATTGGACCTAATTTTTTTTGGCTTTACAGATACACTGAATTATGCATAATGTATTTCCTTATTTAGGCTTTTTCTGTAGAGATGGGATGGTCAGGAGATAACAATGATAACTTTAAAAGAAGAGCTTGAAGCTTGCTTCAGTGTCTCTTCACTCTCAATCCACAATTTCTGTACGACAATTTTCTCAATACATTTACCCAGTTCCCTCATCTGTATTTCCTTTGTTTCAACAGAACAGCACAAAACATTTTAAAAAAAGAAGATCTATTGCCTTCCATTTTCGTCTATATGCATCAAGCAGGAATTTTTCAGGACTTTTGAAAACACAGTGTTGATTTTAAACAATAAGGGCAATTTTTGTTGATTTTAAACAATAAACCTGGCCTAAAGCAGTAAGTCAGTACTGTAGATATGGCCCTCTGTAAGACCAGCCACTAGAGAAATAAGAACCTTTCCACTTTCCAGGAAGTACAAGAGAAAATTAAGCAACTATAGTAAATATATATGGTGTACAGATGGATTCTATAAAAGGAACTGAAAGCGTACTGTGAAAACCTCAGTTACTTAATTTTTATAGTATTTTTGCATAATAGCGAAATAGTTGTTTCACTTTTCCTATCTGAAAGACAGAGATAATGATACTGGCTTTGTCTGTTATATACTGTGCTACTGATGACAAGTGCTAGATAATAGCTATGTACTATTTTACCGAAATCCCATTGTCAATCTCTTGCAAACTCTGTTACTGTGCAGGGGCAAACTATTTTCTGTCTTACCAAATGAAGATTAAATTTGTCACTGAAATTAAAATGGGTCTAAACGCCTTCAGCTTCTTTTCAGGAAAAAAAAATAATTCTCATTTTAGCTTCATAAGGAGATCTTTGGGAGAAAAACATCATGTTTCTAGCACACTAATGGAAGGAAATTAGAGCAGAGATTGTTCTTAAGCTCTGGCACAAAACCTGCATTGCTAGACTTGTTGTGGGAATAAAAAAAGATAAATAAATTGTATGTTAAGGAGGAATTGTTGTAGATATATAGAGAGACTCAAAGAACAGTTGTATTAAACCTATAAAGAAGCAGAGACATAAAAATAAGAATTAAGCCAGTTAGAGACATGAATGATAGAAAGACATTCTTTGTTTGGCAGAAAAGAAATAATCCATTTGAAAACTGGCGGAGATACTGGGGAAACAGAAGAGAAAATATGGCATCAATCTTGAAACTTGTCAAAGCAATGAAATTATCTAGCAAATGTTAAATTAGACTGCCCGATATATGTAGTATTGAATATTGCCTTTGTCTTCTCTCAAAAGACAAACTAGTACTCTGAATTGTGCAGATACGGGGAGTAAAGTGCAGGAAGGGCATGTTTTCACAGGTTTTAACTAGCCAGTAGAACTAGAAGGACTCAATTCCTCTAGAAAGATTTTACAATTTACAAATAAAGCTTTTTTTTTTATATATATACATTACAGCTGACACTGTTTACATGCACTTCCATTGTACCTAAATAGAATGAGGGAATTATATTACTGGCATCCACTTTTAATATACATAACTTAGTTATTTGGATAGACATCTTCTGGGAGAAGACTGAATAAATGTGGGTTTTTTTCTTTATTATACACCTTCCAATTCTACCACAACATTCCCAAGAAAAAACATTAACAGCTTTGCAGCACTCCCACTGGGGTGGCTTTGCTAGCATGCTGCGTACGTATGTTACATTTGTGTATTTTCTTAACGAGGAGGCAAAGATGGATACTGCCCTGCTGCAAAGCACATGGTGTTTTGGAAGCTGTGCAGGGATGAGCCAGCTCAACTGACATCACTCTACACTCACAAACGGACAGATTTACAACTCTCTCTGCTGCGCCTGTGCTTTTCAAAGTGTAAGACTGGACATTATGTAATGTGTGAAGATCATTATATATTGATCATTGCATGAAAAGTACATTATTTTACTTTTCATAGTGCGAAAAGGAAGAGAGGCAACACAAACAACAAGACAGTTCTGTACATTTCTTAAAAAAAACACAAGTGTGCTTAAGTGCTCTGGAGAGCTTCATTTTGTAAATGGAGCTGGGCTTCTAGGGGCTCAGACTTGGCAGACTCGGTGACTTAGATGCATGCAAATGCTACCCAGATCATTAAGAGAGCTGAAGGCATGGCTCTATGAGGAAGACGCCTTCACAAGAAGGTTTACTTTCTACTTAAGTAATCACTGTGGTGCAGTGTATTTACACTTCTACTCAGCCACTTGATCATGCTGTTGCTTATCCCTGGTTAGAACAAATTCCAAGAAGAGAGGGAAAAATATCTAGAAATAATTGTAAATACAGTGGGCTTTAAAAGTTTTTCGACACAATGACATTTACATGTTTACCTCCTCCAGACGTAGTAATCAAAGGCAGGAATACTCCATACACAGGATGGTCTGGAAAAATAAATCACTTGAAATGCGGCCTATTTTATTAGACAGAGACAGATATACCCATAAAATATAACTGAAAAATCACCTATGTTTATTCTCATTCTACCCACTACAGATTTTATTCCTAACAAGCACACATTAACAGTGTCTCAACACGCTGGATTTTTCCCCTTTCCAAATGAAGTACAGTGCCAGCAGTCAGCTAGGACTCCCCATACCCTGTCCTTGAGACTCAATGACAGGAAAGCACTAGCCAGTTGCATGAAAGACATCTTTTACAACAGTCTTATATTTCCATGTTAAAGCATCTTGCTGCCAAGGTTTTAACCCACAGACTGGCTGACAGCCCATCCAGAGCCACAGCAGCCACAGCGAGGTTTGGAAACCAACTCTATACATCTTGCAATTGGGAACCGATTCAACAAGAGCTAGACTTCATTCACTGTTGTAAGAGCACAGTGCAAAGATTTACCTGATTCCTGGGCAGAATATAATCCTAGAAATTATACTTAAGTTTCCCAACAAAATATTCATAACCATTTTAGTTTTGTTCCTAATCAGCTGAATGCAGAGAAGTAGCAGGGGAAAAACTGCCTCCACACCACATACACTCACACTGTCACTTACACCTCATACAAATCGCAACCTGGTGAACTTAAATGGGGCTTCAACAGTCCCTAGAACTGCTCATCTTCCTCAAGGCTGTCAGTTCCACTACACTGAGAAGTTAATCTTAAATTAATCTGTCTTCTTAGTGAATGCTGACTGCCTTCCTCAACACGTGCATCTCATTCACCCATGCAGAGAAACAGCTCAGTCACTTCAGATCTATCATTCCATGTCTGAATCACAGAGGGATATATTACCAATTCCTGTATATCCAGGTGTCCTGGACAGCAGCTGCTAAATTTGCACAGGTTGGCTGTCCTTATGCAGGATGTCCAACAGACCCCATTACTTTCAAACACTCTACAGTTAACAGGTGTGTTCTATGGTAATTTCTCTTCAGATATATGGAAGGACTGGGCTATCTAGCAGTAAAAGATGCAGTTGGGATCAGTTAGTAAAAAACTCTACATGTTCCCACCTTACTAAGGTTTGGCTTGGCCACCTTTCTTCCCTGACTAGCAGCTCACATGCTCCTGCTTTCCAGTTTCAGAAAGCATATGCTCACTGCAACAGAACTGTCTTTCAAACTCAGACTAAATGCCTTTCTTCTTAAATCAGGGCTAGTGACAGTTCCTATGGCTTTTATTAACTGTCTTTTTCATTCCAATTAGTCTTCAGTATTTTCTATACAACTTCAAAAGCAGGATACCTTGCTAGAAGATGTAAGACCTCCTCCTGCGTAAAGGGAGCCCTGAACTCTCTGCCCCACTTGGAGACAGCATAACCACTAGGACACTATGCAAATACAAGATACCAGTACTTGGTCTTAGAAGACAGAGTTTCTTGCAAAAACCAACTGCAACTCTCAGAAATGCATGGCACACACTGGATCTTGAGGCAATTAGGTCTCTTCTTGCAGCCCTAAATCATGCAGGTAATCTCCAGGAAGAAGCAAGACTTCAGACACACAATGGACACTGCTTAGTTTTGTTCCTCATTTTCAGGTAACTCCCAGATCCATAAATGGGTGTTTGGGATTGCAATGTAAGTATTAGCAGTAAACAGCTAACACAAGGCTTTAATTCCACTTAGGAATTAGAAAGCTACAGATTTGTCATGAAAACACTGACTTTGTCAAGTCCCTTATCACATTTCTAACCTTTCGGAGGAAGAGTCTGTTAAACAGTAATGTTGACAGCAAATGCTCACTTGTATCAAAAACCTCAATCTGCTTCTGTAGCCTATGTATCACATCTGAGTTTTCTGTTTTCATGTCAGTCATGTGGAAGTTTCTCATATTTTGGTGCATTTGGGCACATTGTTTGGCTCTAAATGAGCCCCCAAAACCACAGACACTTCCATGAACCAGGTTCTTTCACAGGCCTGTTACTTAACTGAACTCTATTGCATACCTCCTAGTGCCCATTTTGCCTCTTTTCCATTAATAGTAAACCAAAACCTCACAACTTCTTGTGCCTCAAATTAATCTCCACTTCTGCTTGAGCCAAAACCTGTGGATTTTCCACACAGGTTATGCTTCCTTCACATGATTTTGCTGTTTCTAAGCATCTGTGTAGCATAATCTGTTTGTAAAAAAACGATGAAGCATATATCACTTTTTACCTGCTCCTGAAGGAGAAAAGTAATAAAAGACAGCACATTCAGCCTCCTCCTCTCATATAAAATCAGTAAGAAGGGAAAAAGCAACAGCTTACTTTATTAGTCTCATCAGTTTTGCTGAAGTAAGGAAACTGAAAGCTGTGGAAGAAAACTTTTGGTGTCATTAATACAGCTTCTCCACAGGAAATAGGGGCTCATCAATTGGATTGTTTTTCAGTTTAAGCCTTAAATAAGAGTGATTTCACAAACACCAGCTCATACAATTTCTTTTAGGTCTGCAATGCACTGGTACTCAAATATTTGTAAACTGTATCCCACTTCTCCTTTTCTTGTGATTTTTGTTGGGCTGGGTTTTTTCTCCCTCCTCATAAATGTGCACATGCCCCTTTCCCCAATGTGTGAGCTGCCCCTGACACTCCCTCCTTTTCCCCTGCAGAGTATACCACCACAGACTGTTTATTTCCTCCAGTGTCCTTGCTTCAATGGACTCCAAAGCAAGTCTCTCCTGACCCAACCTAAATTACCCTTTCCATACCCTGAACATTGGCTTTTATCAGAGGCTTAACCGCTCAGAACCCTAACAATTCCATCCCACAAGCTACAGATGTATACAAAGAAATTTTAGGTGTTTCCTTGGGTTTTCTTCTGCCCCCAGTTGTGTAAATCACCACTTTGCAGCCTTACTCTCATCATCTCTATTTTCCCCAGCTGCCTGGTGTCTTCAGAGCAGCCTGAACTCTCCCAGGAAGATGCACAGTGTCAGACCCCATAGCAGGGTGTGTGCGCGAGAGAGGTGTGTATCCCTTTTGTTTAGCCTAGTTGCAAGGGAAGAGGAGGAGCAAAGCAGAGAGGAAATGGTGATGTTGCATGCAGAGACTGTCTCATAGCCCATGCCACAGGCTTTGGCCCCACTTTCTTGGCACCTCTTTGCAACCTTATTGTCTGAAATTAGATGTTACTCTCTTCCATGACCCGTCAGAGGAAGATAAAACAGAAGAGAGGAGAGAAAAACTGTGTAGAGCTCTGCCTGGAGTCAGAAAATCACTGCTCTGATAAGCAATGTGACAAACGTGAACTCTTTTGCCATGACATTTTCTCAGTATCACAAAAGGAATCTTATTTCTGATTGTAAAATTAAGACCTTTCATATCTGAACTTAATAACAGAAATGTGTTACAGTGAGTGCATAGCAATGGCACTGGGCTTATTTCACACTCTTCAAACCTGTCGACAATGAACTTACAGGTTTTAATTTACAGAACAGTCTATATGCATATTAAAATTTGTTATGTACTGTTCCATTAATAAATGTGACATAAATCACTAGGAAATCACTTAGAGAAGGCAGTGGCAACATAGCAAAGTGGTTTGTGTTCACATATGAATGAAATGGCTGTGCACACGGAGCTCAGTGTAATGTCTAGATTCCAGGAAAAAGCAGAAGGCAATTTACTGATGATATCTAACACAGAGCACCACCATAAAATTGCTAGTCAGGGAGTGGGCTTGTCTTGCCTTTCTTAGAAAACTCAGATGTTAGAAAACTCAGAAAAAGACAGAATTCTTCTACTGTAAGATGCACTATATATCCAAGAAGTGGGCATCTTTAAATCTCACAAAGGAATCTGGAAGCCATACATTTTGCATTACAGTGAACAGGAGTACTTGCTGGTGGTCTGCAGAGAGATGATTAGTCACAGCATGCTTCTTCCTCTGTGTTCAGCTATTAAACAACATTAAATCAAGTAAACTCATATTAAATATTCTTCTGATATTTATTGTTCCATGTAAGCAATTGCTGCGATTGCCATAGGAATATTATTCTGTTGCCAGAAAAAAGGATAATCATCTCAGCTAAGGCAAATAAACCAGGAAGTAGGCCCATGAGGCAACATCTCTTTTGAAACATGAATTTGTGAATGTTTTGCATTACCAAACCCTTTGGCCAGCATTGCTCAACATGACTGAGCATTTCACATTTTGCAGGTGCCTGACTGAAGCATCTTAAAGAAGCATAAGTTTTGCAGGGTGACCTATTAGCACTTTCTGAACATCATTCCATCCAGAAACATGTCCCCACAGACATCCACCAACTCTTGATCTTGTGGTTCTTCTCGTTAGTAAGCACAGTTTCTTCCTTGTATTAGCACTATCCTCACACGGTTCAAAACTTAGAATTATAATCACTTCTTTGGGGATATGCAAGTGTGTGACCTGCTGAAGATCTAATGATTTTAGTGGAGTTGTGGATACTCAGAGTACCTTTGATGTCAAACTGCTTCTAATATGGCATGGTGTTTGAGCAGAGGTGGCAGCCTCTCTGAAACATCCAGCCATGGAAAACTGAGTTGAAAACAGCTGTAGCAGACTCTCAAATTTCTGGAAATAGGTACTGCTCCCTCCTCACTAATGTACATGCCTCTCACAGTGACAGGTGGAGATCATCTCCCCAGCTTTTAAATCCTCCTGAATACTGTAATTCTAAAGGTAGCTCTGGCTCTAGTATTACTAAACCAGTTTTCAACCATGGACCAAACCTTTTTTATCCTGACTAACATGAAATCCTTTAAACCTGGAACAGTCTAGGTGATCAATACCAAGATTTTTCCCCTTGTGTATTGAAGATGTTTCAGGTAGGCTGGCTGCCTATTCAGAACACCTAAACAGATGTTATTGTTAAGTGTTCTTCAATTTGGCATATAAGTAACCTCATTTTTTCTCAAACTAGCACACACTAACACACTGCCTGCTTTGAAATGTCATTGCTAGGAAAGTCACCATCAGGTCACTGTCAGGCATCTGCTTTTTCAGTTAGGTAACTGCTATTTGTGGGGAGGAGGGCTCGCCAAAAAGGACAAAGTTCACAAACACAACATCCCCCATTAGCACAGTTCAAATCTAGTCAAAATAGCTTTTTATTTCCTTATTTAAAATTAAAAAAACCCAAATCAAATCCAGATGCCCTGTGTTTGTTTATTTATTTACTTTTTTAGAAGCAGAATGTGATGTAGGAATGGTGAGAAACATCTTGAAAGCTCTGAGAAAATGCCTTGATCCCAGAAGCACTGCTAAAACCCTTGTAAAATATGGTTTTTCTCAATCAAAATACTAGAGAAGAAAAAGAAGTACAATAAAAAACCTAATGAACAGTATATACTCAAAGTAACTTAAAAAAAAGTGCTTCTAAACACTTTCTATGTATTTCTATTGTGATTCTAACCAAATGCAGCTGCTTTCTCCTTTACTTATTGAAAATGCTATCAGCAATGAAGTTAATTTGTGTCTGACCAAGGCTTTTACAGTTACTGATGACTTACAGATGCCAAGTCTCTAAGTGAAATTTTTGCCACCTGTTTTCAATTTCAGGATTGGCAGTTTTGTATTTCCACAGCTTACTGACCTCATGTGGGGCTATACCATCTGTTCCTGTATTCTCCATGCTCATTCACCAGTTTACACAGGACATCAACAACATCACAATAGTTTTATCAGGAGCTTTCCTCCTTTACACAAGGAGGTGTACTAAATACTATAGCCAGGAAATAGCAAAACTGTCTTCCAAAAAGAAGCTGCAGAGGAAACACTGATTAATTTTCTTCAGTAAGTGGTTTCATTCAGGGTGTTAATATGGTTTGTGTGTCAAAGTAACCATATCAAGATGTTTTCACGTATTGTTCAGATCAGCTTTCACTGCATTTTTATTTAGATATCCATTATCTAGCATAAACGTTTTCTGTGGCCTGAAGTTTGTTACGAGAGCCCATTCTATTCATGGAAACAGTGCTGTCAGCATTAAATTTATATACTAGAAAATATAACAGTTTATTCCATTTTAAAAGGGCAATTAAATACACTTGGGAAATAGAGCTTGTTCGTAATAAAGCAATGAACAGATATACTGAATAGCTCAATTTTTCCACCAATCTGCAAAGGATATGTTGCTAAACAGTTTTGCAAAACATTTTTCTATTTCAGAGTAAGACCTGTTTTCCAAGATACATCACCAATATTGTTTAAGCCATGAGTCATCTACAAACTAATTCCAACATGTATTCTTATTATAATGATTACTAAATAATGTCTGTAAGAGAAGCCAATTCTGGAAAAGGACCATTCAATTACCCTGTCCCTAAGCTGTACCACAAACCTCTAGGGGATGCTGTGCCTATTAAATTCATACTGCATTTTTACTTTCGGACTCTTTTCACTACAGAAGCTCCAGCTGATAGCAACGCACAGGGCCTATGGTTGTTGGATGTTATTTTTTTGCTCATATGATCATAACGGCTACAAGATGGCCTACAAATGCAGAAGAGAAAGACTGTCCAGTCCTTCCTGTTGCTGTATAAAGGGTTAATCATGTGCTAAATTAGGGCACACTCTGAGATAACCTGAGCATCTTCCCTCTCCCTAGGTGGCCCAGCAGCAGGAGGCAGCAGCAGGGCTCTGGGAGAGGAGGTGGTCTGAGAGAGGTTCTCTTTCCACAGCTTTGGAGTGGGATGTCAGAGGTGGAAAGGCAAGACTTCAGGCACAAAGAGCAGAGCAGACATGGATCACAGACCATGGACAACACACTTAGCATGGAAGAAAGGGAGAGTGGGCTGAGAACTACTCATCTAAGAGAAGGCTGGAAATAAAGAGAAGGAGGAAAATGAAGACTATGCTAAGACATCAAAACTCTTAAAGTTATTATTTCTTCATTTCAACAGCAGCCACAGAGGTTTTAATACAGTCTTCTCCTCACTGCAGGAAATCATAGGTGTCCCCATTCCCCAGTTCATGAAGCAAGTGAAGCTCTTTCCTCCTCTCCAAGAGAAGCTTCTGTGCTGTTCCCCTTGGGTCCGGTATCAGTAGAGGCAAGAGACACCAACAAGACCTGAAGGCATGCCCCAGCCAGCCACCGCTCTTTCAAGCCTGTCAGACTGTGGTTATGGCTCTTGTGCTGATGCTGATAGACACAGAACCCTTTATTCCTCATAACAATTTGATTAACTTTCTGCCATATCATTTGCTAACACTCCATCTCTACAAGAGTGAGGGTGACTTTGGCATCACTCTAAAGCCACTGGAGTTTTTGTGTCTTTTGCTTCAAGAACTCTGCCAGACAAAAATTGGATGGGATTGTGGCCCACTTGCTCCAACGTCCTCTGACCTCAGTTAACATTGACATAAAACTACAAGTATGCTGTTGACTGGAGCACAGCTATTCCCATTGTACAGGAGTGCATCTGAGGTCAGAATCTGACTTAAACTTCTTGCCAAAGACTGCAAAATATTATGAAAGAATGGCTAACAGAAGCTACCCACACCCACTGAGCCATGGATGTTCAGCTGAGAAGCAGATGTTTTAAGGGTCAGTACTTCTGTAATAAGTAAACACATTTATTGTAATGTAGAACACTGAGCTAATAACATAAATACCAAGTAGGACACTTGAAATACCATGCAAACAACAACATAGATCTGAAAAATAACTACAAATGCTTGTTTTTCACCAGAAAGATCACAGGATCAGCAGCTGTTTACTGCTTCAGCGGAGCAACTAGATGTAAGTTTAGCCAATGTTTCCAGTAAAGCCTGCTCCCTTCCATCTCATTTTTAATAGTCTGTTACATTTTTTCCTGGGTCTGATATTCAGAGAGCTTGCTGTCCAAAACGCTAGCTGAGTTACTCTCAGAGCAAAGCCAAAAGATCACGTGCTCTGCTTTTGAGATGCAGTTAGCTAAAACTAATTCACTTGGTTCTTTGCAAAGACCCCCTGTTTCTTACTCAGCAGTATAATTGTAGAACACGCATAAGAAAGTTTCTGAAGACTAAACATTTTAATTAGAAACAAAGAAAAGCCATGCCAGGAAAAAAAAAAAGAAATCTTTGCATTTACTTTTGATTCTGTGGTTCAGCTGAATAAAATACACTGATATGATAGCAGTTAAGCTTTCAGCCAAGAATATGACATCCACATAGATTCAAGACCAGATCTAATAATTGGACTTCTGCTGACTTGGGTGGGCTCTGTGCTAGCCCTCACTAAAGCAGATCAAGTCTCACTTTTACCAGGGCTCCTGCTTATCTCAGTCCCATTTCCATATGCTCCCACCCCTTCAAAGGGAAGCCACAGAGCCTTACCTGGCCCATTATCAGAAGCTTGAGCTGAGTCCAGAGCACAAAACCAGGGCAAGGAGAGGCTACTGGTCACAGGAGGCCTGCCTGTGCTATGTTCGCCCCTGGCATGATGGTGACTTGGTCCAACTGCCCTCCCACCTGTCAATTTCAGACCTGTCCACTGGCCCCACCTGGTGTACTGGGGATGCTGGAGGGTTAGAAATGGGTACTGAGCCCAACATCGAAGTCAAGAAGACAGACTATCATTTGCTGCCTTGTCTTTTCAGATACCTTCAAAACTGCAAAAATACATAAACATGCTGAAATGTGGGAACAGTGTTCTCACCAAACCCATCTAACTATTCCATCCACATGGACATTTTGTATGGTTCTACATGCCAACTATTTTATTCTTCATTTTAGTCAACACCTTAAAGTAAAAGCATCATTTACTCTTGTTTTTCTGGAGAGGAAAAGGCTAAAGATCAGAGTGACAAATACGGATACACATGCACTTTTTTGCTAGTGTATCTGACATTTTGCAGACGGGTCTCCTCCCTCCTATTTACTTTTCTAAACGAAAATTTGACATGTCTTTCATTGTTCAACATTTTAAAACAAAAACCCTACCTACTATTCCACAGAACTCTCTTTCAGAAGTTGGGGCTTCCACCCCAAACAGTGAAGCTACTGCAGGAGAAGCATGCAAACTAAGCAGCCCACTCACAAGCCAACAAAGAACTCTTCATAATCCATTCCAATGTGCTTAAAACCCTCTTTTGACCTACAGTTTTGCTTGTACCAGCCTGGGGTGAAGGGAACAAGTTTGCTGACTCCATTTATCAGGCAAACTTTGGAGCGACTAAGGAAGAACTTGCATGTAGAGCATCATCTAGAATGGTAATGGTTTCTTTTTACTTTTGAACATAGCTTCTGCCTATTTATTTTTAAATAAAGAACATACACTTCTGCATGCATGAAAATAATTTCCATCTTAAGCTTCTGTAGTGTACAAAAGTACACTCATGTTTCTGACAAATTAGGGGTTCTTCCTCTGTCCCTGAAGTAAGAAGTATGAATATAAATGCTGACAGGGATAAATATGGATCAAGATTAGAAAACTCAGGAGCTGGACTGAGCCACCAAATTTAGAAAGTGAATTGAGTAATGTGAGACACCAGGATAAAGGAGAAAGTTTACCAGAGAGTGCTAGCAGACGCTCTGATGTTAAAAGGTAAGCCAAGGGGAAAAACCTCAAGTAAATATCTCATCACCAACTCTGTATCTGGATTTTAAATCGGTCCTAAATTAAAAAACTGCTTGCAGATTTTCATGTTGCTGACCTTCTCCGAAGATTTGCTCCTACTGTATTCTAGCTCCTTAATGTAGTTTTATCTAGAGTTCCCCCTTTTGTCTACTGGTTGGATAAATTCTCAAATAGGGTTGAGAAAGACAAACTACTAATGTAGATGTCAAAAAAGTTGGGGGTTTTGAGTTCAAGCTATTAGGATTTATGCAGTTTTGCACCTCCACGTTGAAGCTCTGGGTTAGAAAAACACAGATAATGAAAAAGGCTGCAACAGATACATGGATCACTTGCTTATTTTCATTGGCCAAGTAGTGTCAAATGGAAAAATTAAAGAGTTTTAAAAAACAAGTTAAGCTTTAAAACACAGCTGGACAGAGACAGACACAAAGTTTAAAAGCATAAATTATCTGTCAGCTCTGATAGTCTCAATCAGAATGTGGAACAGAAAGGCATATAGTCTGGTCTATATAAACAGTATAGTCTGGTCTAACATGAAAAGATTTAATTCATGAATATAGTCACTAATTTCAGTTGTATTTCCCTAATTCTGAGTGAGATTTATGCTATTTGCACAACAGAGGCCTACAGGACACAACCAATGACAGTGACAGAGGGCTTTCACAAAACAGCTTTTTTTCATGCTCTGCTTTGAAAAGAGCAAAAGGTAGAAACAGAGCTGGAGGGCTAATTCCTTTCATATATAAACCGCCCCTGCAAAAATTACACAATGTAATAACCTTGTATTATTCCTTTAGATTTTAGATTTCAGCAAATAACTAACTTCAAATAATACATATAAACCAAGCAGCTAACTTCAGCTTCTTAAGGAGACATGGATATAAGGCTATAGTAATGTATATATCATCTCTAAATGGAAAGCTGGGCAGAACAACAATTAAGAAATCAAGTTGTTCAGATTTTGGTTCAATATAAGGAAATTGCAAACATATTAGTGTTATATAATGGGGCAACATAAACCCATTTTTTTGTAAATCTCTAAGTTATATTGAATTGCTTTTTATGTACATTTTCTTCCTTCAGAAAGGTAGAGGTTTGGTTGTCTTTTTAAAACATATCGAGAACATGAAATCTCATCATCGTTTATGTCTGTTAGTTGAATTTTTATTAAGAAACATTTTGAGTATTTTAGAATATTTTCTCCCTACTTTGCTAAAGCAATTAATCTAGATTAGTGTAAATTGACTGCCTGTTAAATTAGCTCAAGAATGCATGGGAAAATCTTTCAGGTTAATATCTAGCTGCTCAGCTGTGTTTTAGAAAATATTTCAAACGATATTCTCCAGGATGCAAAACCTCTTCAGCAAGCTAAGCAAGTTTTACCAGTAATTATGTTATTAATCTTCAATGTGACTTCAGTGATTTTGCGAATTCTACAAGTGGCAAATTGTATAATTACATTTATACATTAGCCTCTTTAATGTTGTAAAACACCGAAGGAGAAACAAAGATCTGGCACAGCAATGGGAAAATTCAGGGCATACAGAGTATCAGGGTAAGATTTACTCTCTAGATTTCCAGACATAAAATGAGAACTACTGTTGCAGTCTTAAAACTCAAAATGTATTCAAACAGCAGTCAGGTTAATAGGAGTAATACACCAAAGAGAGTAACAAAGGAATACAGAGATTTTGATATTTTAAAAGCAAAGAGAAAAAAACTCCATGCACTCCACCAAGCACTTTTTTACCATTCCCAATTTTCAACGAAATTGTTGTTCTAAAAGACAGCTGAATTACCTGAACCTGTTTTCTATTTGTTCTCAATCATTTACTCTGCAGAGACAGACAAGTTACTCTGTGTTTTCCGTGTCTAAATTTTGGGTAGAAAACAGTCCCCTGATAAGGATTAGTGCCTCCTGGCCTGATGGAAGACTTAGGAAGCATTTTATACCCCGAAGAATAGAGGTGAAGGATACAGAAAGTACCCAAACGCAAGATACTCCCATTTTTTTTCCACAGAACATGAATTTAAACCAGCAGTAGCACATTTAGGAGTGTACTCTAGTGAAGGTGAGGATTCTTGGGCATGCACTGAGACTAATGACATCTACCATGAACACTAATTAATTTTCACATTAGCCGAGCAAAAAAAGAACAAAAATTATTTTAGACAAATTAAAGGAAGCATTTTATCTACACTCTGTCTTTTCTAGCTTTCAAAATAGGCTTGTGCTTCAGCATATGAAAATACAGATAGGCAAAGCACCAAGTGCGTAACCTTCACCCTCCCCATGACACTTCCACAAGTCTGAATAATGAAAACATAGCAAGTTTCCAGAACATTATCAGCTTTACATGTGCCCACATGTCCCACATTCTACAGAGCTAGAAGAATTCAAACAGTGTCCAAAGACAGGGCCAAACGTGCCCAAGGGTAAAGTCTCAACTGATTGGATAAATCCCCCCCCAAATGGGCAACACTTCTGCAGAAAGAAACACAACCTAAAGACAAAGTTCCCACAAGCATGTAGCAATTTTCTTAACACTCCAGGGAATATGTGGATAAGCACTTCTTTCCCACAAAAATATTTGTAGAGACTATAGGTGTAAAAATACACAAACACACAGAAAAATAATCTCGTGGTCACAAAATATTTTCCAGCTTCTATACCGTAGGTTTTATAAATTTTTTTCAGAATATAAGTGCTGCATTTTTGTTCCAAATTTTACCCGGAGATAGTACTTTGTGAGATATCAAACCAAGTCAGACTGCGAAGTTCAGTCCTACAGGTAAATTGCCAGCACTGTCAAGAGCTATACAGAATGCTCTGCAAAGCACTGTAAATCTTAATTTCTAAATGCAACTGACTACAGAATGAATATACATCATGAGATCCAATACAGTGAATTGTTTTTAACAAACTACTTATCAGTGATGGTTTAATAGCACCAGTATTTTCTACAGCATCTTAGTTCCTCTGATTACTGAAATAATGATGTCTTTATGCACTAGACTCTAAAGTAAATCCCTGATGTGACTCAGATGTGAGGCTACAGACTACAGACATTTCCCTATCTCTTCAAAATATCTCTACATGGGAAAATTAAGTACATTTCTCACTCTAAAAGAAACCGTGCTATGCTCTCAAAAGAAGAATGCAGCCTTGCAAGTAGATTGCTGCCTCTTTCATTCATGCCTAAAGGGTATGTTAAGAACACGGGAAGGCTTCTGCTGAGTTGCACTGCCAGCATTAATTGCTGTTTCATGAAGATATAACAAAGAAAAAACTAGGGACCAATGAAGAGAGTGATTCACTGACAGTTTCTTGCCAGGAAAACAACTTGAAAGGAAGCTGGTGGAATTATACCAGATGAGACAGAAAGGAGAACCTTTCACACCTCTTTATATGCTATCTTAATGAATGTAGTGCATTCACCATGGGCATGCTGACCAGTGACTGTAGTTTCAAATATCTGGAGATCTTTACATGAATATGCAAAGAGTTTGCTCAGGATAGTAATCATTTTAAAATGGAAAATGGAAATGATACAAACGTCTCAGTGTTTGTAAGACTGGGAAAGTTTCCTGTCACAACATTTGATTTGTGATTAATTTTTATGAATTTCTAAAGAGAAGCAAAATTTTTCTAGGTTCACCTGGAAAATATCAAAATAATGCAATCTTACAACCCTATTGTTTATATTTTGTTCTTCACCTAGTTGTCTTGAATTTCTGTATCTTAGGAAGCAATTTTTTCCTATTATCTCCTACCTGCAAAACAGCCTACCTTCACTATAACCATTTTCTCCTCTTGCAACAGACTGTATTGCTGCTCAACCTGAAGGCATCTTTTAACAAATAAACTTTTAACTAATCTATTTTAGCATTTTACATTAAGTAGTACATGGAATAGAATAATACTAGTCATTCAAGAAATTAAAAGAAAATAATTATCCTAATTCAAAAGTAATGGAGCCCTTTGAAAACAAATGTCATCTATTACTAACAGCAAGAGCCTATAATATCGGCCCATTAAATAGCAACTTGGCTCATAGAAGCTTCTAGACTAGGCAGAAATAATCATCTACTGTAGCCAGAGAAATTTTACTCATTTACTAAAACCACCTCTAAGTATGTTTGCAATACAGTAATTCAGAAATTCTGCAAACTTTGAGATGACATTTTTAATGTACCACTTCAATTGAGATTAGAAGATCTTTTGCTGCTTTTGGCCCTGCCTTTCTCCTGCCCTCCTTCCTGCATATGGCCGTGATTCAAACAGAGGCAGAGGTGCAACTGCAGTCAGGGCTTGATTTTGATACTGATTTCTGCATGCAGGCAAAGGAATTAGTACTCTCCAGGACCAGCAGACACGAGAGACAACAGACTTTCTCTTCCCTCTGATATCAGCCCTAGAGCATTTGCAGAAACAATACAGGTATTAGGCACTAAGACCATTGAGGTAGACTTATGTCCAGAATACTCTTGGCCCTAAAGATCCTTGTGTCCAGCTGCTGGGAGAGAAGAGGGGTGTGGGTTGCACATGTGTCTGTAATGCTGGTATGCTGCAGCATTTTATTTTCACATCCTGTTTATCCTGGCCTTCATTTTCGCTCATCACTGGGTAATGATGCAAGAGATCATCTGATGAAGCAGGAGCTGAACACGCAACCAAATTTCCAGGCAAAGCCTGTTTTCTGTTTTCTCCTCACAAGGAGAAAACTGAAAGAGCCCCTTCTATTTTAACCTGGTAATCACGCATAACAAGATGAAGAGCGTTATGGCATAGACAGATGACCTTCCACTGCAGTCTTCATTCCAGGATCTCCCAGCAAATTCCTATTTTCTATTGCTACCACAACCACAAATAGAGGACCTTGACTTATTCAGGCTATACATCTAAGTACTTAATATGCCATCTTTATTGTATTGGTTTTTCTTCAGTATAAATCACATAGTATATTTTTACTGACTTTGATGTTGAGAAGAAAGAGGAGCAGAGCTGGAGAAAATTCTGAAATTCGTGACTACAAGACTAAAACTCAGTTTCTTTTTGAACAAGTCAGGGAGACAGCATTTCTCTCTTGCTTCCACTCTTCTCAAACAGGAAAAATAATGTATTTGCAGAATGCAAGTATCTCTTCTCTTTGCATAAATGTAAAAGCAGTTTGAAGAGTTAAAGGACTCTGCAAGTGAAAACCACCAGAGGCTGTAACACAAACCATGCTTAACAGAGAAAAACTAGTAACAGACTATCCTGAGCTGGACAGAGTTGATAAAGGAGCGGAACTGCTACTGGCATTGTAAAGTCCATGGACAGCTGTTTGCATACAGTGGCCAGAAGGCAGTGGGACACAGCACTGCAGATGCTCGTCCTGGTCAAGACCCAGCCTGTTCAGATGGCCTTCCTTGCTGCTAGCAATTCACACAGCCCTGGGACAATTGAGCTTCACGGAGAGGCAGAGGTGGCAGTCCCCAGAGCTCCATTCTGCCACAGTCTGTATGTAACTGCAGCACCAGTACAAGGTCATATATGAGGGCATTGCACTATAGGCTTCACATTCTCTGAGCCACCTGTCATTTTGACTTTTAATAAAGTATTCTCTCTCAAACAATTCTCCTCTGAGAGACTGAACAGGAGAATAAAGTTCAAATGCAAGGGTTTAATAAAGTCTCAAAATAAGAACATATAAAACTGCTTGCCTCAAATGCAAGCTCATACAGCACACCAGGGCTGTGCTCCATATCTGTGGTCACAACCACCTTCTCAATAGAAGTTTCTTCACATTAAAGATACAACCCAAAATGCAACCCATTTTCAGACCTTCTGGACCACGCCTGAGTAATCAAAGGTGCACTTTCTGGTTAAGTGTTTTATTTTCCTGCTTTTGCCCTTTATCATCACAGCATTTGACAGTTGCAGAGATGGCAATATAATAGCTTGTATCTAACAGGTTTTTTGGCTTCCAGACGTGAAATTTATGATTCTGCCATCATACTGTAACTTGCACACATATGATTACAGCTTTTCAGAGAGCGACTTACAGTATTAGCAAAAGGCAGAAGATAATAGGCAGTGTCTCCTAAAATAGCAGCCAACACTGATACTCACTATATTTTTACTGGTGGGAAGAGAGGATGCAAACACAAATCTAGAGCATTATAGGCTAAAGGAAATGGCTTGGCTGCACGGTGGCTTAAGTTGACATCTGCTAGAGCACGGAAAGAGTATTTCTTCCACTTTCTATTAGGAAGTAATAATAATAGTAATCAAAAGCATACAGTCAAATG
Source organism: Actenoides hombroni (assembly GCA_024336885.1). NCBI lineage: Eukaryota > Metazoa > Chordata > Aves > Coraciiformes > Alcedinidae > Actenoides > Actenoides hombroni. The sequence continues at coordinate 511,367 of WUAM01000209.1, forward strand.
TAGCTCTGAGAATCATGGGATACATTCCCTTCCACACCTCTCAGTTTCGCAGGAGAGAATGCAAAGCCTATTTGAACAAAATATATATATATATATAGAGAGAGAGGAATTTCATACCGAGACTAGTCTAACCCAGGCACTAATTTGCCAGGTTAACTCTGCTGCGAACAGTTTCTACTCTGTAAATATATTTTAAGTACATCTGACCGAAACAAAATGGACACAGTATGATTTTTTTTTTCTTTCATCTCAACAGAAGTACACCATTCTCCAGGAGACATTCTGCTTCCAAAACAGGCTCTGATGAAAGAACAATGCCAAAAAGCAGGCTCTAGTACTGGGCATATAACTTTCTTTCTAGGTACCATTATTCCTGCCAAGTCTAATGAAACAGAAGACAAACTCTGCAGAATGTACTTCCCAGGACTGCGCACTATATTGCACATGAAAGAAATGGAGTTGGAAGCACATGTGTACCTGGCACCATGCAGTGTCATCTACCACAACACTTATCTGTTGTCAGTTATGTAATACAGCTATAAACAGAGATAAGAACATCTGTGAGTGCTACAGCAGGAATCTAGCATTTGGGAAGTCTTAAGGACTTTGTTTTACTTTCTATGAGGCCAGCAGTAATTTTGTTATTGACACTAGTGGACATACAACTGAGGACAAAAGTTTATTTCAAATCTCAGAATATCTGCTGACTGAGGTGGAAGGAAGATTTGTTTGGAGAGGTCTTTATTGCAATGGCAAGACATTGTCTTGGGGTGATTAACTGGAGTATAACAGGCATCAGGGGAGTAAGATGACACAGCTTATAAAATTATTATCTACACAGATGAATTAAGTTAGCATGAAGTATTTTAGCTACATGATATTGCTTTTCAATATCAGAGCATAAGGGACTCTGTTATTTCTTCATCAGTTAACCAGAATACTGCCTGACGTCTATTGTGGTCTACCCACCACCAGCATCCTTCCAGAGTTTGAATGCTATACCAGATAGATCTATCCCCTTGGATTTTATTTTTTAATTTAGAGAATCCATGTAGATTCAAATCTGTGTACAATCAACAGACACAAATTTGGATCTGCAAATGCTGCTCCATCAACAATTTACTCTGAAGAGCCATATACCGGTTTTGTTGAAGTTAATGAGAATATTCAGTTAATTTAATAAGACCTGAATTTGTCTTCCATGTGTTGTTCTACCCTAATGAAGCAAATATATTAACTACCTGACTGTCCCAAGATATCACCTAGTGAACGTGTTTGGAAAGATGAGGATGGACAGACATTTTGGGGACTAATTTGTGACTGCTTTGTACCACTTTGGGAATAACACTAATTCTTGCCTCAAAGATGTTCTGCTGTGCTGAATGGAAGATAAAGGTTTTGGGGTTTTGTTGTTGTTTTTATTTGTTTGGTTTGGTGGTTTTTTTTTGTGTGGGTTTTGTTTGTTTGGTTGGGATTTTTTGTTTGTGTATTGTTTGGGTTTTTTTAAGAAAAAAATACTGCTTTCACTTATTTCATATTTTGAGTCAGGCTTGTAATGTTGCTTAAATACTGTCTGCAGAGCAACCACTTTTTTTGCTGAGCTGACTTACTTTGCACACAATTGCTAAGCCTTGCCCAAACACCACTTTATCGAGCAGATTTGCAGAATTTCACATTAGAGGAAATGTGATAACCTGTCTGATTTTATTTTATTCTACTTTTTAAAACACAAGCACCAGAAACTACAGAATAAGAGGGAACCTCACCTCACATCTGGTGGATTTTTGTCTCTTGATGCTTTGAGTTTTTTGACCACTTTGAATTATTTTCTCTAAATACCCCTTCAAATGGAGGAGGCGGTTCTAGTTTGAAAACACTGCCCTTTATTTAAGGGAGAAGCAGCAGAAATGCAAGTTTAACTACCAAAATATCTTGACTTAGAGATCACAGATTTAGAAGATAATTCAATTTACATCCATTTATTTTTTGGCAACTTAACGGAGTGAGCTAGGGGAGGGTGACATTTAGTATCAGTTAAAGATTTGCCAAGCCTAATCAAAACGATTGCAGTTATATCCAGCCATACACCAAATGTAAAACCAATTAACGGGCAGTTAATGAAACACTATCACTTCAGCTTATGCTGTCACTGGCCAGATTTGGACAGCATGATTAATAATTTAGGAAGAGAGTTGGCATTTTTTTCCACTCCGCCCCTCAGTTAATTTCATTCAATGAGTATTATATCTCCCAAGTGCTATCCAAATTACCGTTTTAAGTATCAGCACTTACTGTCTCTCCGAGTCTAACCCTGCGTTCTCCCAGAAGCCATGCAGATGTCATTGCAGTCAGACATGCAGATGCCTTTGAGCTCAGGACAAAGCCACTGCCAGCTGTACTAGTGGACTTTGACCATTACAGAGAAGTTCTCCTCCTCCATGAAGCCTTGTGCATTCTTAAATCTTTACCATAACAGTGATCATTGCAGTTCACTAGTACCTGGATATTTCCTACCAACAAAGAAAATTAATTCTAAGGCTGCTGTCCTAAACTACAGATGATTGGAGAATATATGCCCATAATGTACAGCAACAAGGAATGACAGTTTCAGTTGTGATAGTCTGAAAAACAGTGTGCTCACAATCAGTTTGCTCTTCTGATGGTTTTTTTAAGTACTGTCATTATTCTTTAAAAAAAACTGGTTGAGTCAGTGCAAAATTTAAGCATATACCTGAATCTTAATGTGACACGTTTTTCTGTACTGCCTTCTGTAAACCACATGCCCTACCTAGGCAACTGCTACTGTCTCTGAGACTGTTCCACAGCCTGCCGAGGAGACTATTCTCTGTCTTGACAAATAATCTTTTGGATTTAGCAATACATGCATTTAGTGTTTCTGCTTTACACAGCACTGCAACCCAAAGAAACATGAAAACACACATACTCAAGAAATTACAGCTATTATCAATGCAATCATTGCATTTTTTCTATAATGTGGGTTACTGCAAACACCTTCGTTTAGACCACTTACACCAACAGTCACCATCTAGCTAAACTGTATGTAAACGTATAATTTAAAAAAACCCAATAATTCAGAAGTTTACAAGCATTAATCCTGTCATGATGTTGATCCCTTAAAAAATATCATGTCAGACTGATTTTCTTCTTTGTCTTTAACTTTTTCTCTGGTGCTGGTTTGAGGAATGCAGTCAGGATGCTCCAGACTCCTCTCTCCTATAACGTGACCAGAACACAGATCTCAATACAAGAACACAGGATGAAAGCCTGCTTAATCTCAGCACCTCACCCACACATGCTGTGAGAAAGTCTATTTTTTCAGCATGCCTTCCCACATATTTTTGTGTGCCTGTGTGTGTCTGTATCAGCTCTTTTTTCTGAAGACTAAGAGAGAGAGAAAAAAAACCATTTGTATGACACATTATAATCATATTAGTCAACATGTTTCTGAAAGGCACTTGGATACCATAAGAGGAGGCATGGAATAAGAAGAGAAGAGTGTCTTTCAAGTGTAAAGCAGACTCCTGCCATGAAAGGGAGACAGTTTAATCTTCAAGTAAACCTGTAGTAATTTTTATAGAAAAGCAACCTCTTATGGAAAACTTCTTAAGCCTAATAGAGCCAGTTCAGTCCATAACAAAAATAAAGATGGACCAAATGTATAACTCTGTCTCTATCTCGTTCAATGATGTAGAAAACTTAACACCATCACAATTCATACGCTCCTTCATAAATTGATCATATTAATAGTCAACTGGTAGCTTGATCTTACTAATCTAGCAGAAAGATATCCAAGAAAGATATATATCTCCTAAACTCTGACTTAATACATATATACTACTTATGAATACATTTTATTCTCGTGCCAGTACTATGCCTTAGCTTAAATAGGTCTTCACCTCTATGTTGTTTACCTTACTAATCATGCATGAAGATCACCCAGCTCAGCCTTCTTTTTAGAAGGCTAAATAAGCCAAGGCCTCTTGGTCTTCTCTCTTTGACAGCTCTGTTTAATTTTGCTTTTCCTTCAGCACCTATTCCAGTTTTAGTTAATCATTCCAGAAGACAAAAGCTCCGTGCAGCACTGCAGAAAAAAGTCTCACCAGTTGTCTGCACAATATAATTAGTTTCCATTTAATATAAGTGCCTCAAATGCCACACTTTATGATCACATCACCCTTGGAACATATTTATTTCTGTGACCCTTCTGAAATTTCCTTTACAAATCATGACAGATTAACTGAAGCCAAAACCTAACATACCACACTGGTTTTTCTGTTCTGAGCTGCCTGGTTTACTCAGACCCAATGGGCTTTGTAACCCAGTAACCCAGTGAGATGGCATTGCTATGTTTTCAAGTCAAGGGCGGGGGTGGGGAATAACAAAAAGAGAGAGCGCGCACACACGTCAGACAGGAGTGGTAAAACACAAAATAGATTCTTCCAAGGAACCTGTATGCCAGGCTCTGAAAGCTCTGATAACCTGGCACTTAAAGTTTGCTCTTAAGATAGGGAAAACCACATCTTTGTTTAAATGCCATAACACACAGTGAGTGGTGAACATCTGTCTTATAACGGCTCTGAACTGAAGTTACCATGATTTCTCAGACTGTCCATTACATTTCCTTAAGGCTTTCTTAATTTTTCAGACATTCAAGTAATTAATTATTTATAACCTCAACTTCAGATCACAAGAAATTAAAAGATACCTAGCAGACCTAGTCCTTTGAGCAATCCATCTGTCTAATTACAAATAAATTTACTTTTAATTTACCTGTACTAGAAAGCAGCACAATATATCGGAATGTATTACAACCCTCAGTACTATTAGTCAGCATTGTTCAGTCCCAAAAGAACTGAAGGCTTTAAAATGGGAGGATTATTCAGAGAGATTATACATTATATTCCTGTATGTTGAATAATTCATCAGAATTAACTCTACATATATTAACAATTTTTTTTTCTCCTTTGCACAAGTCCCAAAGATCAGTTTATATGGAGTGATTCAGATGTCATTACCATATCTTTCAGGTGTATGTTTGGTGTTTATTTGTTTTAGTTTGTTTTATTTTTTAAATGGGCACCAAAAAAAGGAACAATGTATGACAAAACAGAAAAAAGAAACACTGGTAAGAGTTAATAGCAGTCTACTTGAGCCAGTGAAAAGGCTTCATGTTGGACAAATCCCGATTTCTTGGATGTCTAAACTCCATCTTTTAAAAAAAAAAAAAAAAAAAAAAGAGGGGGTACAAATCATTTTTATTGCTGCTGCCTTCTCCAGAAAAATAAGCTATGAACATAATTCACTCCACAAGAATAGTTTAATACACTTAAAAGAGCAAAGCACTACATTTCTCAGATGGCTGGAACTAAGCCAAAGCAAAGAAAACACAAATTGTGCTTCCAGTGTTCAAAAGCACTATTAGATTAGCAGGGCAGATACAGGAAACTAGCTGTGCTGACAGGTTTGTCTTATCTAATATTTCTCAAACAAAGTGCAATGGTCTTATTCTTTGATGATTCTTGAACACTGTGCTTAAACTATTAAACTAAGCTAAAAACCTTTTGGGACAAAGAAGATCCTTAATATTTATGAACAGGCTTGTTTAACACATTACATGTTGAACAGCTGAAATCAGAGCTCAAGCAATGAGTTGTTCTAGTAAGTGCCACCTTATTTTATCCTGCCTGTTGCTAATAACCTCTCTCCACAGATACTGTTCATCTCTTTCTAGAGATGACCAGCATGGTCCTTCTGCAGTTCTCTCACTTTTAAGTCACAACACACCTTGTGACATAGTAAACAACTTTAAATTTAGATTGCTTCATTCTCTCCTTATGATGTATCCCAGTTGGTAGGCCTGGATTGTTCCACCTCACTCTGAAGTAAGATCCCTTATGATCTGAATCTTCTTGGACTGGATCAGGAAAAATTCCTGTTCACTATTCCTGAAAATAAGACAGGCCCTGTAGATACTATACTTGATAAAACCTTCTCTCTGGGACCCAGTGGTTTTTAAACACACTGAAAGTGTTTCACCAAAATAATATATTTGTTATTTGCCCAAGGAGGATTAAAAGAGTAAGTGGTTTACACATCTAGGTCCAGAACCTCATAAATATTTAGAAGATTTATTGTTTAGCATTCCCCATTGAAATGAGGAATGCACTTAATGATTCATGCCGTAAGTTCTTATTTAAATATTGTCTTTTCATTGCAAATGTAGCCGAGATAAAATCAGAGTCAAAGAATCATAACCCTGCTGCAACAGTTCCTCAGCACTTTGTCAGAAAAACATTTCCAGAAGTTTTGGCTGGCTCTTTTCTCCTGGGTTGAGGCACTTTTAAGCTTTCTCTCTCTTTCAATCCTAAGACTTATGATCTTGTTAGCCCACCTGGATCAAGGTTGACATTTCCCTGTTATTAACACTCCCAATACTCTCACTGGACCTCCTGTATTTCTCTCAGTGACATCTCATCTTTGAAATTGTTCTGTGTATTTCCTGTTTTCTTCCTAACAGCTTTGTCTGCAACACCAACTGATCTTGCTGAATAACACCATGCAGGTAAAGTTAAACTAAATAGCTGAGATACAACAGCAAAAAGAGGTAATCTTTATTCCATACATATTGCTTAAAGCAAAGGTGAACATTGTCTTCTATAAGTTCTGCGAGTGCAGATGAGGAAGATGGCAGTGTATCAAATATAAGAAGAATGTAGAGTTCCAAATTTTGCTATAAAATCAGGATAGAATCACTTATTTCAAAGACTTCACAGGGTTGATCTCACTGTCATTCTATTACTTCATTCACTGTAAGTCCATATGTCTATGCCAATTATTCCACTGCTGACGTGCTGTATACATATATAACTGATTTCCGATTTATTTTTTTTGTAAGCTGGATTAATTTATAAAAACTATCATGGCCAGCAGGTCGAGGGAGGTGGTTCTCCCCCTCTACTCCTCTCTCGTGAGACCTCACCTGGAGTACTGCATCCAGTTCTGGAGCCCCTATTACAAGAAGGATATGGACGTGCTGGAACAAGCCCAAAGAAGGGCCACGAGGATGATCAGAGGGCTGGAGCACCTCTCCTATGAGGACAGATTGAGAGAGTTGGGGTTGTTCAGTCTAGAGAAGGCGGCTCCGGGGAGACCTTCTTGTGGCCTTCCAGTATCTGAAGGGGGCCTACAAGAAAGCTGGGGAGGGACTTTTTAAGCTGTCGGGCAGTGATAGGACTGGAGGGAATGGATTAAAACTAGAGATAGGTTGATTCAGATTAGACATTAGAAAGAATTTCTTCACCATGAGAGTGGTGAGACACTGGAACAGGTTGCCCAGAGACGTGGTGGAAGCCCCATCCTTGCAAGTTTTTAAGACTAGGCTGGATGGGGCTCTGAGCAACCTGCTCTAGTGGGAGATGTCCCTGCCCATGGCAGGGGTGTTGGAACTAAATGATCTTTAAGGTCCCTTCCAACCCTGACAATTCTATGATTCTATGATAATATTAGTGAAAGGTGGCAAGTGGGCTTGGCTTAGTCTGCAGGCTGCTGCCTAGAGAGAAACCGCACATGAATAGGTGCCTGGTAGAAGCTGACAATCAATCTTTTAGAAAAGACCCAATATCTAAATTTTTAGCTAAAGATGTAAATTTTCCTTAGTGAAGTGATTTCAGTTATGTAAAGTTGTTTGACACATATGACCGGAGACCTTAACGGTCAGAGCAATGAGGAGCACATGACATATCTTTAACACTTGCTAAGAGCAATGATCACAGCAGATAGCTCAGCAACTATTTCCACCTACACTCAGTACTAATGGTGATGTCTGACCCCTCTTAGAGACTAAGCCTTGCAATTAGAACATTTGGCCCTGAGGTGATAGTTGCAGTGGTCAACCTGGGAGGCATATGAATTCTCATTACAGCTAATGGCATACACATTAAGCTTCCCCAACCCCTTTCTACAGAAGCTGCCCCCCCATCCCAGTGCAGAAAAGATGCTAGGTTCTTTGGCTGCAAAAGAGCAAGTAAACATGGGACAGGGTTAGCCAGAGCCCAACCGTAAAAGGTCTGCCAAAGGACGAGGGGTCTACTGGGTCCTGGATTCTGGTCTAGAGGTGGCATTTGAACTTGTAAGAGGTAGTTTCAGGTTATGGCTCAGTCTCAAATATACACTTCAATCAGAGATGGTGCAAAATTAGTGAGACATGGATTTTCAGCCATATGGTGCTATTTTACTAACAACTTACTAGCAACAGCCTAGGCATAAACCACCCTTGTCTTGTACATCATGTCATTTTTCATCATCCTCATCGTCAGGAATACAGTCCTGCAACATTTAGACTTAGTTATATATTTGCTTGGGAATTTGATTCCTGGAGTTAATGTGGAAATGCTCTGCTTCACTGTATGCTATTCCCTGACTTGCTAGGTGCTAGTCTAGCCACCATCTATTATAATGGTGTAGCACAGTCACCTTGTACTTTGGGAACTAAATGATGTATGGAGCTTTTATTTGTCCGGTCTATGTCTTCCCTCCAGCCACTGCCTATTGCAGATTGGAAATATGTCAGCTTTTCTACTGTTAAGATAGCATATACACAAAACTGAGGTTTGTAGACAGTGGTTTTAGTAAAAGTTCTGTCAACTGTTGCTAGATTGAATAAGCTACAGCACTTTGGCTTTGAGGGAGACTCTGAGCCCCGGGGTTTAGCTCCTTCTGCCTGCAGTGGCTATTAATAGCTGTAGAGCATGTAGAGAGCTCAGCTGAAGTACTACAAATGAATGTCAATTACTACACAAGGTAATGGGAAAAAAATTAGTAAAACCACACTCAGACAAACAATGCTCCTTAACGAATGTCACATTAAGAGTGTGAGTCTGCAAGGCGGCTGGGGTAGCCACCTATCAGAGTCAACATTTGCCTGTTTCAGAGCCCTGCCAAGGGCTTTCAATGAGGCAATTTCACAAAGTCAAAAATAGATAGTTTATGTAAGCAAGAGACATGACAGATTTGGAATTGCCACCAATAAACACACTCATTAGTGCTCAATATCCTAAACTAGCCAATAACTGATTACTCTATATTAACAATTCACCTGGGTATCCTCTGTGAAATAGCCAGGCACAATTGCTTACCGAATGAGGCGTCCCTGCTACCAGGGAAAAGAGAATGGGTCAGACCTGCTGATCCACCCAGCAGCCAATGGAGTGTCTCCTCTCAATGAAGTATTGGCAGGAGAACAGATTTATAACCTTGACAAGGTGGGACTGAATCATATGTCTATGTGTTCATACACTTTTAATGAGACTTGCTGTGGTTTTGATCAAAAGAGGGGTGCGGCCAGCATACAATACAAAGGTACAGTTGTTCTTTCAGCTTCACTGAAGCAACATCACATTGATACAAGATCAGCACTTTGCTTAAGGTCCTGTTCTTACTCAAGCTGTTCTCTGCTGACTCATGGTCACTCTGTTTTTTGACACATCAAGTCTGTCAATTTTCCACACCATATCTATTAACACTAAGAAATTTTCATGAAAACTGTTGTGGAACAATTCTGAACATTAAATAGACAGCAGTACATTTGATGTGAATAAAGGAGAAGATGCCTTTTAGTTTTTAGGAAGTTATAATCATAATCAGCCTAAAACATACAGAAAAGACAAACTTTTTTCATTAGGTTTTAAAATATTAATGTGTGTGTGGATTCATGGCGCTAGTGGTTTTTTCCTTGCTGATTACATTACATGTAGGATGTCAGCCTATTGTGATGTGTAATATTAGTAAAAAACATTTCAGATGTTTTAAAATTGATTTTCTAAATCTAATTAATTGATCTTTGACATTGGCACTAAAACCACTGCCAATATTTCAAATATTGAAAGTTATATAAAGAAACATCTAACAGTGGCATGTAAATGCTAATAAAAACTTACAGGTAAAGATATAAAACACTGATGTCATTTTACATACTTCAAAAAACATCCCAAACGTGGAGGGGAAATAAAAAGGGGGGGAATGATATTTAAATACACTGATAAGCATCTTCCTTCATTAACCATCCCACTGACTTCAGTGATTGAATGAAGAACATCCTGGAAAAGCTAGATCTGAAAATTACTATTTCTATGACAAAGCTTTAGTTCCCTCTGACTGACATTAAATTGGAATATGGAAAACTTTAAGAGCCATTGACTACTGAAGTGCCCAAAATTGGAGTGGTTCAACTGACTGATACACCCTAGGGTGTGCAAAGGGATGCATACCCAGAGAGAAAGAGGAGAACTCTGTGGTATGCCCAGCCACCATATTGAAACTTGTGAATACCTAAATTAACTTAGACACAGGTTTATTTCCTACTTTCTTCCTTTAGAGAAGATATATCAGTACATCAGCTCTTGTAACCTGCAGAACAGCTTCCTCTCTGCCTCTACACAGCAGACAGTCCTGTTGTAACCCACCACTCCCAAAAAAAACCCCAACCAAAACAGACAACCCCAATAAAAAGAACCCATTAGCTAATTCATTACAGTACTTGAAAGGAAAGAAACCTTTACTAGAGTGATTAGCCAAAGGGACAGAAGAGAGTGTGCTGGTAGATTTCAAATGAGAATTATTGGATGACATTAGCGTGGCATTCTTGAAAATATAGAGCAGATTAGGCATCTGTGTCAGAGAAGCATTACAGCCTAAATGGAACTAATACCATGAAATACTGCTCATAAATATGTGCTGCTTTAGCTGTTGCTCTTTTGCTTTTAAGGGGTTATGTAACCAAATACACCACTTTACTTAGGATGATAATTCACATCATGCTTATATATGACTTTGGCAGAGACACAATCCCTTACAGGGAAACATTGTCAGCAACCAATAAAGATCCCTGCATTGAAACATGTGATTGCTTTAGAAAAGAAAACAGAAATCCAGCTCACACAGGGAATTTTCTGTTCTGGTGCCCGTTCACACAGACATTGATAAGGGAATAGGTTGCTGTCAAAATAAGCATATCCTCACAACAGGCAGTTGGTGAAGTGTTTGCTGGGAGTTTGCCAGGAAAGCAGCTGACAACTGGTCATTGGCATGGGCAAAGGCAAGAGGCTGGGAGGAAGCACACACCTCCAGCTCACCTGCCTCAAGGGTACGACACCTCTAACATCATGTTAGCCACCTCTGCTCTGTCACAAAAAAGAGAAACCCACAAGGCATAAAATGTGCTCTTCCAAGACACTGTCATTTTTAGTGGTGGTGGTGGTTTTACTGGTGGAATTGAAGCACCCCTACTTCATCATTGGCCGCAGAAACCGCAAACTTCAGTTCCTGTTGCTAACCCTCAGGAATGACCTTGGCAAGACTTGAATCCCTGAAATGTCCATCCAGTATCAAACTTACTGGCGTAGCAGTGGAAAAAAGAACAACAGAAAGCAAACCAACCATGCACAAAGAAAGCACAATAAAACATGTCTTTTCTAGTAGAAAAAGGTGGAAGAAAACTTTCTGTTTGTTTACAGTTTCTTTTCTCTGACTCTTGTTTCAGTGCTAACTAGAACAGAAATGTTCAAATTGATAAAATTCCCAATGTGAAGGTGCACCTTCTTCATAGGGCTGAGCAGACAACAACACAAATTTAATACGCACACATAACAGAAACCACTGTAACTTAAAGTCCTTACTCTTAAATCTAAATTGTAATGGAGACCCCATAACTCCTCTAAAGGAGGTCAAACCCTGTGTCGTTATATAGCCATTACACAAATGACCTCCTAAAATCAAGTCAGCACAGACTCAGTCCAGTAATATCACAGACATCCTGCATCTCATACCCAGTTAGCTCATGTGCATCGGAATTGAAACACAGGCAAAGGAAACTCCTATCTGCTCACCTGTTATGGTGGAGCAGCTGTAACCAAGTCCTTTATAGGTATAAGATTTCTACTGCAAAGCCTGAGATTATCAATGCTCAAGTTTATATTCTCTCCTCTGCTTTTATGGGGACGACACTACAAACTGCAAAGTACAACACTATTTCTGGCGCTCTAACAAGAGTTCCCAGGCTTTAGAAGATTTATTTTCCTTGCAGCAGGTGAGCAAGTCAAAGTTGTGTAAACTCCACCTACACACATCAGACCTTGAGTCCATCTTCTCAGTGACTTACAGCATGGTCTCCAGTGGGAGCCGGCCCTCATTGTCTTGGCTCATCAGGATGTGCCCAACACAGATGACCAGGTTGCTAGAACTCATCTTGCATTGTGCCTAATGTGCTGGAGGAGGAACAGCAGCCGTTTCATGAGGAGGAGACTGGCTGCAGGAAACATCTCAGGAACACAATGTTAATAAAGCAGATGTTGCCCACAGCCACCCCCAGACTTGCCCAAGGCAGGTGGGAGACAGCGGCTGTGACTCCTCACCACCCTAAAAATGTACTTATGAAGCTCTGACAAAGTGGAACCTGAGCAAAACCCCTCTGAAGATGACAACTACCTTTCTCTGTCTTTTGTAGGCATTTTGTGGGCTTTTGGTTTGATTAAGCCTATGTCTAGTGCATTTGAGAAACAATCTTGCCAGTTTTCCTTATTATGTGTCATCCTGAGAGGTGGAGGAATAACCTAAACACACGCTAGCTCTACTGCCAGGAAGAGGCACAGCAGCAACTTGGCCTCATAAGAAACTACCCTCCTAAACCAGACATGCCATCACAGTATTTGTGGACCTGACATACCTCTCCTGTTTCATACTCCAACATCATATTTCCCCCTGCTTCTCTGAGGACACCAAGCAAAGAGTGGGGTACACACACCAAGGCTTCTGCCTGATGCTCAGTGTCTGCTGTGTCTGCAGGTACATTTTACTCATCCAAGTAGAGGTCTAGAAAGCAAGAACATGTCCAGCAAAGTGACTTCTTGCAAGTAAACAAATGATAAAGCAAAACACACCCAAAGCCCTGCATTACCTTCTTTCAGCCCTCTGACATCCTGTCTGCAGTCATCAGCTAGTCTTGCAAAGCAAACCATTCATGGCCCAAGAAGCAGTGGCCAAAAGGAGGGAATGTGACAAGGAAGGCTAAGAGTGCAGCCCTTGATGCCCAGCCTCACCAGAAACAATGCTGTGATTTCTGGTGTCCCAAGACCCAGGGCACTCAAAAGGCATATGCTAACATTCATGCAAGTCTTCCATTGCTAATACAATTGCTCTTTGATTACAGACCTATGTTCAAGTGCTATCCTGGCCATCTGTTTTGCCATAAAGTCTACTTGATCATCTAATGGGGACACAATATCATCCCAGCAGGTATCTCCAGAAACATGAGCATTAGCTCTGCTCAAGCATACTCAGCAGGTTACACATGCATGCAGGTTCCAGCAGAAAGGGCTGCTGCCTCTGTTCCCCCCCATTTCATAGGGTTCAGTAGATAAGTTCTTCCAGACAGTGATGTAAATACAGCACCGTCACCAACTACAGCTAAACTCACAGCTCCAAGCATAGATCAGAACACATTTCCAAATGCACACAAGAGAAGTGTGGGTAGAAACACCAGGAGAAAGCAGTATCTGTTTCAGTATCAGCCTCAAACATCCAAGTGTAATTTGAACAGCAACAACAAATCTGAACATTCTCTATTTCCATCCTTGTAGATGTGCCGGAAAGTAATGAGATCTCTGTACAGGACAACAGCTCTAGAAGAAATCCTGAAATACTGTCAGGGCGGCCCCTTCGACGTATAACAGATGCTCTCTGTTAACCCCGCTCCCTCCCCAAAGGGGAAGAGAAAGGGAATAAGGGAGAGAGACTTAGCCATTAGAAAAGGAAACTAGAACAGCTTTAATGAAAAGGAAAATAGTAATCATAAAAATGGAATATACCCAAATAAATGCAAAACCAGTATTGAACCCAACTTCCCTGATGGTAATTACATGACCATCACTATTGGTGCTGTGGAGCAGGCACCAGACTGGGCCCTGGAGCAGACAGAAACTGGATTCTGGTACTAGATTCAGGAACACACAGATCAAGATTGAAGGCAGAACAGAGAGAGTCCCCCTTGGATGCTCAGAGTTAAAAAAACGGAAGAGGACCTGAGCTGAGCCAAGCCAAGCAAAGCTCGCAAAGCAGGCCAAGAGGGCAAAGAGAGGGGCAAGACCCTTGTGATACCTCAGGTTTATACCAAATATGCCATATATGGGATGGAATCCTCATTGGTCAGTTTGGGATCACCTGTCCCGGCCTCTCCTCCCTGCAGGTGCAGTCTTTCACTTTTCTGCACCCCCCAATGTGATACACAAGATCCAGCTGTGGCCTTAGTCTGCACATCAATTCTTGGTAGTAACTCTAACCATGGGGTGTTATCACTGCTAGAAGCAGATACCACGTGTGAAAACACACTGCTAACCTCAACAGGTGCAGTTAGTGAGAAGAACTGAAATGAAAAGTAAAATCACTGAACATAATTAGTTCTGTTCTCATTCAAACCAGGACACTTCCCATTGTATGGACTGATCAGCAGTGGATTGATTTCAGGAGTGCATGATCCCGCGGCTCTGCATTCTCACTCTTGTAGCTTTACGGTTTTGTAAGGAAACATGAAACTTTGCTATGAGATTTTAAGGTAAAAAGTAGAGCTTAATAACTCAGGCATTATATATTTATCATTACATTTCAGAAATGGCCCCATCTGTATTTTGACTGCTAATTTACACTTACAGAACCCTATTGGATTCACAACGGTCCTACAAAACTAAGTCCAGAAACATACTGCTTCCAGTTTTTCTCAACTATAATCAATCAAGAACGTCGTGCCTCTTGACACTATTCTTTCCCCAAGGTATTCCTTCAGGCCCCGAAATATTTCCTTTAAAAGCCATGGTGGGAAAAAATACCAAGATCCAAAAGACTACAGAGGACACAATACCTGCACAGGCCTCTGTGGGTTTTGGGCAAATTTTCAGTCTTGGTCCCCTTTCTCATCGCTTGACAACGGAGAGGAGCGGAGTCCATCTCTTCTATACAAATATGAAGGTGAGCTCTGTGATAGAATCATTTCAGTTGGAGAACACCTTTAAGATCATCGAGTCCAAGCATTAACCCTACTCTACCAAGTCCACCACTAAGCCATATCCCCAGGCACCACATTTATACAGCTTTTAAACACATCCAGGAATGGTGACTCAATCACCTCACTGGGCAGCCTCTTCCAATGCTTGACAACCTTTTCAGTGAAAACTTATTTCCTAAAGTCCAGTCTAAACCTTCCCAGCTGCAGCTTAAGGCCATTCCCTCTTGTTCTATCACTAGTTACTTGTGAGAAGAGACCAGCACCTACCTCTCATTATAATGTCCTTTGAGGTAGTTGTACGGAGCGGTAAGGTCTCCCCTCAACCTCCTTTTATTCAGACTAAACAGATCTAGTTCCCTCAGCCAATCCTCATGAGACTTGTTCTCCAGGCCCTTCACCATCTTGGTTGCTCTTCTCTGGATTGGCTCCAGCACCTCAATGTATTTCTTGTATTGAGGTGCCCAAATCCAAACACAGTACTCTAGGTGTGGCCTCATCAATTACCTCCCTGGTCCTGCTTGCCACGTTATTTCTAATACAAACCAGGATCCCATTGGCCTTCCTGGCCACCTGGGCACATTGCTGACTCATATTCAGTTGCTTGTTGCCCAACACCTCAAGACCCCTTTCTGATGAACAGCTTTCCAGCCACTCCTCCCCAAACCTGCAGTGTTTTCATGGCATTGTTGTGGCCCAAGTGCAAGACCTGGAGTTTGGCCTTGTTGAAGATCATACAATTGACCTCAGCCCACCAGTTCAGCCTGTTCAAGTCCCTCTGTAGAACCTCCCTACCCTCAACACTCCCACTCAACTTGGTGTCATCTGCAAACTTACTGAGGGCACATTCTATTTCCTTATCAAGATCATTGATAAAGATGGTCCCAATACTGAGCCCTGAAACATGCCACTCGTGACCAGAAGATAGAGACCAGGGATGCCCTTCTGTACTCTAGCAGCCTTCTAGATGGCCTGTGCATGCAGAAAAGCCCCTGCTTTGGGTTATGTAAATGCCACCTTCCCCATCTCTGCTGCTTTCTTCTGTCCTGCTGTGATTGATTTTTACTTTGTTCAATTCATCTTTCATACCATCTCAAGGCTGCTTTAGTCTCTTCCCCCTTTCCTCTTTCCTAACGAGACACTTCCAAGATGTAGTTTTTCTTTAACAGCCTCAGATACTGTCTACACTGGAATTTCAACCATTATTACTTTGCATGATTAGTGTAGGAAGAATGTGAGCACAAAAACATTTGTGACAAATCAAGGGTGTTCAAAATTGATCAAACCTCTTCTCATTTTTTAATGATTATTTAATACTCCCATTTTTCTAAATGAGCTTCTTAACTGACTTCTTGCTGCCTATGCTTTCTAATGACTTCCTAATTGCCAAAATTTGTAGAGGAAATTTTGTTTAACAAAGCTCGTGTCTGTTTGCTCAACACAAGTAGGATTGCTAATAAGAAGCATTTAAATAGCCAGCAACAATGTTTCCAGGAGCAATGCAAGAAAACAGGAAACTGCAAATCACAGTGGATCTGTAATGAATGTTAGAGGAGCACCTGAGCTCTAAAAATCAGCTAATCAAGGCAATGGGGGCCCTACTTACATGAAACAGAATCAACAGGTGAATAGTATCTCAAGACAAGCTGAAAAAAAAAAAAAATAATGAAAAGGGGGGATTTTAAGCCTGTCATTGGAGCATTTTCCTAGGTAAGGGCATTCCTACTGTAGAGTTTCTGAGAAGACACTGATCAGGCAACTCTTGTACACTGTCTGGATTCAGTGACAAGAAGATGAGTCCTATTGCTTGCCCTGCCCCGCTCCCTGCATCTTTCTCAGATACTCTCCCTCTCTAATTTCAAAAGTATTGTACTTAACTTTCAATGTTCTGCACTTTTTTAAATTGTATTTAGTGTCATCTACCAAAATCTTCAGAAGACTCTTAGGCTTGCTTCCTTTCCATTACTGGGGAGTCTTAAAACTGAAGTTGAGCTATTTCCTAGAGTATTCTTCAGAAAGACCCATTAAAAGATATAAGCAGTATTTGAATCCCAACACGCCTAAATTCACTTGATAACAAAATTTTCTTTTCTAATATTTTTTGGGACATTGCCACCTGCCTCAGAGCCCTTGGCCATTTGCCATCACCCTGAAAGGGGTACTGCCACAAAAGCCAATGGGAGATTAGCATAACACTCGGTGACAGATTTGGCACATTGCATCTCTGAATGGAATTTCAATACTGAATTTGCTTAAAGGGTCATGAGATTTAATCACTGTTCATATCAACCCTCTTTGGCCATGTAATAGCATATTCCATAGCTGACATGGCATTAAAAACTTGAAATTCATTACCCACTGAACCAACCATAGTAATTTTGCTATCACTCACCCTATGTAAGTCACTTTTGGTGCCACAGATGCCATTTCATGACAGTTCTGTAGTTCTTTATAGTCATTCTATCAAGCTGTCTCCAGCCTTTTGCCAACTCTGTCTACTTTAAGGTTCTATTTTCAGTACTAGTTTTTAAACTTCTGCCTTTAAATCTACATGTAAAACATACAGGCATGTATTTTTGCATGCAAGTGGCTAGTCATCCATTCAAATTCATACATTCATTGTTAGATATTTCCTAGCTGGCCTTTGCACACATACAGAAATGCTAATTCTGAAAGCAGAAATGAAGGAAGTTTCAGCACACGTACCCATGAACTCAAATACCAGTTTGTATCTTGCCGGCATTTTGACCTTTACTACTCACCAGCACAAATTCAGAGGCAGGAACGTGCAAAAATAAGGAGAGGGAGGCTGTTTTCATCCAAAGTATGAGCAGTAAGTGACACTACTGAAACTGGGCAATCATTTAAGCACTGAGAGGGGGTAGCTACTTGAGGTGTATTTTGGATGAAAGCACAAAGTGTTACTAATCCAAACTGAAACACAGCAGACACAATTACCATTCATTCAGAGAGATAAAACTGAAAATCTACAACATTTTTTTACAAACCAAGAACAATTAATAATTCTACATTAAATTTTTGCAACTGAGCCCAAATACTCACACCCACCCTACCCCGCTGTGACATTTGCCAGGGGAAATGCCTCTCCAGCACAAAGCAGCATCAAATGAAAGGAGGACTTGGCTCTGCAGAGAGTGACCTGCAAGCTCATCTCCAGCTCACCACCTATTATCCCACATCATTTCACCCTCACTTTCCCAAGGGTCTTTGCTACACTTTCCTTCTGATTTGCCTCACTGTTCAAAATGGCTGTGGAAAAAAAGTAAGTGTGTCATGCTTTTTGTTGTCCCTGGAAGCACAGAGATGAAAGATGTCCTTTCTGAACAAAAACCCCTGCTGCTGCAATTTCAAACTGCTGGAGCAAAACAGGGGCTGAGAAGCTTAAAACTCTTTCCCATAGTTCCAGTTCTTCTTTCTGTGTTTTTCTAGCTAAAATGCTGATTTTCTAGCTTTGTTACTGGGCTTGCGTCCAATGTTTACATTGCATTACCAATATATGCTCTGTATTGTTTTGGTCAGAGTGTTTCAGATAGCATACATTTTCATTTTATAGCTCTCCTGCTCCCTTTAACTTATGACCTTTATTGAAAATGAACGCATTTGTCTGCAGACTGTCAGGCAAAAGAGTTGAATCACAGGGACTTGGCATCAGTGAAATGCTTTGCAATCCACTGCAGCTGTATCAGGAAAGCAGTGATGGAAAACCATAAACTGCCTGAGATTATAAATTTATTCTGGAGGACCTTAACTTTCCGTTGGAAGGCCAAGCACATTTCAAACACTCTCCAAAATAAAAACAAAGGCCTGTTAGGAAGGGGCATCTCGATGTTCCTAACACATTTCCTTGTAGACTTTACAGTCTTTTAAAAGCAGTTCTGTCCTTTTCTTCATATCTTTACTGCTCATGTAACTTACAGTCCTTCTCAGTGGATCCTAGGTGCTTGCATGAACCATTTCGGAAGCCAAATGGGGACTGGGTGAGTTCCAGAGCTCAGCAGTATTTGGCAGAAAGGACCCAACCGCAGCCCCAGAACATCGCATGTTGCAAAACAGAGGCAAAAAGCCATTTTGCTTTTATTTCAGCAATTCATTAAACCCCAGCCACTCAGGATCTTACACCTGCAATGTTTCCCAGCAACTTAAAGGATGCTCTCATTTAAGAAATGAATGCATCTTGTGTTCAGAGCAGAGCAGAGCGAGCTGTGCCAGTGCCCCAACAAAGGGAGGGGTTCAGCGTGCTTACCAGGAGGAGGATGGGAGTATGAGACCTCTGTTATTTACCTGGCTGCTGAGCTGGTGATTAGGGTCTCCTGTTGGCTATATGCCAAGTACTGAAAAACAAGTTCTAAAGACCTTGGCATTGGTCAAAACAAAACCAGCACCTTTACTGAACATGAAGGTTTGGAGTTGGAAGGCTTTGAGATTTTGTGATAGGTATGTTTGGAACAAGCTTCTGAAAAAAAAAAAAAAAAGATTAAAAAAACAAGAGCCATAGTGAAGAAGTTGACAGTGGCACTTATGAATGGTCCATGCAACTGAGAGTTGTTTGCATCCTAGTAAAACATGCAGTTCATGCTTGCCAGAGTTTATTGGAAGCTCAGACCAACACCAGTTCATCAAAGTTAAGCTGGAGTGGGGACATCGTGAAGTAGGGAGGGTGTGTAATTTGATTCTACACCCTTAATAAGATATATTTGAAATTCGTACGCCCATCACTATGGACATGAAAGGAAGAGGAAAAAAATAGAGACAACATTGCTCAGCCATTTGTTGATCACACAACATTGTTCAGCCAACTCCATCTGGTATGAGATACCATGGCGGGTTACCATACGTAATCATTCCTATACCTCAGCACTTCCCATTGCAGTGTATTTATTTTTATGGCTGTAATATGGCACCCTGTTGAAACAAAATAACTTAACTAAAAAATGTATGGAGCCCTCAGAACTCTTGTATCACTTCACATGAGTTCTCCTTTGCCCTAGCAGGCTAGCTCAGAAAGTGGACTGATCTAAACACCCTCCCCTCCCCCCCAAAAAAACCTCAATCCAAAACATAACAGACAATTCTGCTGTAGCTTGTCTTAAAGGGCCTTACATACTTACACTCAGATCCTGAGATGCAGCCTTGAGAATGAAGGGACATCTGGTAGAGCCCTAGACAAGTCACCTACACTAGTTCATTGTCAAAGAAGGATTAAGATCTTAGTAGCAGAGAGGATTTCTGAAATGTGTAACCTGTATGTATATGTGGAAAATTCATCCTCAGAATTCAGCTGTGCCATTAGGGCACTGCATGAAAGAGATGAGATGCCTTTTTTCCTTTTTTTTCTTAAGGGTGTTATTTCAGTCCTGTCCTTGCTCAAAATTTTTGTTTGCAGCTAAACAAGATTACTTGTAGGCTGTGACATATTTTGTGGTCTCTGCTTGGAGCCGCAAACAGCTGGACCACCTCATAGCAAAATTAGGCTTCATCTCCAAAGCATATGTATTGTTCTTTGACCTGCAGCTTCAATACCTAACCTTGTCTTCTCTCCCTTTTTTGATCACTGCATAACAATGCTTCTGGGCAAGCTTGTATTGATCTAAAAAGCCATCATAAATTTTCCAGGTCCAGATTCAAGTTGCATTAACTGGAAAAGGCAGATCACTGTAAAATGTAATATTCTCAAGGATCAATAAATCTTGTTATCAGAACAGAAGAGGGTTTTCACCACCTCCACCCCACCCCCTCCCCCCCCCACTTCCCATACCCGCCTTCAGAAGGAAGCAGGACATCTTGTCATGCAGGATGAATGGTCACAAACCAA
>WUAM01000209.1:532366-571643 GCA_024336885.1 Actenoides hombroni
TTTTTAAGACCAGGCTGGATGGGGCTCTGAGCAACCTGCTCTAGTGGGAGGTGTCCCTGCCCATGGCAGGGGGGTTGCAATTAGATGATCTTTAAGGTCCCTTCCAACCCTAACAATTCTATGATTCTATGAAAAGTAGTCATTCTTTGTTGCTAACATGAAAATGCAGGTACAGTGCATACATATGACTGATTCATGTAAACATAGATGTGCATAAAAGCAGCCACCCTTTCCTCTTTCAGAGGACTCAGTTTAGCTGTGGTTTGAATTCAGTCATCCTCACATATAAATAGCCCAGCTGGTCTCATCCTCATGTGAAGCCTCTGAACACAATGGACTGTTAGACAGTTATCCATGCCTGCCATTTATATAGGACAACTCCTGCTATGTTATCTTTTTCATCCATTTTCCTCCTATTTCTCAGCCTGTTCTTTATTTTCCATTTCTTCTTTTACCTACCTTCTCACTTTTTTCTCCTTCCTACTATTTTTTTCAAGTGTTTGTATGCTTCTGGTTCATTTTCCCCACTAAGGAACAAGAGCATTGTGACAGATAAGTCACACTGGAAACTTTTTTGGAACTTAAAACTGAGTGTTTCTGGTGGAAAAACTTGGTGCCTGGGATAGTTATGGAGTATATCATCAAGTGCCATCAAGTGGCACATTCAGAACAACCAGGTGATAAGGCCCAGTCAGTATGGGTTTATGAAAGTCAGGTCCTGATTGACTAACTTCATCTCCTTCTATGACAAGATGATCTGCTTAGTGGATATTGTCTACCTAGACTTCAATAAAGCTTTTGACACTGTTTCCAACAACATCCTCCTAGAGAAACTGTCTACTTATGGCTTGGATGGGCGTATGCCTCACTGGATAAAAAAACCTGGCTGGATGGCTGGGCTCAAAGAGTTGTGGTAAGTGGAGTTCAACCCAGCTGGTGGCCAGTCACAAGTGGTTTTCCCCAGGGTTCAGTATTGGGGCCAGTTCTGTTTAATATCTATCAATGATCTGGATGAGGGGTTCAAGGTCACCCTCAGTAAGTTTGCAGACAAAACCAGGTTTATTATCTGTAAAGTATCTAAAGTCAAGTAAAGAATATGAAGAAAAACATTGAAAAAATAAATAAGATTAATTATTGCAGCAGGACCTGGAAACATTCCTTGACAGATTCCTCTCCATTTCCAAGAGTGAAAGAAATGTGGGGGAAACCATTCCCCACCCCCCTCCCACTGAAACAAACCCCACACAACTATTTCCTGCCAGCAAAGATCACTCCATGACAAGGCTAAAGCTGTGCTCATCATTAGGCCCTTAAAACCAATTCTTTTTTTTCCTGATAAGACTTAAAAATGTGTGACAGTGCATGAATCCAGAATATTCTCAAGAACCCAAGCATCTTTTCTTTGTGCTAAAAGATCCAGACCAGTGATATTAAAAGCCTTGCAATATATGATTGATAAAATATTTATACAGTGCATACTTAGAACAGAAATATTAACTGTCCCAGTCTCATTTTACAAGGAGTATAAACCAGGGCACATAAGCGATTCAATGCTATACAAGTTCTCTGATCAAAGATTCTGATTTTGCAATACGTGTTGTTGATCTACATCATGTAACAATTCTAAAAACATTTGGTTTGAGAAGTAAGCAACAAGTCAGCAAGATTTTCTGGATGGAGAAAGAGAGGCGACTTTATCAAAATTCATTGCTGACAGCTACTCACCACTATTTAACTAGCTACCGAGGACACCAACTTTTCACAAGTCCTACTCCATACACCTAAACGGCACCTGCCACCAAGAATTGAGGCTTCTTCTCAAGTGTAAACATGGACATAAGATTTGCTAAGCTTGTTGAATGACTTTGTTCATAGAGTGTAGCCTTGGTGTAAACCTTTGAAGCATGATAATTCTAGAGATTAATATTAAGCTTGACTTGTGACACAATCATAAAAAAACCCCAGTGAATCTTGCCATCAGCTCCAGCTTCAGCAGTTTGGTGTAATAAATATCATAACATTCCTATTACAGTCCTCAGGTTAAGTATAGACAGTTAACAAGGCTTTTTTTTACAAGAAAATGTTGATTTGTTTTTTCTGCCATCGGAAACTAAAGTAAATACTTAGTTAAAATGAGTATCTGTAGAATGAGCCACAAAACATGAAAATTAACCAGCTAAAAATACTTCTGGATTTTCTGAATTATTCAGGAAAAACGTGTGTTCCTTTTTAGACATATCAGATTTAACAGCTAACTTCGAATTTTTCAGATTTCAGTCATATATAAGAGGAAAAGGGGAGAAGGGGTTAGAAAAAGGGTAGGAGGGAGGGGAAGATGGAGAGGTGGAAAGACGGGGCAAGAGAGTCTTTGCATCTACCTCAGCTCTGAAAGTAAAATGTTGTCATTCTGATTTTTTAAATAGGAGGAGTTTGATAGGGAACGGAATCATCCTTTCCTTTAAATTTCCAGAATAAACTACTTCACTAGATACAGGAAATCAGGAAACACAAATATATGTCCCACTGGCACAAAGGTTACTACATTAAAGAATGGGAAAATAGGATCTCTGTAATACTACCATGTTTAATAAGACTCAGGGATCATCTGTGATTAAATGCAGGTCACTTAAAGTAACACCTGTAATGCTGCCAGCTTCAGTGATGCTCAAGTATAACGATTAAATGCTGGTCACATGAAACAACCTCTGGATTCTAAAAAGCCATGGAATAGATTTGCATTTTAAGTGCACACACACAAATACACTCACATATTCAGATTATAACTGCTGAAGATTAACTAGCAGGAAATTCTTAAACATGAATGGAAATGTCTCTCACAATCAGGACCTTTACTAACACGTAGAAGCAGTGATATTGCTCCTCATGTTCAGGAGTGCTGCTGGAGGAAGTTCTGTAGTTCATCCCACAGCACTAGTAATTAAAGATATTCCCACACT
This sequence comes from Actenoides hombroni, assembly GCA_024336885.1. Taxonomy (NCBI): domain Eukaryota; kingdom Metazoa; phylum Chordata; class Aves; order Coraciiformes; family Alcedinidae; genus Actenoides; species Actenoides hombroni. Next base: position 535,324 of record WUAM01000209.1, read on the forward strand.
TCAACAGTAGATGCTCTCTAAAAATCACAGCACATTTATTGAACATTTCAGGGATTGATAAGAAAAATAAATAAGAGGACCATTTCCCTCCCCTCTTTCTTTCAATCACTTGAAGTGCTGTCAGTAAGCAAAAATAAGAAGGGCAGAGCACTGCTGCATTACATGAACTTGAGAAAGGACAGCGGGGCAGGGGAATAACTACTTTCTGTGGCACACACAAAGCAGAGCTGGGTGCTAAAAATACAGGTTCTCACATCATCTGCTGCTGCCTTTGGAACCAAGAGCTGAGAAAGGCCCATTCATTCATGTAGGTGGGCTGAGAATGCAACATTATCAACTTCCGTTAGAGCTGCCTTCAGAATGGTTGCTCATGGTATATCATAAAGAAATGTCAGTTCTGAGGGGGAAAAAAAAAAATCTCTATTATATTTCTTGCATTTTTAAAAATATTCTGCTTCAAAGTCCTGACAGCTCAAGGTGCTTTTTCATGCTCATATACTGAATACAGACATCATGCAGTCTTTCTTAGCTCAATAATGGAATCCCATCTAGCCAAACCTTACCTGATGTTTTTTGTTTACTTTTTACATGTACACCAAACCACTTACGTCTTCTCTTCTGTATTCTTACTTCTCCTTTCCTGACCTACTTTTTAAACATGAGGCTTTGGGAATAATATTACACTTACATTTGCCTACCGGATGTCTGGACTTCTGCTAAGGTGATCTGTTCATTCCTTACTATGGCATATGTGCCTGTTTTCAGAGGAATAAGAGACTAGCATGTTAGATTATTCGCTGCCAGCATGAAAAAGCTAACATTAAATATTTCAGGACAATGCCACGAATGAATGCATTTGTGGAAGGTTTCTTAAAAGAGCTGACATTTTCAGATGAATTTTGACTTGCAAGTTGAGAAGGTTTGCAAGGGCTACTAGCAAGCATATTGACAAAACATACAATTCTGGCAGCTGTCATCAGTTTAGTCCTTTGAAATCCAGTGGGAAATCTAACAAAATGCTCTATATTACTGAATTTATTTGAATCAGAAATACAATACTAATAACCTGTTGATTAATTTGGCTTCCAGTCCTAGACTGAACTTGAATTTTCATAGCCGTTTAGTACTAGCACTTTGGGTACTGAAATGACATATGTTAAAAAATAAAAATAAAAATCTCTTAGCCTGTTAAGAAGTTAAAGAAGTGGTTTTATAAAAGTACAAATATCCTACTGCTTTACCCTCATCTTTCCTTAAGTCCTGCCTAGTTCACAGCCTAGCTGTTGGAACCGAGCAAAAGGAACCAAGCAAAAGCTTCTTGTTATTGACTTCAGCCACTTAGAGAAGGAAGTCTTCTACAATCCCACTTCTGAGGTATAACTTATAGGTGAAGTTGTTAACATATGTATCATCCCTTTAAATAAAATACAAAACTATAAATTAACACTGAAGACAAGGCTAGACAATAATTAAACCACAAACCTTATACTCCAAGGAGTACTCCCTGCAAAGACTTGCTCAGGTGTTTTACTTTGCACATGAAATGGACTCATTAAAATTAATGGTACAATTCACTGTATGATAGAGTACAGATGTAAATCAAAATGATTGGAATCACCACATTTAATCATGAGTTAAATGAGTAAGCAAAAGAGCTTAACTGAATTTTTCAAGTTTACTCTTGTTTTTCATTTGTAGAGCATTTTCTGTAAAGAAAAGTTGAGTCTTTTTGGCTGGTATCATTTTTAGTTTCTTTTTGCAACCACAGAACATTAGACACAACATACCCCAAAATGGTGACCGATATAATTATGTCACTTAGTACAAATTTGTTCAAATTCTTAATTTCTCCTTTTTATTAAGTATGAAAATAGTGAATAGAGTATTTCTTTGTAACTGGATAATAGTTAAATATTACTTTTATTTGCATATGGACAGAACTTTCTCAATTTAAGTAAACAGAAAAGAAATATTAAACTACTTTAGTCAGGGAACAATTCCACTAAATTTCATTCATCGAAAAGTCAAGTGCCTAGTCTCAGCTAGTAACCATGGCTCTGTTTGTAGTCAGTGGAAATAAGAGGTAAAGTTCTTTGTGTGATTCTTCTTTCTCATGATGACATGATTTACCATATGTAATGGTTAGTTTCTCCCACTGACTAAAAACAGAAGGCAAATGTTTTCTTTGGAATTCAACAGCTAATGCTAGGTGTAATGATTGTCACTCAAATTATTTAATCTAAACACATAAGTGCACTCAAGATATTAAAAAAACCAAACAAACCTACCAAAAGTTACACTGTTAAATAAAATTTTAAAGGCAGTAGATGTGCTATCTATATTTTGCAATTTAAATAGATTGATTTTGATTAGCTCGGTCTTTAAAATTTTAGAAGTAGTAAGAAGCATCCTCTCTCATATTGTATTTAAAACTAAAAATAAGACCAACTTTCAGGCTTTTCTAGTTTAAAATTGTTTCTTAACTTTTAGGGAACAAATCACTGAATAGAACACACCAAATAAACGGAAATAATATAGTCCCCGTGAAGATTAGGAGATTTCTGTCAAGCTGATGTTGCACTTCAGTATGTTTCAGGTGATTGCCAATGATTTCCAGTAGTTGACTCAGATGTCTTTAAAAGAAGAAATGTCTACTGCTAACACAGTATGCTTAAATGTGGTTTGGGTTTGGTTTTTTTTTGGTTTTGTGCTGGGAATTTGTTTTAGACAAATGTTCAGAAGGTACTCATGTGTACGACCATATAAGCTCATTATAATTTTATAATTTTCATTATAAGAATGTAAGCCAGAATTAAAATAAGCACATTGCAACCTTCACTATTCAATGCTGCATCTAGGGAACATATATTACTTCAAATTTTAGATGTTTGTCAGGGACAAAAGTATTAGAGACAAAAAAAAATAAAATAACAAAGAATAAGTAGATTTCCTGTAATCTGAAAAAAGATAATACCTAAAGCATGTCTTCCACTTCTATTTCAGAACTTTAAGATAAACAATTAAAGCGGTGTTTGTTAGTAATCGCTTATTATATTTTCTATATCCAACGAAAACACTAAAGGAGAAGAAAAACAAAGAGAGATTGAGAATTCTGCCTGCTTCTGCTTCTATTAAGTAGAAAATCACATCTCCCCCGCCCTCGAGGTGTTCTGCTAACAATGTGCTGCTATAGACAATAAAGTGCTGTTTGGACGCTTGTACTTTTCACAGAAAATTTACAGCTTAAAGAAAAACCAGACTTATTAAAAGCACACTCCACCACCACTCACCTGAGACCTCTCTGTCTATAACTGAGTTGTGCAAACACAGAGATTTAAAAGCTCACAATCTCAGAGGAAATCCTTTTTGTAAGCCAAATTAATAACATGAAGCTTTATGGTTTAAATATGCAAGGTTCTTAGAGACCCTCTACTCATAGATAAAAATAATAAAAGAGGAATGTACGGTTATGAAAAAGATAAAAAGAAACATCCTACTTGAGCAGGATAGGGCTGTGATAACATGGTTAGGATAAAACAAAATTGATGCACAGTACCTGAAATTGCAAATACTTCAGTTGAGAAGTTACTGAAGTTATTTATTGTCAGCTCTATCTAGAGAACACATGAAGAAGGAATCCTATCAAAAAATGAATGTGTCATAACACCAGTTAGAAAATAACCTTTTTCTTGGCTTTGAGGTAGCCCATTTTGATCTATTATCCTGTTGTAGACTCTGTGATAACACTAGAAAATGAAAATATAATAAGAAGCATAACAACCTTGAATTATCCTTGGTGCCTTTCTCTGAAATTTTTCCAGTTCTGCTACAGCCTTTCTGGGACAGGGAGACCAGGACAGCACACAGTATTCAATGTACAAGCATCTTGCTTAATATTACAATCGTACAGTGATGCTGTCATATTTAGTTTTCTGATACTTTTCTACATTTTCCTGCAATACTCCAGGTTTGGGAAAGGGTGTCTGGAAAGCTATTTGTCAGAAAAAGATCTGAATACAAGTGAAAAGTGTGCTCAGGTGGCCAAGGTAGCCTGGCTTTTATCAGAAATAGTGTGGGCAGCAGGACGTGGGAAGTACTTATATCCCTGTACTTGTCACTGGTGAGGTGACACCTTTAGTACTATGATCAGATTTAGGCAGCTTAGTATAAAAAAATGGGATATCAAGGTGCTGGAATGGATCCAGAGAAGGAACAACTAAGCTGGTGAAAGGTCTGGAGAACAAGTCTTACAAGGAGCAGATGAGGCAATTTGAGCTATTTAGTCTGAGGGTGCACGTTATTGCTCCCTACCTGAAAGGAGTTTGCAGAGAGGTGGGTGATGGTCTTGTTTCCCAAGAAACAAGTGGTAAGACAAGAGGAAATGGCCTCAGGTTGTACCAGGGGAGATTTGGGTTGGACATTAGGAAGAATTTTTTCACCAAATCGGTTTTCAAGCATTGGAACAGACTGCCCAGGGAAGCAGATGAATCGCCATTCCTGGTTGTGTTTAAAAGTTGTGTAGATGTGGCGCTTAAGGACATAGTTTAGAAGTGGACATGTAGAGTAGGGTTGATAGTTGGACTTGATCTTGAAGGTCTTTTCCAACCTAGATGAGTCTACAATTTTATGATAAGCCCTGCATTTCTATTTTGCTTTGGACAACTTCTTCACATTTACCTGACACTTTCCTAGAACTATTCACCATGACCATTAAATTTTGCTCTTCAGAAGTAATGGTCAGCAGCTCAAGGTCTATCATTCAATTTGTGAAGTTAGCATTGATTTTTTGCACATAAGCATCACTTTAATTTGTACTGAATTTCATCTACATCTCTGGTTTCTGCATGACCAGATACATCAAGCCTGGAGTTCCCTACATTGATACATGTACCAATGAGCCAAGTGTTATAAAACCCAGCACTACACTCGCTTCCTTCCAGTCCTTAGAGACCAAGGCAGTTTTAAGCAAAAGGTTGGTACACACATTGTACTCACCCATGTGTTCTGTAACGACTATTTGCTGAACACTCATCCGTGAGACTTGCTACTTTTTATCAATTTGTTCCATAATATTTTGTAGTATTTTTAATACCAACAGATTCTTCACCGTGTCCTCCACAAAGAAATCTATAAGATTACACTCTTTGATCACAATATTTAACTGTGAAAATCTCTACAGCTTTTTTTTTTCTTTTTTTACAATGAAGATCAACACAAAGATGTCATTTAGATTTTCTGTTATGGTCTTATCTTCATCTCTTTATCCTAATTCTATTGAATCTACAGGCACTCTTGCAGACTTGCTGCTTTTAGTGTGCTTGAGGAAAGCTTCACTATAAATTAGATTTCCTTTACTAATTGCTCCCCAAAACTTACGGGAAACAATGTCTACCAGAAACTGAGGCATCCATGATTTCAAAAATCCAATGAAAAAAGCCTGTGAATGATTTACTGCAGCGTGAATAGGAGTCATTTAACCTGACCAGAAACATGTCAAAGAATAAGTCTAGACTTCTGCTAAAATCAGTGTCAATGGCAAGGGAAACTCCACAAAGTTTACCCCAGCTGGTTTAGAATGGGGTATATTGCTTCTGAAGGTAGCTCGATCTCTCTATTCATTATGTAATATGGGAAGCCATAATTTACACACAGAGCTGTGTAAAATGACCTACATATATAGTGCCATATCTAGAATATAAAAATTAATCCTAAGCTCAAAGGAACACTTAGTTGCTCCCTTACAACACAAATTCACTAGGTAGTTAAAGGTTACTGTTGGAGATGTGGTCAGTAAACTAGAATTTTAGAGCAGAATATGTTTGAGCAAAATAAAGCTTACATTTGTGAAAGCCTTATGATTAGTGCCCATATTTACCATGGGAGAAACCTTGGCCCCATATTCTTAAAGTATGTGAAACTTGATTTCCAAAGTGATACTCAAATGCCCCTCCACTGAAGTAGCTTATGAATATTAAGGCTTATTATAGCAGTACTGTCAGGTTTATGTACACGTGTGAACACTGAAGTCCAACCATGGAAGATCTTCAGTTGGAGCCATTACCTTTCCAAATGCCATCATCTTTTTAACACTGAGGTAACGAGACATATCCCTGTGTATGCTATACAACTGCACTTGAGAGTAGTTACTGCAGTTACTCAAGGGATTAAGTACATTAATTTCCAAGGTGAATTCTCTATCTAATGCTCATGCAGTAGAGTACAAAACCCAACCCTTGTATTACCAGAACATGATTAGATTGACTGCACTCGGTGGCTTCAACTGGGATACCATTTAAGTGTAATACTTGAACAGTCACAGAATGTTAGAGGTTAGAAGGGACCTCCGAAGATCATCAAGTCCAAACCCCTGCCAGAGCAGGTCAAAACTAGAGCAGATCACGCAGAAATGCATCCACACAGGTCTTGAAAGTATCCAGAGAAGGAGACTCCACAACCTCTCTGGGGAATTTTTTCCAGTGCTCTACAACTCTTACAGTAAAGAAGTTCTTCCTCATGTTGAGGCAGAACTTCTTGCACTCTAGCTTGAATCCATTGCCCCTCCTCCTATCACAATGCACAAGTGAAAAGAAGTTGTCCCTGCCTTCTTGACGCCCAGACCTTATGTATTTATAGACATTCTTCTCCTCTTCAGACTAAAAAGCCCCAGGCCTCTAAGCCTTTCCTCATAAGGCAGGTATTCCAGTCCCTTAATCATCCTTGTAGCCCTCCCTTGGACTCTCTCAAGTAGACCTCTATTCCTCCTGAACTGGGGAGCTAAGCAAATAGTAGACATGGATGTTATGGCCGCTGTGTCTCTTATAATTATCTACACATGAGAATTTCAAGAGTCTTTCCAAGAGAAAATAAAACCCTTTGTACAGAATGAAAACTGGATGGTGTCACATACAAAACATCTCATGTAAGAGGCAACAGTTCCTAGAAAAATCACAAGATGAGGAGGAACCTTTTTGTTCCCGAATCCTCTGCTTCAGTCTCTGCAGGCTCTGAGCTGCCTTCTGCATGCTACAGACTGCTGAGAAAATTCAGTTCTCCCTCTGCAGCGAAGAGAAGTTGTAGGGCAGTGACACAGCAAAAGGAAGTGGGGCAACTCCACAGCTAGACTCTCCTCTACATTCCCTGATCTATCAACAACATAGACGTCTCTTACAAGTAATGCTTCTCCTTTCACTTCCAGGCAGAAACTGCTACAGCACACTGGGGAGTCATTTTCCCAAGCAAACAAGTGACTCAAGACTCCCCATGATTACCAGGAAATTTTTTCTCCTATGTAAATCTAAAGTCCTCTCTGCTGCTATTACAGAGTCATACATATTCCCTTCCATTCCCTTCCCTCCCCCCAATGCCTTCTTTAGGTGAAGCACATAGCAAACTGTTTGCCCCTCACAGAGATTACCATCTTTGACACTTCAGCCAAATTAGGGGTTGTGAACAATTAGTGCCAGCTATACATAAGGGTTCAAGGGTTTGGATGTGGTTTTAGGTACTGCAGGTGACACGTCCCTCAGGAAAGCAGGCCTAGAAGCCGTAGGCTACATTCACCAAGTATGTCTGTCACTAACTGGCAACTCATCCCATCCTAATGTAAGTATCTGAAGGGAGGGCTCATCAGTATAAACAGACAGATATATAGACAGATAATATAGACAGACCCTTGCTCATCAGTATAAACTTAACCTGTGGTCTAATAAACATAGTAACCACTCTGCCTTTTACTATGATTATTTCAAGAAACAGTCTCCACCAACAGAAGAAACACGAATTTATTTAAATTTCCTCAAAAGATGAGTGAATGTTTGAAACACTGAAAGTTAATACAAATGTCCTAAATGCAACTTAAAAATAAAAATAAGGGGAGAAATAGATATATGTAATAATTAAAAACATGAAAATACTTGGGCATAGAAAGAGTAAAACAAACAAAACCACGAGTAATGAAATAATCTTTCAGGTTTTCTAATCGGCTCAAATTATCACCAATAATTAATCCATATTCAGAGGCAGAAACTAAGACCTGGTGGTGGGAAATTGAAATGCTATTACCTGGCACCTGCAATAAACCCAATCCCGAATCAAACACATTAACTCCAGGGCTGACATGAAACCCTGCTTGGTCTTGAGTTCTCCAGTTTAAGACTTCACCACGACTTTGATCCAGTCAGAGACATGTGCTCTCTTTTCAGGAAAAAAACCAACATGTAAAATGTGCAACTTGGAGTTCCCTTGGCAACAGTTCTAAGACCTTCACAACGTTCCCTGGCACCTATCCACTGCACACTGCTTTTAGCAACAGCAAGGCAGATAAGTCATCTCATCCTATTTTGGTTATTTTACTTACAGTGGAATTATATTTTCCACTGACAGGAAGAGAGGTAAATACAAATATACATTTGATTAAAATGCTTTTATTTTTGAAAATAAAAGTAAAAGGAAATAGTTTATAAGACATTAATATTGCAGATTTCTGGGCTTCAAATTGAAAGAAACATGTTGGATAGCTAAATTTAATTACCTAAAAATACTTAAAATGCTAAACATTGCCAGGCCTCTTCCTAGATTACTATTTGCAGTCACCCTGGCACAACCTATGGACATCTAAAGGTCTGATCTTAATGACATATGCAGGACCCAAGCATTACAGTCTAGGGTATCCATTTCCCTGTCTTGAAGCCAGACACTCTTCAATTTGAAACACAAGTGCAACAGTTATAGCACCATACTTAATAGCAAAAACAAACAAAAAAATTGCATAACACAAAAGAAATTTTGAGCTGTTACTCTTACGTGCTGCAAAGGTTAACATATGAATGCATTGTCTGCCACATGGATCTCAGTATGGATACAGTATTTTTAGAGTGTCAATCACAAATGCGATGTTTACATAAATGTGCCACCCTCACTCCTCTTCTCCCAAGCTCTGCTTTTTTCAGTTTGGGTATTGCAATCCAAAACATAAAAAACAAAAGAAAAAAATTTTTAAAAAAATCTACTTTCAGGAATATTACTTTGAGGTTTATCAAGTAGTTGCATGGCCCAGGGTATTTTTCAAAATGTGAAAAACATAAATGCCGGTATGAAGAAGGTTCTAAAACCTGTGAACAAATGGTATTAAACTTGAATTTAAACTTTAGAATCACCATTTTGATGCCCAGGGTAAGCTCTTAAACTGATGTGTAAGTGAAATAAAAGTATTTTATTGAAGATTTTGTGTTACCTCCTTCATTTCTGGGTCTATCCTCAAAAACTCTAGAAATTATGTTTCTGGCACTGATTTGAATACTTTCACACTACTACATAGATTTTATTAAGGATGAAAATCTATTTGGTGTCCAAAAATGCTTGTGAGCCAGGTATATTAAATTAATGATAAAGACTGATTTGTAATAAAAATGTAATATAATTATAAGAAAACATTAGCATCTAAATTACTTTTCCCATGCATGGAAAAATAGCTGGTGCATGTGAGCAGATCTGGGTACAATTTCTAGGCAGAAAAGAAATTCTGAGCATGAATATTTTTGTATCCACTTGCGGAACATGATAGCTTATACCTGGTTGCCAAAGACAAGGTATCTACAGAGTTGCATTTCAATTGATGCCTTCTTGGATCAGAAAGCATTTGCTTCACTTGCACCACTTCTGGCATGTGAGCTAGTGAAAGTGAATTAAAGTTGTGCATGCTCATGAATAGGGCAGTCATCTTCATCTTCTGCATGGACATATCCAAAGCCTAATTCAAGGGCCTTAGGTAATGTGTAATGTTAGGCAATTCATTTTAGCCACAAGTGAAAAAAAAAAATGCAGGAAGGATTAAAATAAAAAAGATAAGTAGAAGATACTTAAAAATATGTTAGAAGAATGTTATGGAACTTACTATTTACAAAGCAATATAAAATACCCAGAAGAAATATTTATAGATGTTTGAGTCTATTAATCATTGTATACTTCATTTCCTCAGGGAACAGAGTACATATTAACAAAATTCTGTTATGATTAAATCAGAAGACAGATTTTGAACAGAACAGGCACTTCATGAGTGATTCTGTGCTGACGATGTGCTAAGAACAATGGCCAGCAGGTCAGGTGCTTAGCTTCTTCTGCCATGATGCAAAGGCTCATTTATCAAAATATTTAGCAACACTGCAGTTTTATGAAGAATAGATTCTTGCTTAAAATGCAAAGTAAGTGGTAGAAAAACTACAGCATATTGCAAACAACAAAACACACCACATAAAAAGCTTAAAAATACAGCTACCTCATGTTCTCCAGTGCTTCACACAAAAACTCAAGTTACATAAAAATCACTTTTATTTTAAAAATAAAGGAATAAAGTGACTGTATTAAGAAATTATTTTTCTGATAATACACTACAAAGCTTGCATTCAGACTTGATCACCTGAAGCATTAAGATTTCATCAGGTAAGTAAATAACATTAATATGTCATCTCCACCTCAGAACAAGACTGAAGACATCCAAGGATGTCAAGAAGACAAGAAATTATTTTTTCCCCAGGCTGGAAAGTATCAGGAAAGTTTTTCTGATCAGACTGTTCAATTCCGTAACTCTAGCATTACCTCTTTTGCAACAGGCTCTTTGTCAGGCTGAGTAATCATGACAGCTGGAACCAGGAATTCTATTTCTGATCTTTCCAACTTGAAAAAACAAAGGTGTAACACCAGAACTTCTGTCTGGTGTTACACTTAAAAAACCAAACAAACACAGCAACCATCCATTGTCGTTCCACTTTAAAATAAACCGAAACAAATCAATTTTTGAAACAGCCACCTTGTTTGATGAATTCATTGTTTAGCTTGCAAGCTCTTCAAGGTAAATACTACATCTCACACGCTTGCACATTGAAGTAGCAAGATTGTCAGATCATTACAAACCCCTGGGTTAATTTATATATTAAAACAACAGAAATGCATAAGATCTCCTGTGATTATAAATTAGAAGAATAAGAACGTCAATTTTAATGATTTATAACTGTTCTCTTTCACATACTTATCTCCTCTTCTATAAACAAATTCCATTTTTGATTCTCATTTATTTCTTTCTCCATTTCTTATTTCTCTCCGATATCATTCCTTATCTGTTCTTGCAGTTGCTTTTAGAAATGGAACCTAGAGAAAACTCCTGCTGAAAGATAGCAGCTCTGTTTGCAGATTAAATAGTCCATGAGGAAATGTAGCACATGTAGAGGAAATGATTCTGCTTGGTGCTAAGCACCATCAGTCACACTCTCAGCATCAACAATCACAACAAGCTTCAGCTGGCTTAAGAGTGGCAGTATTTTACTGGATTCAACCCTCTCAAAGAAGAGAGAAATAAATAATTTTTTAAAAAGTGACAGCTTAAATATGAGTGAAGAAAAACATTGCAATCTAGATATAATAAAATGTGATTGTGATGGGAATTTGTATGCTGTAATACCACTCTCAAAGCCAAAACAATCACATATTATGCATAAAAAATGCTGAAATTTAAAAAAAAAAATTACTGTATTTTCTGTGATTCATCCTCCCAAGATGTTCTCTGGTCTCCGAGAAGGACAGATAGCCTGACATACTTAGCTAGCATTTCCCCTAAGGGATATCCAACTTAGAATTACCTAAGACAACAACAACAACAAAAAACAAGAACAGTTTTCTAAGTTTTAGGAAATCAGGCATACAGAATTACATGCATTAAATTGGGTTAAAGCTGAGCCAGCTACAAGAAATCATGTTTTCTCCACCTTCTTAGCATTCTGAGTATTTGTGCATATCTACAGTAAAGACATAGAGGTTCTTAGACTTCACAGTGGTGGAAGAGCTGAAAATAGTAGCAAGTCTCAGTCAGCAATATAAGCATTTCACAGTTTCTCATGGTTTTTATCTGCACAATATCCATCTAGTGTCCTGCTCGTAGAAGACAGCAAAAAGAGATGGAGATTCATTTTGCTTAACTTGAATAGCTCAAAGTTACTAGTTATACTCAGATGTCTCAGGTCTTAGAACAATTGAAAGGCAACACACCAGCACATTCAGAAGTTCACCTGACCCAGCATTTCATGCACCTGCCTTAGACCGGACAGAATCAAACCTGGCAGTACTGACCTCTCCCCCCAGTTACTAGGGGAACTTAGATAATTAAATGATTAGACTCAGGCTAACCCAGCTCCATAGGTAGCTACAGTACATGCAATGATTTTCAAAAAAATAAGTCAGACTCATACCTAGCAATAAATGTATGCACCTAAGTTATAATGACTTGCTGATCTTGACCACAGCAACCTGGAAAATATCATACAGGTGAAAAGCAATGGAGGAAGTCTCAGTTACGCCAAGGCCTTGTTCGGTATTTTACTCAGTGGATCCTTCTGCCTCATGGGCACCTGGGACATATTCAGAACACAGCAACAAGAGCATGCTGGTCTGGACATCCCAAGAATTCTCAAAAGTTGAGAGTCTTCTCCCCTGTCTTACCCATAGATTGGGTGAGATCACTGACAAATGACAAGGCTACATACACATACCAGCTTAACCTCATGATCAGGCATATAATCATATCATAGGCTGACAACATCCAGTATAACAACATGATAGTCCTAACTCGTTTCCCCCAACATGATAAACAGCACCATGGGGAACATAGAGTACATAAAAGGGCTTATGCAACACCTCCACATGAACAAATGGACCAGTGCTGTTTAACCAACACAAAAAGTGTTTATGACAAAATTGTTTTAACATACACTGATCAGATTTGTCTTTATTTCAACCCTTCATGCCACATGTTGGGCACCAAAAGAGACCTGTAGTGATTTAACCTCTGACACTACACAGCCACTCACCTACCACTCCCTTCACATCCCTTCCTATGGGATGACAAGGAGAACTGGGAGAAAAAAAAACATGAGACATTGTGGGTTGAGATAAGGACAGTTTAATAGAGGAACAAAAAGAGAGAAGAAAACAACAGCAACCATGGTACTAACGAAATGGTGGACAAAGCAAATGATAGAAACTGGGAGGCTGTACCTGAGACACCACTTTTCTTGCTCTGGCCACAAGCCGATGCTACACGCTGTAACAAGTTGTAAACATGTGACCACTCCCTGAGCCAGCCCTCCCTTTATATAGAAGGCATGACATCACTAGGTATCAATGATCCCATTGGCTGGATGGGTTGTTTATCTAGCTGTGGCCCCTCCCACCTGCTTGGGCCAGCAGCTGCACTTGATAATTAACTCCAACCAAGCCCAGGGCAGAGCTGCACACACATTGAAATCAGGCATATGAGGAGGCTGCCTTATTTTCCCAGGACTACAAGGTATTTACTCAGTAAGAGTGCAGTTTACATGACTATCAAAGTGGAACTGTTTGGTTTCACAGTAGTAAAATAACAACTTGGCTCTGCTCTGTAAAATTAAGCCTTCCCCCCCCCTTAGTATTTTTAAAACCTGCAAACAGGTTTGGGTTTATTTTGGGTTTATTTTGTTTTATGTAGTAAAAATAGGAACATATATCTCTAGCCAACGTACAACTAAATACAGGATTGAAACATACTTTAGAAGTATACAGAGACAATTAGAAAAGGAGGTTTGTCTATTAGTACCAACCCTCTTAACCTGTGTGTCACATAAATTAAGATTCTGTAAACTCACTTAGCACAAGGCCAGTGTTACTTCTGTTGAACTCAAACAAAAAGCTACCTTACTAGACATCCACCACACCACCAACACAGCCAGCTGTGCATCCTGATATGCAGTACAGAGGATGTTAAATGGCAGACCTTTTTCTTCCTGCCCACCTCTCCTTTCCATCTCTTATTCAGCAAAACCACTCAGAGACAGCACATTTTCATGAACTCCACAGGCTTAAACTTGGGCTTTAAAAATCACTGGTATATTACTGTGCTGACTGAGAAAAATTCAGCAGTCTTGGATTCAACAATATAGACTAAAGAAGCATGACAGATAACTGAACACCTGGAAGTGTCCCAGGTTTGACTTTTGGGAGGCAGATGTGTCTGCATGTTTAAAGCGTTCATGCAGTTAAAGCTATATCATCAATTTATTACATTTTTTAACGAATAAATGTTTCTGAATGCTCCAGTAAAGCTGTATTTCAGATACATTAATTAAGGGAGCATAATGCTGAATACATCTTCTACCTAAAATGCTGTTATAAATGTCATTGCTGAATACATCTTCTACCTAAAATGCTGCTATAAATGTCACATGTGCAAGTGAATGCAGTCTATCCATCAGTGGTGGGTTTTACTGTGTTTCAGGGCAAAGCACACGCAGTCAAACAATATCAAGGAGAGGTGTGAAAGTTCTGGTTTTCAGTCTGCAGTACCTTCCAAGAGGGACTGGGAGCCTTACCATTCCTACTGAGCGCATGCTGCGAGAAGGAGGCAGAATTCCTTTCATCAAATTTACAGGGAGTTAAGAAAAGGTGATATGGGAGGGAGGGAAGGACGGAAGGAAGGACGGAAGGAAAAGACAGGGATGGTTCTAAGGAAGTCTTTTCATTGTGCACAGTGTGTGTCTGACTGTTGGTGAATAAAACAAAGACAATTTGATTCATTAAATGGAGACTTTCTGTTTGTAAACATAGACTGCAGACTATTCATTTAGCTGAGTACATTCCATCTATACTGGGATACTGTAAAAAGAAATGTAAAATGCACTAAGTTTTTTATATCACTTCAAGCAACTTGGCATATTTCTCTGTGCTGTGCTTTTAGCTGTCATTAACAAGTGTTTATTTAATTTAATAGCACTTGTAGTGGGAGTATTGAATGTGTGCCAATTCTTGTAGCCTCTATTAATAGGCTTCCAGCTAAGGGATACAAGGCTCAGTTTTGACATGCAATAAAGATGGTCAGATGCCTTTAGCAAGGAGTAAAGCCTGACAATACTGGTCTTCGTGTTTTGCTGTGCTGAGACTATAATCGGAAACAATTTCTCAAAGCTAGGTCAGACCCTGAATCTATCAAAACATTCAGTGGACTTGAGAACTGCAAGATATTGGTTACCAGAGCCTAAAATTAAAATGTCATGGTGTCCCAGCTTGAAACTAGCAGAAACTCTGTGCCTGAAACTGTATTTTAGATAATCATTTCCTCACAGAAGAGAGAAATCCTGTAAGCAGAACAATGCCAACACCTTTTCAGTTCCATCTAAATTAAGTATGAAATTTGGAAGAGCTGCTCTATTGTGGTCTTACAAATAGAGCAAAAGGGAACAAGCCAGGAAGAAGGAGAGGTTTCATTTAGTCCAGCTATTATAATTTTGGAGAACAATTCATACAAAGTCATGCTCCATCAAGTGCCTCACTTTCTCTATTTGGAAAAGTGTGTATTTCCATGGACATTCTTGCCTCCCTTTCATCATACTGCCAGAGGCTGCTCAGCATTATAAAATGCCCTAGGAAAGTACATCTTGTTGCACAGAAGTTCTCATTCATCATCTCTTATTAAGTCTCAAGGTAAAAAATTTCACCTGTTTACTT
The DNA here is from genome assembly GCA_024336885.1 of Actenoides hombroni. Lineage (NCBI taxonomy): Eukaryota > Metazoa > Chordata > Aves > Coraciiformes > Alcedinidae > Actenoides > Actenoides hombroni. The sequence continues at coordinate 550,846 of WUAM01000209.1, forward strand.
CAATTGTTGAAACAAAGCAATCCATCACAGTCCATTTATTCTGCATGAATTATTGGCATCAGGCATAACAGATTTATTGTGGTCCCTGTCCTACAGATGAAAAGGTAAAATCTCAAACAAATGTAAAAATTACTGAAAAATTACAATGCAGAAAAGATTTAAAGTAATTTCTCTCCTTCTTGCTAAAATATAAGTTAACTTTTCCTGGTATTAGTCTTTTCTTCTTCTTCTTTTTTTTTTTTTTTTTTTTCTTTTCTTCCCTTCTTAATTTTTTTTTCTTCCCCCCCTCCCCCTGCCAGGGGCTTGAAAGCATTCATAAGGAACCACAATGAAAAGGAAGAATACATAGATTCTCTAATGGTTAAAATCAATGCTTCTTATAGAACACACAAAAAACCCAATAAATTTCACTATAATGTACCAGGAGAATTGGAAGAATGACAGGAATTTTGATTACTGTAGAACTGGAATTTTGCTTCTTCTCTAAAGATTTTGCTTATGTTCCATGAAGAATGAATAGAAAAATATAAATCATGCAAACACGATACAAATATTTTTTTTAAATGGAAGCAATAGTCATGCAAATAGTAATCCTAACTATATATGACACTTTCAAAGCCGTAGACAATGGAATGGACCATGTTTAGCGATAGACCATTGATTTGGGATAAAAGAAAAAAAAAAAATCACATACTTCAGTGCTTTGTTTTCTTCCCAAATGACAACCCGACTTTGTTTCTTGCCAGCTGCTCTACAACAGATCAATCTGAGCAATCACCAGGCAAGAAACTCTAAGCCAAACATGATAGTGATCTTTGCTTCTACAGTGACAAACTTTAAAATGTCATCTCAACTTCTATGTGCTATTTTTTACAGCCAAGAAATCTAATGATCTTCTTCTATAACAAGACTGCTACAGTTACAGACAGAAAAAGAGTTTATCACAACTGAATAAATCTCAGCTGTGCAGAAGATAATTTTCAAACCAGAAAAAGCTTCTGTGGTAGGTAAAAAACCTCACCATCTTGCATTTTTTTTCCCAAATGCAATAGGCTCTCCTGTGATTCTGGTAACACAGTAGTTTATAGCACATATATAGTGTACACATAATTTATAAAACCTCCTCAAAACTAAAATAATGTTGTATAAACAATATCCTACCTGGAGGAAGAAGAAAAAGAAGCAGCTGCATATGACAAACATCAGTCAAACTGCTTAGCATGTTTCTGCAAGGCAGTGAGAAACTCCCTGGTAATGGGAACAGTAAGAATATAAATACAGCAGATGTGGCCAAGCAGGCAAGGGGAGAGGATAAATTATTCAAAAGGAAAAGTGGCAAACACTCCTGTCTCTATAAAGGACTAAAAGTGCTCATTGCATAAGTCCCAGTGAATAGTTAGAAAGTTATAAATATATTACAGAATCGATAAAGAGTTCATAGTAATTTCTGAAAGGAAATAAGGTAATTCTGAGTATTAAAATTCAAATGAAAGATTTATAAAACCCCAAGACATCAGCTTTTGGTGTTAGGTAAATTCAAGTAGCCATAGCAGTCACTGTAAGGTCACCCCCATTTAAACAAGCTGAAAACCGCTTTGTTGTAGTCAGTTGATTTGGACTTACTAAGAAAGCATTTGCCAGCTCATCAAAGTCTGGTCTTATTCCTGTTAAGCTCCTTCTCATCCAGCATCTTTCTTCTTGATTATTAATGTCTTTATTCAAATACAAGTGCACTGCTGCTAAACCTACTGCAAGTGACTTGCTATAAATCTGTTTGGAAGTTTGATCATGTCGTCAGGGGACTTTGACAGCATATTTATGCATTAAACACACATCACACCTACATGTAATTTCTTTTGCATCTTGAGCCTCCCCCTGCATTTTATCCTTCTATGTGTCTCTGGACTGTGGCTCTCTGAAACCCTAACTGGCTTGGTATTTATGTCTGGCATAGTGTCAGAGTTTAACAAATAAGAATTAGTAACAATATTCTGGAGGGTGTTGTGCTGTGCCAGAGGAAAGCTGTCGTGAGGTCACACATCAGCAGTGTCTGCTTGCTGCCGGTGGGCTTTCAAGGGTTTCGAGGAGAACCCCTGCAGAATACTGAGCAGGAGAACCCCTGTGGAGTCATTCACCTAAACCTTGCATCCTGCAACCAGAAATAACATCCTGGGGAATCAGGTTAGGGAAAAGAAAAAACATAAGAGAAAAATAAAGGAAGCAATAAACTAGACACATGAATACAGCTAAGCTGCTTGGAAGTGAAAATTCAGCAGGAGGTAGATGTTGCTACCTAACTCTTGAGACAACATATGACAGACACAGTCTGCAAAATCCTCCAATTTTGATGCAGTTTAATTGTGAGTTCTTTCTTCTTCAGGAATTACATCAGTAAGAACCATGTAACTTCAAGTGGCTTGTTGTGGGCTCTATGTCCTGCAATCAGTGCCTAGTTTCATTTTTTGCTGCAAGCATTATTTCTCTGCTCCTGTACAACTGGATTGCAGAAAAAGGTGTGTGGGAATTTTTAGATGGAAAAGGGTCTGTCAGATTTGAATGAGATGGCTCCACTCTCCCATTTCAAATCATGCCAAAGGATAGATGCAGAGGTTGTAAATGACATGTAACTAAAGGCTCAACAAGGCATCCATCAAAAAGATTGAATTGCAAACTAAGTGGTCCAAATAAGAAGGGCTGAGCCTTGCCTTTTATATTTTTCATTAAAAATCCACTGCATGGATGCCATATAGTAAGTTAAAAGGGGTAAATGAATGATCTTCACAATATCTGCAAAACAAAGCAGAACATTACCTTTTTCTGTGACTGCAAGGGATGTTGTGAAAGTCAATTAGAATTAAGATGCAGTCTTTGTTCTTCTGATTATACTTTTGTTAATACAATTACTAAATACTTTGAGACTCCCTTCCCCCACTCTTTCCACCCTTCCCCCAGGATGAAAAGTTTCACCTTGATACTACCTTTTAAACCAAAAGCATTTCTGCATTCATGGCTGGTAAAGAATTAACAGCCCCAGAGAATGGCGTTCACTCCCAGTTCATTGCATGGGAAGAGGAGAGGATGGACAGCAGAAAACTGCTTTGCAGAGGCCCTCCCAGACCCAGAATGAAGGTGGTAATTTTAATGCCAATCTGGATGAAGGCTGTTGTGACAGCCAGTGAATATGCTGGTTGTGTTTTATGCATCCAAATAATACTTACAGTACTCTGTTTTATGATGGTAACTACCTGGGACCATTGCAGTTGCTACATACTTCAGTGAGGCATAAGATCAAACTGTGTCAGGTTAACTTCACATTTCATTCTTTCTTAGCACTTCTCCATATTTTCAGTGCTTAGTAACATCTAGGTGCAGTTATCCCACCACTCCTTTTATCATCATAGGAAAAAAATAAACAACTTAAAATGACATGCCATTACTTTGAAAAGTTTTAGATCTGAGTAATTTTTTGTGTAATTTCTGGTGATTCCGGAAGGGTGAATTTTTCCTGCACTTAGTGCTAGAAAGTTGCAAGGAAACACTGTACAGAAAGAAAAAAAATGGAAATCTCCTTATTACGGTAGCTCTTCACCTTAAGAGTTGATTCCACAGTGTGCTTCCAAGCCACGTGCACACATTTGCAAGCTTTATTCCCTCCACAGTCATCCCTTCCTCCACATTTCATGCAGGATTCTACAGCAATGCTTATAACTGAATATCACGCGCAAACAAAATGGCAAAATATCCTTTATAAATGATTGAGGTTGAAAACAGAATTTGATTTTGCCCTGAACAGAATGCAATTCAAATGAAAACAGCACTGTGTTTTAATCATTCATTCACTGATATTCTCTGGCAATTAGTAGATATAATCCTTTACAGTATTTGCTGATAATGAAGAAAATAAAAAGTGCTAGAAATCATCTTCTTGGGGCAAGATGCAGCTGTGATGTGGATAGGTAAAAGAAACAGAAAGGAGGGGGTTGCACAAGCAAATATCTGCTCATGTGTGATGCGAGCAGGGAGCTGCTGCCCATTCAGCAGGTTATGAGAGCTGTGTGGCAGGGCAGCCTCTGCCACAGCTCACCTGTGACAGTGCCTCCTGCCTGGCCCTAGGACAGGCAACTGCCCAGCCTTGTCAATGCACCGCATGGAATGGGATCATGCATGGTGCCCTCTGGTTTTAATGGGAAGCTAATGCTGTGGGCTCCCCACAGGCAGGCTAGACCTGAGGTCACTTGTTCTGGAACACTGCTACAAACAAGTGAGAAGCACTGTCTGTAAATCAATTCTCAGATATCACTCACCATGCAGGTGCCCACTCTCCATTTTTGCTGGCTGAACATAACTCACTCAGATTCATGCCTAAATAGATCCAAGAGTGCTCATTCAATTCAGAAAGCTGTCTCAGCCACTTCTCAGTGGGTAGCTTGTGCCTGTCACCAAGTTTTAGCATGGTTTGCCATCAGCCTGTCTTTGCATCAAAGCGAACTTAACCTGGGAGGCCTTGATTTTCCCTGATCCTAAATTCTCTGATAAGATTTCAAGCTACAGAAGGTGCCCAGATCCAGGGATGACTGTTAGGATGCTAGGAGAGATTAACAGAGGCTCACATTTATCTCATTGGTCAGACACACATCTCTGTCTCTGGATAAAGTCCATAACCTCCTATTAACTACAACATAGCTGTCAGAAAGACCTGCAAACAACTCTAAAGATTTTGTGTGAAGGAGAGTCTGCTGAATACCTATGCAAGCTGTTCTTGGGGTTAATTATTCTAACCACATTAAAATCATGTCTCATTTCAAGTCAATATATTACATTGAAGCCTACAGTCATCAGAACACTTTATGCCTTTCTGCTAAATTAGGTGTCTCTCTACTAGAATAAATGTTTTCACCACGATTTCTCTGGAAGATAAAATTAAACTTTTTTGCTCACTCATTGATAAGCTAAACAGATCAAGTTTCTCACTGGGAGAAATATCACCTTTATCAATCTTTTCAAGTTTATCAGTATTTTTTCTGAAGGCACAAGGTGATGGCCTCAAATTATGCGTATTATTTCTAGCCTCTTTTAGCTGGTTCATGTATCTGTAGATGGTGTTTGTTTTCCAAGTCACCTCTCAACATGCTGGAAATCATGTTCCACTGGTCACCACCAATGCTCTTACACTGACTAAGAGTGACTGACTATTGAAACACCTTTTCTAGAAAGGTTACTTTTGTGTGACCCTGTTTTCGGTGGCGTTGAGTGGTGGATTTATTTATTTATTTATTTATTTAACGTTTCTACACTTCGGACTGAAATCCATCATAATGACCTGGTTTTCTCTGTATTCAGTGCTGAAGTTGAGGAGATTGAGGAGAAAAAAGTCTGTGTATGGGGAAAAAATAAAAATTTGCAAATGGGTTAAAATACCTTTCTGAATTGCATGGAAATACCATTATAATTTGCCCATATGTACCAGTATGTGTTAGAATATTACACCTCATTTGAAATAATGTAATTCAGTCTGTCAGTTTGGTCATGTTATATTTAAAAAAAAAAGCCCAAAACTACAAATATTCCCGTTTGCTTTCAACATAGGTGTAATGTGAAATTTCTGATTTAAGTACCTCTCTAAAAAGCTTCAGAAGAATGGAGATTAAGCTGAAGCTCACTTTCATTATATATTGCCAGGCTTGGTAGGGCTTTGATCCTTTGAACAAGCATTTTCTACTTTTCAGACAGGAAAAAAAAAAAAGAAAAAAAAAAGGTTAAAAATAATCAGAAAAGGGGTGTTACAGTGCACAATCCTGGTGCAATGGAAGAGTACAATTTAAAATGTAATAACTTGCAGCATTACATTCATTTCTGCAGTACTGCAACCAATTTACAAATAACAGGGACACCATCTGTTCTCTAAAGAACCATGGGAAAAAAATGCCTGCTAGCAATTAAGAGGTTGTACATGAGACACGATTTCTGTAGATTTCACTTTTTCTTTTTTTTCTATTTTATTTTGTTTGCTTGATCTGGAAACTATGTCATTACAAATACCAGTGGATGGTCTTACCAGTGTTTTGGGTTTTTTTCTGTTCTAGCCTACTTAGCTTACAGATGTACTTTTTTAATCAGTGTATTTGGTTATCATGACTAATGTGAATTTGTGGAGAAGAGATCTGAGAGAATTATGTGGATTTAGGTTTAGAGCTTTTTTCCATCCTGGCAGACTGACATTAGTTGAACATTTATTCTGTTCTGGCTAATGTATTCTCTCTTTCTGGCTTCTCAATTATTCTTAGTTTTCCCTTTCTCTTTTTAATAGTTACAGTACATTAGTGTAAGTACTGTGTCTTTCGGGTTATGCTATTACTGAGACTTTGCTAAAATGTGGACAGCAATGCTGTCACAACTGATTTCACTGTTACAGATTTCCACAGTCCTAGAGGGTTTAAATTTAAAAGAGACTATAGATTTGTTAATGCATTTTGCAATTTGATTGTGTTAATGCTTTTAGTAATGTGCTCAGATCTTCAGAACAAGTCTGTGGCCTTTGAATTCTATTTGCGAGTGATTGCTATGTACATAATACCATTCTGGCACATGATATAATTGCTATCCAAATAAGTCAATAAAGACATAGTGGAATGCAAAACAAACTCATACAGGAGAAGTAAATGACACAGGCTGCAATGTTACTTGCAGTCATTTATGTTCTCTTCGGCCAAAACAAGCTTTTCCTAAAAAAAAGTGGTTCCAGTTCACTTCTATCATAATGCCTTGAATAGTTAGCAGTTTTGGCAGCAGAGACACAATAATTATTTTGGTTTCTGTTTACAAACTAGCTGCAGTAGGTCTAAACAACATCAGATACTTTAATTTCTCCACCCTTGAAAGGGCACATAATCCTACTGTAGATAAAATAGGATTAGGTCCAGTAGCAACTCATCTGTAATTTTAAGCTACATGAACACCTAGGCTCCTGCAAAAATCTATCTTTGTTGCAAAAAAAGCTTCTGCAAACATTGTGCTAAATAAATCCTCTATGCCAAACCTTATGAAAGCCTATACAAAGCGTAACTAGTAAGATATGATTGCATTTGTCTGTCACACCAAAATACAGGATTATTGCTTTTCAAAAAGAAGGAGGTCAGGACTAGTCCCTCAGGACAGAAAACATCTACAAAGAACAATCCTGACTCACAAGACACAGAGGAAGCCCAGGGGTACTTTGGCCACACTGGCATTAAGAAATAGAAATTTGCAGTATCATAGAATGGTTTGGGTTGGAAGGGACCTTTAAAGGTCATCTAGTCCAATCCCCCTGCAGTGAGTAGGGACATTTTCAACTAGATCAGGTTGCTCAGAGCCCCATCCAACCTGACCTTGAATGTTTCCAGGGATGGGGCATCTACCACTTCTCTGGGCAACCTGTGCCAGTGTTTCACCACCTTCACTTTAAATGTATCTTCCTTATATCTAGTCTAAATCTACCCTCTTATGGTTTAAAGTCATTACCTCTTGTTCTGCCACAATGGGCCCTGCTGAAAAGACTGTCCTTGTCATCTTATCTTATCTTTCAAGTATTGAAAGGCCACAATAAGGTCTCCCCAGAGCCTTCTCTCCTCTAGGCTGAACAGCCCCAACTCTCTCAGCCTTTCTTCATAGGAGAGGTGTTCCCACCCTCTGATCATCTTTGTGGCCCTTCTCTAATACCATTAGCTACTCTTAGCTGGTAAGAGATGGGTTTCAAAATGGACAAAACTGAGCATGTGTAAATTCAAAACTACAGAGAGAACATATAGAGACACTTGACATTAATTTACTGTATGATGTTAACGGCAGAGAATTTAATGCCAGGATTTAAAACCAGACTATTTTATAGCTGCCAATAAAATTACCCCAATACTACTGAGCACAGGCTCGGATTTCCTGGAACTGAACCTGAATTTTGAAGGAATCCTGTTCTTGCTGATGTCTGTTAACAGCCAGCATTACACAGCGGCAGGAAGAAGTGGACTTTGATCAATGAGAAAAATTCAATGGTAAGCAGCAATTAAGCGGATCTGAAATGAATGCAAGAGATGTATTTTCAGCATGGAGAAAACCAGAGCGGTCGCACTAATGGGAGTTATGCTTTTCAATTTGATTTGTACTATGGGCTGGAAATTCTATTCTGTTCCACTGAGCTACAAGGTATATGATCACTATACCTAAAAATGTAAATCAAGAATGATTATCCTGTTTCACTTTGTGCTGATTTTTGCCTGACCATTTAAATAAAAATGGCAATTCCAAACTTACCACTTTACATAAGAGGATTCTCTGGTCATAGAAAATGGGGTGGGCAGGCACACCTCTAAGACCAGACCCAGGAGCACATCAGGGGCAAGGGAAAATATGAGCCTGGGCTACTCTGGCACAGTCAATGAATGACATAGAGTACTGAGGTGGTGGCAGGGACCAGCAGTGCCCATCTTGCTCAGCAGCAGGCAGGCAGCGAGTGTGTGAAGCAAGGGGGGACAGTATCAGGTTCTCTGATTCCATTTTTGTGCTATGGTTACGAGCAGGAATGTACAGAGGCAGCACCTGCTGCTCTCTCTGGGCTTCAGAAGCCTGTTTCAAAATAGGTGAGCTACCAGACCCTTCAAAGGCACCCACAGGCCAGAAATCATAGTGCTTTTATTTACATTGAGAAACAATTTGTAGCCTGTTTGTGAAAATGTGCTTATAGACATACGGCATAGGAAAGCTCAAACTTATCTGCTTATTTAATTGCTTCACTTGTTCAAAAACGACTCATCAAGTAAAACTACTCTTTCTTTGTGTTTGTGGAATTGAGCCTTAGTGATTACATCAGAGAAAAAATCATCTAAGAGAAAAAACATAGCTACTCACTAATACTCTGCTTTAGGGTGCTTTCTGACAACAGGCTATTCACTTTACTGTAGCTAAAGGAAGATTATACATGCTAGGAAACCTAAGGCTAGTCACACTGCCTGCCTTTGGCTGGATTGTGTGTATGTCTCTGTATATCATCAAATAGTTCTCTGTTCCATCTGTCTGGTTTATCTCAAAAGACCTGGTGCTGAAATGTGCACAAAAATGTACTTTTAAAAACAATATGCATGACAGGACTTCTACATATTTCATTATCCTGCCTGCCCACAGGATCAGGAAGGCAGAATACCTCTTTTCACATAGTTACAAATGAAGAATACCATCAAAACACCACTCTGCTGATGCTCCTGGTCTTTCATTCAGAAGCAGCCATTTAATGAAGTTCACAGAGTTTTGTCTTATCCCTGCTTCACTGCTCCCTCCATAATTTCACTCTTAAGAAAGGAGAAGGGTGTATTTTTTTATACGAAATAGATTATATTTTGAAACTGCCATCCATGAGTAATCTCTGTAAGGTGGTATTGTTCTCACGTCCATTTAACTCTCGAGTTTCAGAAGTCAGTATATTTTTCAAAGTGAAAAAAATTGTTCATTTTGGTGCTCGACAATTTGGCCTGGGAGAAAAATAGCAACAGCACTGAGAAATCATTCTTGCAGTGATCAAGCTGCAAAAATAAAGAGATGCCTAGGTAAGGCAGAAAATATCTTTTTGAAAATTGGTCTTTATAACAGCAAGTCATTTCTACCATCAGTTCAGTTTGGTAATACAGGCAAAGATTCTCATTTGCACCCGTGACACCAACTTAAACCTATACTTTCTATATCCCCATTTAATAACCCATGTCCTGCTTTTAGGGGAATAAAATAAACATGCAGACACCAAGCTCAGTATTACAAGTCTGCAGGTCAGACACTGACAGAGCAAAGACAAAGCATCGCTACTGTAAGGGTAAATGCGGTCTCTGGGTGAGAAACTTTCTCAAAGCCTGGCCCAAGGCAGCATGGATGACCATCACAAACCTCATTGCTACCTGCTCCATTCACAGTGACCATTTCCGTGGTTTTTCCACATAGGGCTCTACTATCTGTGTAGAGAGGCAAAATACTATCACAACAAAATCTTCATGACAAAAAAGCCCTATGAAAACAAGGTACCTCACTGCAGACAGATGGGTGGTTTCCCCATGGAAGAAGATGAGGGAATAAACATGTACAAAACCATATCCTGTTTAACCGGGCCCAATAGCAATGGGATAAGAGTCTATGGAGTACAGAAAAGATGTAAAGCAGTGTAAATACTGATGTAGACGAACTACTGCAACCCTTACCCACCACCTGAAGCACTGCAGTAGCATGCTGCTCCTATGACTAGACCCAGGTTCAGCCTCCAAACCTGTCTTACTGTTGGAAACCAGGGATGAGTGGCATTCTTCAGGGAACAGTGTTGTTTAACATCTTTGTTGGAGATACGGACAGTGGGATTGAGTGCACCCTCAGCGAGTTTGCAGATGACACCAAGCTGTGTGGTGCGGTTGACACAGTGAAGTTATACCATCCAGAGATACCCTGACAGGCTTGAGAGGTGGGCCCATGCCAACCTCATGAAGTTCAACAAAGGCAAGTCCAGGGTCCTGCATCTGGGTCGGGTCAATCCCAAGAATAAATACAGGCTGGGCTGAGAACGGAGAGTAGTCCTGAGGAGAAAGACTTGGGGTGCTGGTTTATAAACCAACAGCATGCAAGTGCAGCAGAAAACCAATCACATCCTGGGCTGCATCAAAAGAAGTGTATCCAGCAGATCAAGGGAGGTGATTCTCCCCCTCTACTCTGCTCTCGTAAGACCCCTATGAAGAAAGGCTGAGAGAGTTGGGGTTGTTCAACCTGGAGAAGAGAAGGGTCCAGGGAGATCTTATTGTGGCCTTCCAGTATCTGAAGGGGGCCCACAAGAAAGCTGGGGCAGGACTTTTTACAAGGGCATGTAATGATAACACAAGGGTTAATGGCTTTCAAGTGAAAGAGGGTAGATTTATTTTAGAAATTAGCAAGAACTGCTTCACCCTGAGGGTGGTAAGACATTGGAACTGGTTGACCAGGGAAGTTGTGGATGCTACATCACTGAATGTGTTCAAGATCAGGTTGGATGGGTCTTTGAGCAACCTGGACTAGTGGAAGCTGTCCTTGTCCATGGCAGGGGGGGTCAGAACTTGGTGATCTTTAAAGTCCCTTCCAACCCAAACCATTCTATGATTCAGTGATAATGTTCTGTTCTTCAGGCTCCAACCCTCCTCTTCCTTGGGATTTGAGAGTCCCTGTCCGTCAGCTGCAGTGTTGTAGGTGTAAGTAGGTGATGCAGACAGCACAATCTTATAGAAGTCAAATATGCTTTTACTGCTAATTTTCTTGAAACACTTTATCTTCCATGCCTGCTTTCAATGACATTGTTGTCCATTATGGTCCCTTCTTCCTTTGATGAGGATGCTCCTGATGGACTAATGAGGAGGAAAGAAGCAGCTACTCATTCCACAGTTAATGAGTCTTGTTTCTCTCTGAAGTGTATTATCCAGAACAGCTGGTGACACTTTTAATGAATGTCTATCAAATATTTATTGCTCTGACTTCAGCCAAGCTTTAATTTCAACTCTATCAATGATGATCTCAGGCAAAAAAAAAAAAAAAAATCATTAGAACACAGAAAAAGAGAAATCTGATTGTAACATGCCATGGAGCCATCAGGATTTATCGAAGTATAGCAAAAACTGGTGAGTTCATTAACATATTACAAAAGTACTTCCCTACCACTCATGTAGCTGTTTGGTTGTCCTGGTACATAATCTATATTAAAATCATGGATTCACTACAAATAAAGCACGCAAATTTCAAAACCAGTTATGTAGCCTGTGTGTTCTGTTTCATGAAAGAGGGGAAAAAAGGAAAGGGAGGAAAAGAAAGAGGATAAAACGAAAAGGGAAAAGGTAAAAAAAGAAAAAAAAAGGAAAAAGAAACAAAGGAATATGTGGTAGGAACTGACTTACTGATTTACAGTTTAATTATTAGTTAAACAATTTGTTAACCATCAACAAAGTTTTAACACTTCCCTGAAGTAATATCTGGAAGTTCAATATTATATGAAGACTATGGCATGCTTCAGTGATCAAGATAAACCAGTAGTCGACAATTCAGGGATATGCATTTGAAAAATGGAAAACTGGTGTTTTCTGCTAAATAGTGGATTAAGTATAATCATATTTTTGCCATTTTCAATACCACAAAATTAGCCCATTACTTGTTATTCCTTCCCTTTCTTACTCACAAAGTTAACCCCCCCAAAGATGCTAGTCAGTTGAGAAAACCAGGAAGGAACAAGTGCAAACGGCACAAAAGATCATTTAACTTGCTTGACTAGGCACATTAATGAATTCCACTTAGATTGGAAAAATGCAGTGAGCACCACAACATCATACATTGCTTTAGCTTGAGTGATTCAGAGTCCATGCCATTAAAATGTACAGTAAACTATGATTAAGCAATTAAACATGAAAGAGCATAGGCTGGGCTGAAATAATGTTAGACCCAAAATGCCTTTTGTCTTATGCCTTTAACAGCTTCAGCTTTAACTCTATTTCAAAATGACATGTACCCTGGCAGAGCTGTCTAACTGTGATTATAAAAAGCTACCTCTTTTTCTTTCCGACCATGAAACAATTCTTTAATTATTTTGTTCTTACATTTTTGTGTAAGCCCCTTCAATTCCTGTTAACCCTTCTGCTGCTCACAGCAGCTGCCTTCCAGAAAGTGTGATGATGGCTAAGAGACAGGAAATGAAGAACAAAGATAGTCAGGCTTCCCTTCGCATTAAGGGAAATTATCATTTAGTCTACAGGAGAGTATTAGGATAACCGAAAATGGGTGCTAATGTGAAACAATATTTTAACTTGGACTATAGGCAATTGTCTTCTCTGCACCACTCAGATCAAAATGAAAAATATAAATAGGAAACTCAGATGAATGACATAGACAGACAAGGTGATCTACACAGCAAATGACGGTTATGACTATACCTCATTTGTACATTTTTTTCAAATAATTTCAGTACTTAAAAAAAAAATCAAGGTCTCACAAAGATTCAGTGATGAATTCTATCCTATATGCAACAGCAAAGTGAATAAAGGACTACATTTTAGTAAAAGAAGGTAGAGATCAATACAGAAATATTACAACATAAGACTTCATAGATGACAGCAGTGTCTGAAATGGTCTAGGACATGAGGATATGTCATATCCATCTTTTGAAATATGTTTTGGTGGTCTCAGTTGAAGCCTTAGGAATGAACTTGTTCCATGTCAGCATGTCAATGTTTTTGTATCAAAACTCGTAAATATTCATTCTGACCACTGGATGACCTCATTCTGATTCTCATATAGCAGAGATGACAGTTGCTGAAAGCATTAGGAAAAGATTAGGAAAAAATAACTGTAATTATATAGCAAGTAGTTTGCTAAGGAGAGTTTAAAGACAACCCCAAAAAATCCTACAGAGTTTAGGAAAAGGCAGAGCTATACTTAACCTATCATAGAGGGATCTTCAAGCACTAGGTTTCACATTTTCATATGCATACTAACTTATTTTTAGGATGTTATGTTGTATCTCAAAGCATATTTATTTCGGTAGAAATGTAAAAATTGTAAGAATTAATATTTTATAACAGCTACTAGCCAGCAAGGTATGCTTCCAGCGTTCTTTCCAAGAGAACAAAGACATATACTGGACCTGTAGGGTTTATTCTTTTTCTTTTCATTTTTTTTTTTCAAACAGATAATATGTATTTACACCACTAAAATAAAATATTAAAAATAAGCATTAAACATTTATAAAGTAATTAGTGAGATGTGATTTAGGCAAAACAGACAAACAAACCTCATCAACTTTTAAAATCAGTAAAACCAAGATATATAAGGTGCATTAATAATGGTTTTGACATCAGTCTGAAGCAGCTGGTACTGAACATCAAAGGGATCAATCTAGTGAGATCAAGCACTGGCCTGATTCAGTGCCACAAATTTTATTTTATGAGGCCTTCTCCCTGTTTTCAGCATTGACTCTTGATCCCAGGCAGCATAAGACTTTCCTTTACCCTCAGACAATACAGGGAATTCACATTCAGCAAAAATGAACAGTGTGAGGTATCCAAACCCTTCCTCCTTCTCTCTGTACAGCAAGAAAAACATCCGTGCAGGGTCCAAGACAAAACTTGGCTGCCAACAAAGCAACCGTCATGAAAAACACATGAATCTGAACAAGACCTTTCTAGCCTTTTTTTCTAACACACACTCACACTTATCCCTTCAAATAGCTTATTCATCACTCTATTAGGAGTCTTCCACAGCACTCTGTGCAGAGTCCTTTTCAAAAGACTGATAGTGTAGAAATTAGAAATATTTGTGAGATCATACCATATTTTGGAGACAATGAACTCTTTTTTTTCTACCCCAGTGACTATCTAGTTATGTTTTGCCAAAAATTTGTTTTTCTCTTTCCATGTTTTTTGTTCTTCCTTTTAAAATTAAGATCACATTTGAGTCAAAGATTTGAAACAGATGAGTTCTCAGGTCTGTATTGAGAATAGTCATTTACCCACTTGAACTCTCAAAATCAGTTTTACTTATTTCATCCCAAACTTCTCTCATGTATTTTCCCAAATAATTTTGTGAACCGAGACATATTGCAACTACATAATTAATCAGGCTGTGAATACTTAAAAAAATAAAATGACAATATACAATACTTTATGTTCTTATTTTAGCATATGTAAGTCTCTCAGCAACAACACAAACTTCATTTTCCTGACATCTTTCCAAAAGAAATGTATGAAAATATATTTAAAGGTTACGAAAGGGCTTGGCTCGACAGACTTGCAGACTCATGTCCTCTGTTTTTCAGAACAGGAGGAATGTGGATAGCAGCCAGGACATCTGTCAGACAAACTCCATCAACAGCCATAACTCAGTGAGCCGGATGTGTGCAATCTAATAATCCTGGCAAATCAATGTTATGTAACATTGAAGTTGGTGGACTTGCAGTAGAGAAGAATTTAGCTGTGTCTAATTATTATGATCAATCTGTAGCATGAGAAGACACAGTTACAGGATTGGTAACTGCAGGCCAAACCAAGCTGTTTGTTTTGGGTTTTTTCCCCTTTTTTTTAAAAAAGACAAACACCAATCACCAAAACCAGCAAAAGGGAAAAGGGACTAAAAAGTATTATGTCTCTATAGCAAATAAAAAGGAGCCAGTGTGATTTATCAGAGAGATATAATGGGTCAGCAGTATATGACATAACATACCAACCACCCCTATAATCATTATTCAGAGATTAATTACCTCTGGAGGCCATGTGGTCCAATCCCTTACTCAATCCATGACCAATATTTTTGTCCCTAAAATCTAACTAGATTTTTTTTATTGTAACGTGTTCATTGTTACTTGTCCTACCTCCCATTTTGAGCTGCAGATGGCACTGAGGTCTCTCCTCATCCTTTTTTCTTAGAGTTTAACAATCCCAGGCCCTGAGCCACTCCTCACCTTCTCCTTGTTCTTTGAGGGCCCTTATTCTTTGTGACCCTTCTCTCTCTCTTCCGTCCAGTTGCATGGTCCTGCCCCATAACCATTGTGTTGACCACTTGGTCAGCCAAATCACCTTGCCATGCTGCAAAGGATTTTTGTTGGATTATTTTTTTCTAATTTAAAGACTCAAATCAGCTGACACAAGCCAATGCACAAGAGAGACTGTGGCCAGGCAGCCAGATCTGGGGGCAAGCAGTGAGAAGAAGGAAAGCACCATCCGTTTGATGTGCCACCATGTCAGCTCCTCTGGCTCACCTAACACTGTGCTAAACAAATAGTATTCCCATGCAGAATCTGGGTGGTGCTGGTCTATGCTTCACACTGGAACAAAACACAAGGGAGCTTGCCCAGGACGAGCAGCAAAAGGAGAGTTTCTAGCTGAGCCAGACTCAGCTACAGAAAACACTCACTGCAGTCAGGAAATTTTAATAGCATGTAACTTAGCTAAATCCATACAGAGCTGGGGAAAAAGGCAGGGAATTTCTGTAATACAGAACCTATCACTTAAAGATTTAAAATCAGACAGAAATCTAGAGACATCATAATTTCTCATAAACACAATTTGGTATACTGCATATATATAAAGGTAAACTAGCAAAGTAAGTGATTTCTTTAATAATAAGCCATTCCTGCTCTCTGCACATTAAAAAAAAAAAAAATTATCCCCAAATCCTGTTTTGAGTGGAGAGATTGTCTTGCATCTACAATTAACAGACTATATGTAACCCTGTGTCCCATGGATCTCTAGTAATAGTATGTATAATAAGCTCCCATGTGAAAGGGTCAAGTACAGCTTACATTTTGGATAGAGAATTAAGAACATGAACATGTGAGAGCCACAGACTCACACTACCACAGCTTTGGCTAAAGAAGAGGAAATATCTCCCTCCCACTCAGATCATAAGCACTCTCAACAACAGGGCAGAATCAGTGTCAGGATCTCAGTTTTACAGTGTGCATGAGAAGCAGTTAGTGTTAAGATCTGTGTACGAGAAGAGAAAACAATGGAAGAAAAAAATGCTCGACTACACATATGACTAAATACCTCTCCAGTGGCATTCTGACTCCTAGAGTATGTTCAAGGCCAACTATCCTTCCTCTCCCTAAAGCCCAGTATGTATTTCCTGGAAACAATGTAAAAAAAGATTAAGCTATAAATTTTTAAGAGGCATTACAGTAACCTGAGCGACATACTAGTTGCATATTTGGTGCTACTCCCTCATGACTGTTCCCACAATAGGGTCAGGGACAGTGCAGGGGTTCCTGGCAACAAAAGATAACCCAGCTTTGCCACACCAGTAATGAAGAGCCTGTCAGCAGAGTCAAAGGGCTCAGCTTGGATGCCTGAAAGGGCAACAACCACATGGAGCTGGACTTTCTGCTCCCACTGCCCATCACATGGTGCAGCTGACTTCTGGGTCCTCCTTGCCTGTGGGATAGGCAAAGCAGAAAGCACAGCCAAGCTGTTTGGATGTCCCTGGCACTTAGCTGCCCTGGCTTTGTCTATGCTCGAAGCAAGCCCTGATGTAACAAACTGCTCAGTTTTTCTCTCATCAGCATGGAAGATGTAATGATGTTCACCATTTTATCCCTTGAAACTACTATTTTCTCCATATAAAATGATATTTTGCATGTATTTTACCACAACCTATACATTTCAGTTACAGTGATAAGATCCATTTGTGCTGCCCTGTGGCAGTCCTCAAACTGTACTGTCACTCTGAGAGATAAAATAGAGAAGCAATCTGCTCCAAACTTTAAATGCATTTCCATATCCTACTTACTCATCTTAGGCAGAAAAAGGCATGTACTCCTCAGTAAGTAAGCAAGCAGTGATACCTGATTTATAGCATAATAAAACTCGTAGATGCTAAGAGCATAGGAATTTTACCATTTGGTCTATTACAGAAGTGCTCATCCTTATATAGGTTTATTTCTTTAGCAATTTTTTAGTAATTACTTCCTAATGGCACTTACTAAGCCTCTTTTATTTTAAAGAAAGGACTGGTCAAACAATTGAGTGAGATTTTAATATTCAAGTTGTATATATTGCTTGATAAGAGTGGATTGTCACATGAGCATAGAAGCATATAGCTGGTAAAAATTACATATAAGTTTTAAAGTTTAAAATCACATTGTTCTGTAACAGGAGTATTAAGCTTTAAAGCTATTTTGCACCCTATAGTACCTATTTGACATTCCCAGATGAAATGCATAGCTGAACTCCCCATTGCACACTGTGTGTTGGGAGCAAAAGCAGCTTAGTCCTTTAGTGTAAGACAAAGGTAGCTCAGACTGAAAATATAAAAGTCTCATTTAAAGACAAAACAAAACAAAACAAGAGATTACCAGTGTGTTAAGAGCACAATTCCAGCCAATCATATTGAAAACTTTATCCCAGGTTTTAATGCCTTAGCGGGTCACCAAAACACATTCTCTTAGCCGAAAATGAATGCAATAAAATATTTGAGATTCCTATCATCTCACCTTGCAGACTAATAAAGAAAGTCTCTGTGAGAACATGAGCATGCTGATTAGTCTCCTAAGATAACTACAGAAACAGAGGTAGACTGGATACGAAAACACAGCCTTAAGCAACCTTAAATTATTCCAGAGAAAATCTGATAAGATTTACTATTATGTTATGAATATTATACCATGTTGTGTTCCCTTTCTCATGATAAAGTACGAAGAACCAAGCTCCATGTAAATAATTTATGATAGTTCTGGCTCAGCTAATTAACTGAATTCACAGTTTTTAATTGTGGTTTGTGGGTCTGAAGCTCTATGAACTCCATCCAAGTGGTTCTCAATAAGTAATTAACAAAAGCAAACCTATTTTCAGTAAAATAAGATTAGCTGCACAAGCAGTCAGCAAACATTAGAAAAAAACAGCAGCCTGTAAATTTACTATGTTAAAAATCTCTACCTTCCTGGTTTTCAATTGTCTAGTGCATCAGGTGGATGAGTAGGATTATTAAAAAAATAAAGGTTAAAAAGCTTCCGATATGCCAGAGAAAAGCAAGTTTCCTGTCTTTACTGAATTGCTTTTGAAGGCACACTGATCTCCCCCTCACTGCCTCATAGTGCAATATGACAAGCCATTAAAGTTTTGACATTTGCTACAATGCAGAACAGTATCTTGTGCAAAGACTTGAAGACATCCAAATGGCAGCATTTTTACTCGTCTTTTCTCTCAACACCTTCAGAGAATTGGACTCCGCTTCAAATAAAAATGTAAAAATCAATACTACTACAAATAAAGAGGTAAAATCAAAGCAAGTTTACTAAATTCTAGCATTTTCTTCTGTGAGTAAATCACAGCTATGTCAGACTGCTGATAATATAAGAACACAAACAGCCCTGGAGTTAGAACAGAGAAAACAAGAGACTCCTTCTTCCAGTTTACTTAAAAAAAAAATTTAAAAAAAAATTCTTCATTTATTAATGGGTCAGATTTCTCTACACTTATCACAACTGGAGCCATAAAATTTCATACTGTGACCAATCACACACTGTACATTCTTAATTATATTCCAAAGGTCTGGAGTTACTAGAATCCTGAATTAAATGTTCTCCTACTGGCTTTAACATATCACTGAATTAGTATTTCTATAGCCCAAATAAATCTTTGAGAGCTCTGAAATAGTCCTACTCCTAAATGAGTCATCATATAATTATAAAAGACACAACTAGGACTATTGATGATCCCATTTATTTACTGATGAACTGTGAGTGACATAATTTCCACAGAGAGCAATAATGAAAGAAGCAGCTGAGCAGCCAGCAGGACAGGCATGAGCGCAAACCAGAAACTTTCAATTTGCACCTGTACTTGTTATTATCCACAGATTACACTCATTTAAAACTTCCATCTAGCCAAGGCAATCAGAGAACCATCAGGAAACAGAAAGGATGCAGTAACATGACTCCTACATGATGCTGAAGAAAGCCAAAAGCCAGTTTTGCTTTTCCTCATTAACATCTTGAAGCAAATCTTTCCATTTAGAGAAGGCTTCAACTTATATTTGTTAAGATTGAGCATTGCTTTAGAAAACTCTAAGAAGGTAAAAAGGGTAAATCAAGTCATGAAAGCTGTGACGTTGTCTTGCCCACTTGCAATGGAGGAGTTTCACGGTGATGCCGAGGGCAAATGTCAGTGTAACTTCATGCAGCACACACTGAGCACTATTAACACTTGGCAATTGAAAGACTGATTAAGAGCTCACCACTACAAATCCTTATTCACAGAAATAATTGCTATTCAGGTAAGAAAGCCTACTGAAAACAATGGGTCTATTAAGATGCTCACAAGGACTGAAATCAGGGTAAGATTGTTCTACAAATGAGAAGTTAAAAAAATATATCTAAAGCAGCCTGGCCTATTTTCTCTCTTCAAGAAGAGTCACACACATTCTTGAAGCAACAAAGTAGGGCCAGGTGCTTCCTTGGTGTTGTCATTTAAGGGCGAACAGACTGAGTGGGGGGGACAGGTGGGAACCTCAGGACCCTGAGGAGCCAGAGGGCAGCTGTTCTTCCCTCCCCTTCCCTGCCACACTTCATATAAGAAGGAGACAGAAGGTTTGGGGGGGGCCCTTCCTTCCCGGGTTCTGGGAGCTCTGAGAGCATCTCAGCCCTGCTGGCCCTGACTCCACGTGAGCCACATGATCCATCGCCATCCCAGAGCAGGTTTTGTATGGAGTTCTATATCCTTCTGCCCTTAATATTCCTTTTTCTGTTTTTCTCTTGTTATTCATTACATTTGTTACAGCTTTAACTTCGGTCTTGAGTGAGGCATTTTTCTTTTTCCTTATTCTTTTTTTTGTCCTCCCCTGGGAGGGACTGGGGAAGCAGCTAATAGAGAGAACTTCTGCTCTGTGTTTCATGTGGGCTTGCCCTTAGCCTCAAATGGAGACACTGGGTTAATATTATTCTATACTGTATTGTGCAAGAATATCATAAAATCATAGAATCATTCTGGTTGGAAGAGACTTTTAAGATCATCAAGTCCAACTGTCAACCCAGTAATAGAATCATAAAATGTTAGGGGTTGGAAGGGACCTAGAAAGATCATCTAGTCCAACCCCCGCTGCCAGAGCAGGATCACTTAGACCAAGTCACATAGGAACATGTCCACCATGATATCTATGTTGTTGTCCTTCCCCCTGATTCTTACTTGTAAGCACTCAACCCTATCACCACCACCATTAATCTCGAGACAGTCAAAGCACCCCCTAACATACAGGGCCACTCCACCACCTCTCCTTCCTGGCTTATCTCTTCTGAAGACTTT
>WUAM01000209.1:571743-617311 GCA_024336885.1 Actenoides hombroni
ATGGGAGACCTAAGGCCCTTGCTAGCACACCGTCCCAACAACACTGGTGTGCCATCCCCAGGCTTAGCTCCAGCAAGCCTGGTGTTATCCCTTTCCCCCTTCAAATCTAGATGAAAGCTCTTCCAATGAGCCTTGCCAACTCCTCTGCAAAAATCCTTTTCCCCTCTGAGACAGGTGGACACCGTTTGTTGCCAGCAGACCTGGTGTCATGTAAACTGACCCATGATCAAAAAACCACAAAGTCCTGCTGGTGACACCAGGCTCAGAGCCAGGTATTGATCTGATGGGTCTTCCTGTTTCTTCTCACACTATTTACTGGAACTGTAGGGCTAGAGGATTACACTACTTGTGCTCCTGATCACTTGACCAGTTATCCCAAGGCCCTGAAGACTCTCTTGATTGCCCTTGGATTTCCTGTTGCAAGTTCATCACTGCCTACCTGAAAAATCAATAATGGATAATAATCCAAGGGCTGTACCAGAGTAGGAAGTTTTCTCACCACAACATTAACCCCAGCCCCAGGGGGTCAGCAGACTTCTCTAAGAACTCAATCTGGTCTGCATACCAGGCCTTCTCTTTCCTTCAGAAGGGAATCACCTATGACAACAGGTGACATCTTTTTTTCTTTATAGAAGTAATATTCATGATTTAGCTAAGTTGTGGGTGGACAGCAGTCCCATCTCAGATTCAGCATCTCAGTGTTTACTCTGGCTAATTACACAGTAATAAAATGCATTATTTTTATCTCCTTTTCAAAACGAAATTACTCTGCAAAATGCTGTAGTAACATTTAAAAAACACTTTGTCCCATTTTATACAACACAATAATAAGAAATGAGATACAAAAATAAGATACACCATGAGATTATAATAATACTGTCCTTTTGCATTTTGCAATACTGGAAATAAGAATTCATATTGCAATGGTTCAATCCTGTTATTGTTATTTCAACAAGTGTTTTAACAGAGCACACAGCAAAGATGGCTAACTTGTGGCTTCCAAACCAAACATCATGAAGCTGATACCTTCCTGGTATCTGGTTGGCATTAGAAGCAATCCAGCACAAAAGCAACTGAGAATATCACAAGGGAGCTGCTGAGACCAGGCTGGCTGAGTTACACAAAGCACAGCTGCACACCCAAACCAGTCTAGTCCCCAGCACACCATGATGCAGTATTAGCCTTGCTGTATAACTGCTTCTTGCCTTTGAGATACATCCATACTTTCTGCTCCTCTTGCCTTTCCAAATTATGTCCTGTGTGACTTGCAGCCACATGAAGGTTCCCTTGGGTATCACAGGATCAGAAGCAATCTGAACTGTATGTATCATTGGCATAGAGAAATGATACTTTTGTAAAACTTTTACCATTAAAATTCTACTCACGAACACATATGTCCTGGCCTACAATTCAAGATGGGAACAAATGTTAACATTAAACCAAGATGTTTTCACAAAGATTATCAGCTGCATAATTCAGCCAGTAAAGTTCTGGCATAGTCTTCCCCAGATCCACAGGTATAATTTCTATTAACATCCATGGGAATAAAGTACACACAGAAAGGTAAATGGAAAAAAAGCAATCATTTATCACATTCTTCCAAATATGTTAATGTAGATTTCACAGAGCAGACACAGATTTTCATTTTCACAGTCTATACTGTTAATATACATATTTTTCTGCCTCTAGGTTTAGCACTTGGCAATAAGCCATTAGATAAACCATAAAGTACAAGGGAAAAAGCAAAACAAAAGCATACTCAGAATCTCTACAATCATCAGGGCAGACATTGCCAGATGGAACAGTTGATGTGGTCAATGAAGGTGCAGAAGGTGAAAGAATTAATCTGAGGGAATTAACAGGATGCCTGATAATAGAATGCTCCCCAAAATCTGTCAGCTTCAGCTGTCTGTGCAGAGTCAAGTGCACATGGTGGACATGCACTAATTATGTGTGTCTCTCTGCTGTTACAGAATTTATTGTCTTTACTGTGCTTATCTCATTTCTTTTCTGTTATTTGGTTTGGCCAAGAAGTCTCAACTCCAAACACTTTGAATTGTAAATTACAGCTGCTAAAAACCTAAACTCTAATGCTGTTTCTTGTGCATTTTCCATTTTGCTGCCAAAGGTATCAAAGAAGGCCCTTTCTTGAGCATTCCTACCAACTTCTTCCCACCCACAGCATAGTATGCTTGCCCAATGCACCTACACTTATTTCTGTGTTTTCCATACTTATAGCCAGCTAGAACTCCCAACAGAATCCTGTGCTTGCATCTTTTCATATTTTTTCAAGATCTGTATTTTTTCAATTCGGGCTCATTAATACACAGAAAATGCAAAGAAAGAAGTCCATAGTCCAGGATGACAACAGGTTTTTCCAGTATAGACTTCAGTGGCTCCCAAAATGTTTTGTCTTTGAAATCATAGTATCATAGAATGGTTTGGGTTGGAAGGGACCTTAAAGATCATGTGGTTCCAACCCCCCTGGCATGGGCAGGGACACCTTCCACTAGGTCAGGTTGCTCAAAGCCCCATCCAACCTGGCCTTGAACACTTCCAGATAGGAGGGGGCATCCACAACATCTCTGGGCAACCTGTTCCAGAGTCTCACCACCTCCACCTCCCTGGAGGTGGTCACCACCACCTCTTTCAGTTTGAAACTGTTACTCTTCATCCTATCATTACATTCCCTGATAAAAAGTCCCTCTCCATCTTCTCAGTAGGGCCCCTTTGAGTATTAGAAGGCTGCTATAAAGTCTCCCCAGAGGCTGCTCTTCTCCAGGCCAAAAACCCCCAACTCTCTCAGCCTGTCTTCACAGGGGAGGTGCTCCAGATCCCTGATCATCTTTATGGTCCCTCTCTGGATCCACTCAAGCAGGTCCATGTCTTTCTTACACTGGAGGCCTCAGAGCTGAATGTAGTACTCAAGATGAGGATAACACTATTCAGTTGCAAACTTTGGAAGACTTATAGGAAGCAGAACTTTATATACAACGAGGACTGATATTTGGGTGTCTTTTACTACAATCTCAAGATTTCTCTGCACAAAGTATAAAACGAAGTAAGTATCTTGATGCAAAAACTGTTGGGGTAATAACTTTGAAATGATGGATTTCACTTCCATAAGGTATATATGTGTTTGTGAACAAGCAAATGCAGAGCAAAGGAAATGCTTGTAATCATTTTGCTATTTAGAAGGTTCACATTTGCTCCCTGCAGTTTCCTTTACTTGTTTCTAACTCTACTCCAAGTTCTTCCCCTTAAAACTGCTGCAAGTGCCTCAGAGACCCTGTGACCACTGTGCAGTAGGTCACAGGTCAGAGAGACCGAGAAGCTTCCTCCCTGGGAATGCATGCAACTGCAAGCAGTTACATCAGGGTGATGGCACCACTGACCTAATAAGGGCCATTTCTGAACTACTGGCTCAAGTTCCAACCACTGCTCTCAGTGGAACACATTGCAGGGAGAGGTTAGCAAGGCTTATTAACCAGTTCAGTGATGCGCTGTCATTATACCAGAAGTATCTGCGCATACTGCTGCATTGTGTAACCTAAAATACCCAAGGGAACCAGAATGGCTTTCCATGGACCAAGGCAGCCTATTCAGACAGCACATCCTTTGGGACTCTCCCACACTCACAACTTGTTCACCCAGTTTTTCCCAGAAGCACATTTCCAGGAACTTCCCTCTCCCCCTTCTCCATATCTGTCCAAACTGGCCATGATTTGACCTAAAATGAAATAACTAGGAATCAGATTCTAGTCAGAATTACCCTTCAAAGGACAAACACAATGAAGTATCTCTCTTTTCTCAAAGCCTCTGCAATATAAAATCATTTATCTTTTATTCCAAACATCCCAACAGTCCCATAAATGTGGCAGGATATATAGTTTGAAGACTTATCAGAGGAATATTTTTTTTCAGCTTTTTTTTCTATCTGTTGGTGAAGCGAGTTCAGCAAAAATGAAACCAAAAAAATGAGGACATCTGGAATCTGATTCAACAGTTGACATTTTTATCCCTTTCCAAAGGATCTAGATATTATTTGTGCTTTCAATCTTGTGCTAAGGTCTCTGCCTCACTACCAGGAAGAGACCTGTGAGCAAAATATATCGTTTAAAATTGACTCTTTTCTTGCTGTTGCATGTTGGCAACAGTTGATCAAGAAATCAATGACAGCAACAAGTTGTGCTTTTTGTTACACTTCCCCTACCAGATATGGAAGCAGCAAATGAATATGCAAAACCAAAATCTAAAAAAAATTATCTTTTGCCTCATCTTCCCCTTTGTAGATTTATTGACCTACTGAATCATCAAACTTTGCAGAAATGCTAACACATCTTGTGTTTACAATTCCTGCTTTCTTAACTAGCTTAAGTCTAAAAGTAGCAGTAACAATTATTTGTTGCCTTGCAAACATATGAACTACACATTCATGTCTTTCTCGATGTATATGCTTTTTTTTTCTATAATGGTAACAGATCTACCAAAGCCTGCAATTTATCAGGTGGAATAAACATTACCTTCTACAATTCAATCATTTATCAACTACTGATGGCCAAACTTGACTTTAAACAAGGTGCAGATTTCTTTTGCCAAGTCCATCTCTGACCAGTGTCACCAAATTGTTTGCCAAATAACATTTTTGTTGTGGTTTTTTTTTCACCAGAAAAAAAAAAAATATTAAATTTGCCCTTTATTATAAAAGAAAAAGTTTACTAGCAGTTTTTATTTATTATTTCCATATCCAGAGTTTCTTTTACATGACAAACTAAGCCAACTGCTGGCTTTTAAAGACAGCATGTTGGAGGACATTCCTAAACCACCTCTTTATAGTTATTTCCATATACATTAAAAGTCTATGTGTGCCCTACAGTGTATTTGTAAATCTAATAGCAAAAAGAAATAAAACTTCTTTTACAGTACTTCCACATTAATCATACAAGAGTAACTACATAAATATCCATCAAAATCATTGGTGTCAGAACAGCTAAAACTCACAAGCATCACATGTTAACAGAACACCCTTACTGTCCAGTATAAATACATTCCTAACCACCAAATTACCACAGGGATGTATTTACCTTATTAGCCAATTAATGATAAACTGGTTTTTGAGTTAAAGGCAAATGATTAAATGTACCAACCAAGTCTCACTCCCATTACATTAGCCAACAACGCTCCCAATAAACAAGGTCTCTAAGCAGACTACATTTATTTTTGCTTTTCACTTGCTCTACTACAAGAGCTAAAACCAGAAACATAGCCACTACCATTTTCAAATTCCATTTTCAAAGGTGTGCTTACATCTCATTTTTTAAAAGGCAGACACCTAAATTGCAGAGAGGCAATCCCCACTCCACAGAGGGCTTGGGAACAGGTACCAATGGCAGCCAGGCAGCCTCAGGGTGCATACTGATGCTAGCACCTGCACAAAGAAAATCACATAAAAGGGGGTAGAAAGTCCTCTGTAAAGCACTTTATGGAAATTGGCCCAAGGTTTCAATAATACCTGGACCTCCCAGCAGTTGCTTTAAAATATGAAGAACCAAAGTCCTAATTAGATTTCTCACACTGTTCAGGTTTCCCAGGTATAAGCCAGGAACTTTATAATTAAGCTTGGAAAGCAATAGACTGCCATTTTACTACTGCTCCATGGATGATTTCTCAGAACACAGTATTACATTAACAGCAGCAATGCCTAAAGTTCCAGAAAATCTTTTCTTTGTAATCATAATGTTTTTTAATAAATGGTATTTATTACTGTAAATGAAATATATCATCAAATAAAGACCTTGAAGAGTATGAAGGCTATGACTGACATGTACAAATAGGCCTAGTAGTCAGGCCTCAAATTCACATGCTAAGGAAAGCACCCAATCTACTTACGATTTTATTAAGATGGAAAAAACCTTGATTTACAGACAAGGTAAAACCCTCATTTTTCTTCTCTGTCCATTATTCACCTAGATTACCAAAGGTACTTCATGGGAAATTACTGTAAACTGCAGGTGATTTTGTACCCTATACTGGGAAAGAAGAAAAAAGCAATTTCCCAACAGTCCCCAGTCATCAATCCTCTTGAAAAGTAAGCTGGACCGTAAGTTTAAGGCACCACCAGCTTAAGCTGGAAAATCCCCAAAGGGCATTCCAAGCTATGCTGGGGCAACTGGCATTTTTCATGTGAAATGTGACTTCTAACAACTTTCTAGTTGAAAAAGTTTTTTAGAAAGGTATGATTTACTGAATGTGTACACAATGAAAGGAGAAAAAAAAAAAAAAGAATCTTGCATTTTCATTACCTAATGCTTCACAGACTTTAGTTAGAAAGACCTTTCTTATTAGTTTTCCTTATTTTCAGGAAATAAAAATCTCACTCCTCTAAATGAGATCAATCAATTTTGTTCTCTGCACTAAGATTTTTTTATGATCAGTTATGACAATCCTTTATGTTAATGTGTGAAGAACTTGACAACACCACAAAAAGACAAAACATTGACCTTTCAGAGGTTACTATTGTACTGTGCTATATAATTTCTGATGCATATTGATGACCTCCTTGCCTACTTCGATAGGAAAAGATAATTAAATTTAAGTTGAGCAATGTTCTAGCCATTCTTCACAGCTTAGGATTCTCTGTGCCAAACAGTGCCCACAGCTGACATCAACATTATTAATATAAAAAGCAATACTCAGTAACAGAAGCCAAGTGCAAAAGGGTATCATCCAGTTTGATTCTGCCTTTCTTTCTGGACAAAACCTGCTGTTAACTTCAGAGAATTCAAACAAAGTTAATGTTTACGAATGCAAAACAGATTGGCATTTTGAATGCCTAACCTTTCAGCCAGATAAATCTGTCCATGAGGCTGGCTCTACAGAGGGACTGTATTCCAGCTAAAACAGTCTAATCATTTTTGCACAGATGTGCAACTTAATATTATAGGCACCCCAGGTAACTCAGAAACCTCCACTTCTGTACAGATCACATTACAGCTGAGATAAACCTTCACAGGGCATTTTAAGAGAACCCCAGAGATCTATCATTAAGAAATAAAACAATAAAAAAATATATATCTGCCTGGTGGAATACTCAAACTGAGGAATACTGATGGATTATTCATGAAGAAAAAAGGATCTTGGTTAAATCAAAGAAAAGTGTTCAAGTCTTTAAGAGCAAAAATAATACCCACACCTTGGTTTTTTGGAGCTTTTGCTTAACCACTAAGAGTTGCTGAATTTTTATGTCCCAACTTTTGCCAAGACTGTACTCACTAAAGATGGTACTCTAGTCAGTAAAACCTCTCAAAAAAAAAAAAAAACCCAACAAAACCCACAAAACATCCTTACCTGTTTGTAATTATCTAGCTCGTTTTCTCCTATCATTTCTACATCCTCATTGTTAATTATTTTCTTTGAACGAAAAACAAGGAACACTTCAAGAAGAATCCTTTCCTTTACCTATCAGTTTCTTTTTCCCTTCCCTCACCAATTCCTGCTGCACTTAACACTCCTTCCAGCACAAGAATCCTAGCTGACATTTCTGAAAAATGTGTTTACCATCCTTACAACATTTTTCAGATCTGTTTAAGTTTTATGTATAATTTATCTTATTCTTATAGTTTGTTTATATAGCATCAACATCTGAATTACAATTTGTCTGCTAAAACCTGCTTTTCAGTAACTCTGTTGGAACGTATTTGCATATGTACAAATAAATGGAAAACCCCCTGTATTCCTTTGTGATTAGACAGCACCTATAGCTGCACAGTTTGATAATACACCAATCTGTTATTGCTAGAAAACAGATGAACAAATGTCTGATGTCTAACTTACTCCAGATCAAGTTCTCAATATGTGAAACTAGACATTCCTGTAACATATCACCCCTCTGGTTTGTCAATGGACTGTAGTGCATTGCCTTGGGAGAATCCAGCTCTAACTTTACCCATTTCTGCGTAAGAGCCTGAAAATGCCACAGGAGACAGATCACAGTGATGCTGTTCAAAGCAACACAAAATATCATTATTTACCATGATCATGGCAGAGCATTTTCTGGATATGGAGAGCTAAAGATAAGAATGTATTTGTGTGTGTGTGTATGAAGGAAAAGTGTACTAACAAGTTTCATCCAGACGCTTTACCTCAAACTCCAGAATTGAACTAGATGATCATTGTAGGCCCCTTTCCACTAAAACTATTCTATTGTATTCTAGATATTCTAGAATGTAGGGCTGCTACATTCGTTGTGATTAGATGGTATGTGGGCATCAATGCCTTAGCTCATGTCTGCCTAAGGAATTTCAAGCACAGCAAGTCTCTGTTCAGTTTGCATTTGGAGGAAGACCGCTTGGTTGATAGGAATTACTGCCACAGTATTTTTTCTCTAGGTAATGAGCAATTCTTTCTCTCCCCTCTAAAGCACTGCTGTCACTTCACTGCCAAGGGTCCTTCCAACCCCTGCTTTATACCACCCATGTGGCAGTACAGCCATTAGAGCACTGACATCTAAAAAAGGGAGGACACAGCTCTGAGAAAGGTCTGGAGTGTCTAAAATGTGATCTTGAAACCTGAATGACTTTGTCAGCAAATGCTCTCTCTGTGTCAAAAGATGGCAATGCTCGGCATTTTGTTGGTCATTACCTTGCTTTAAAATAACCAACAAACAAACTTAATATAGGAAAGATTGCTGGGAATGCTTTGATTTAGAGCTCTGTACATATTTCATTACCAAACATCAGATAAAGCCCTGTTTTGGTTTAGTGTACAGCCTAGTTTTCAAGCCCATCACCTGTAAAACAGATACATCCTACAGCTATTTCTCACATTGTCTTTACATTGTCAAATTCAGATATGCAATATGATTTGTAAAAACCAAAAAGACAAATCAAAAACGTGGCATGCATTTAGATACTTAACTATGCATTTAAGAGCCAGATCTTTTACCCTACTTTGGACAAGTAAAAATAGCCTTGACAGAATGGTACATGCTTTAACATTGTTTCACCAGAAGCACATCTGAAGAACTAATTTATCTTTTTTTACAATGTCATTCATGACAAACACATATATAACCTGTAAATACATTACTATCTAACAGCTGTGTATCTCTTCTCATCATACTGAGCTTTGAAAACTGAACACAAACATATTGGCTTGTTATCCTTTAGAAGGCATTGATGGACACGCTCTTCCTGTTTTATCTGTCAAGTATTAATCATTGCATAAGCTGCAAATGAAATTTTTATTGGGCAATTATCATCTAGGTCTATATAAAATTCTTGCCCTTCACTCCATGTATTAGGTAAAAATGTCATTGCTTGTGGAATACAGCAATAATACATTATAAAATATGAAATCTAATAAAACATGTGCTGTGTTTCTTGTACCATCAAATTCCTGGATTTAAGTAGTGCCTGGAGCAGAAATGCCTGATGTCTCTCCCTGACAACTCCCACCATTACATCAGTGAAAACAGAATGTTCTCCTGGCATTGCAATACAGGCACAAAACTGAAGCACAGAGTTTCTTAATGTTTTTCAGTAGAGAGAGGGGGAAAAAAATAATTAAAAAAAAAATCTCCTTCCTTCTTTCTCTCCCTCAAAACCTATTGCCCTTCTGATATCCTCTTACATACTTCTGGAAACTGAAAGTAAGGAATAACAAAGCAATGATGAAAATAAAATGGTTTTGCTTTAAAAAAGATGTAATTTTACCAAATTGTAAATTTACCATTACCAAGTGGAAAAAAGTCAGTGATTAGCATGCTTCTGACTATGCTTGACGATAGACTTTGATAAGACAGAACATACACTAACACTGGATAATTACTGTATTACCTTTATTTTCCCCCATTGTTTGCTCATATGCACAGGGATGTTATGTTGCTCTGTGCTTCTTTAAAATTAGTACAGAATCCTGATTTTTATGGATGAAGTGTGATCACAATGAGTGAGTAAAACCATGCTAAATGATTAATGAGGAGTCAGTAACACTCAGGCTGTCTAGAATATCTGGCCCAATCTTTCACTCTTTACTACATGAAATACAATTTCTGGCCAACTCAGCTGTCTATACACAACACGCAGAATGGGGAAAACGTTAGGTGTGTGCCAGCCTCTCCAGCCTCGTAGTAACAGTATGTCAACTGGCAGCTATTTCTGTAACAATTCCCTCAGCTAAGCATTCTTCAGAAGTGGGATTTATGCAGATATTTATGTCAATACAACTTTAGCACAAACATCTAACAAGGGATGAAGCAAGAATCTTCAAAATAAATAATTTAAGGTAGTCCTTAGGACAATGAATAGAAAGCTACAGGGAAAAAAAAAAAAAAAAAGCCAAAGCAACAATTCTTTAACAATGAAACTTCTGTATTTTTTTTTTTCCATTTTTTTCTTCAGATGCTATTAAAAAATAAAATGAAACATGGATTTGGAGCTACTCATTAGCTTAAGCAATTTTAGCCACAGCTTCTCCTGCTAACCTTTAAAAATAGAAGAATCTCACATACTGCCAAATGTTCTCTCTAAGCCTGACAGAAGCTTTTCACAGGTTCAAAGAACCAAAAAACCAAGTAGCAATAGAGGTCAAGTAGGAAGCCTTAGCAGTTGGAACAGGCATCATATTTCAACCTGGTTCTAAACTTCTTTAATCAGAGAATCACAGAATTACCACAGCTGGAAAAGACCTCTAAGATCACTGTGTACAACCATCAACAAAATAAAACACAACAACAAAAAACAGAAAAAAACCCACAACAAACAAAACAAACCAACACAACACACACAAAAAATAACTCACCATCCCACTAGAGCATGTCCTGAATTGTCTCATCTACACATTTTTTTAATACCTCCAGGAATGGTGACTCCACCACCTCCCTGGGCAGCCTGTTCCAGAGCCTGACTACTCTTTCAGTGAAGAAATTCTTCCTTATATCCCATCTAAACCTCCCCTGGTACAACTTCAGGTTATTTCCTCTAGTCCTGTCATTATTTACTTAAGATGCCAGCATCCACCTCACTACAACCTCCTTTCAGGTAGTTGTAGAGAGCGATAAGGTCTCCCCCCAGCCTCCTCTTTTCCAGACTAAATAATCCCAATTCCCTCAACCTCTCCTCACAGGCCTTGTTCTTCAGACCCTTCACCAGCTAGGTTACCCTTCTCTGAACTCGCTCCAGCAGCCTTAATACCCAAAGCTTTAATGTGAAAGAAAGCATTGAATAAATAAAATCCAAAAGAAATGACTGATTTTCAATGAAAATGTAAGATGTTTTGACCACATTCTTTTATTTTATTCTCTATAATCTCACTTCCATGAGCTCAAATTTGTGAAAGACATGTTCTTTTCTGTATGTAAATTGTATACTTATATATGTATATAAAATATATCTCTCCAATTTCTGAGTAAATATTAAATATCCTAGGAAGATGGATATACACTGAGAGGGTAATTATAGACGTCAGCTTTTCATACAGATACACTTCCCTTTTCATTAATAAAACAGGCAACATAAGTATGTGTCTGTAGCTTGTTTTCTATTAGTAATTACTAATCTTCCTTTCAAAGGTATTTAGGAGCAGACTGGATAATTTACTATCTAAAGAATATATTTAAACACAGTTCTGGAAGGAAACTGGTGGTTCTTCATCCAGAAGCATCATACCTCCTCATAATCATGTATCTGGAAACATAATATCTAGAACAGGAGATGTAAATAGGTTTCTTCCAGGTCAGGATGGTTTAGATAAACATCATTGTCAAGACTATTCCCAGAAAGACAGAATGTGTTTCAAAGTTCTTGAAAAATATTAATTTCTCCAGAATAATAAAAAGACAAATAATTGGATGCTTTAGGTTGAAATCACTCATCTGCTGGAAAGGTCTAAGCATCTACATGCAGGGGTTTTAATACATCAAACTAATAAAACTGGTTAGTAAGAAAAAGACCTCTGTTAGTGTAATACACTTCAGCACATGCTTCCTGTTTGGTCTGAACAAGTTATTTTAAAGAACAGCCTCAGGTTTTCAGAAGCCATGCTATATTTGAGCATTCTCATGCTCTTCTTCCAAAAAAAAAGTTTACTCCAAGTTGTTACACAAAGGCAGTTCATATCCTAATATTGTCAGTAAGTGTCCCATTAAACACCAGGCGTGACATTCCTTGAATGCTACAGATGCTGTGCATTCAGTTGCCAGACATATAAACACAGTGCAGAGATTTTTGCTATATTCCTTACTCCTGCTGCTTTGAATAGTGATAGAGAAAAAAATCTGCCTCTATTTTAGTTTTGCTTGAGAAGAATTCAGATTCTGATTCACTTTCAAAAGATGAACATACTGACATAATTAGCCACCAGTCTCTGAGGGAGGGAAAATGCTGGGGTTTTTTTGTATTTGTTTTGGTTTCTTTTGTCTTGAGAAAGCCTCAATAAACTACAGAAAACAAAAGGAGTTCAAAGGAGGATTAAAGATGAAACAAATTTAGAAAAGACTTGGAAAAGCTTTAATTTAAGATTGTTTAGTACCATCAAAGTGCAAACATGAAAATCTGCACTATAACTATATAATTGTGGAAGAAATAATAATTAAGCAAATAAGCTAAATGCATCTGTAAAGAAAGATGTTTGCTTCACCTCTCTCAGCTTTGGGATAGACATACAAAATGTTGAATCAGCCAGCCCCTCAAAAATAAACAAATTTTACATCTACTTGTGCATGGGAGGTTAGGGTTTTCTTAACTTTTCAAGTAAACAAATACTACTGGAACTAGAAGATACACATGTAGTGATTTGCAGCTGCTCTGTCCTGTTCCTTAGTCCCTGCATACACTGTCTTTCTGAAGGAGGATATTTGCCAGGTAAAGTCTGGGAGCCAGGGTAGCTGCCTGGATTCAGAGGCAGAGGTGGTGCTGAATAATACAGCACAGAATGGGCGTCTAACCAAAACCTCTTTGGATTATACAAGGCACCACGCTTGCTAAATGAAATATTAATTCAATTATTTTATTTGTTATTTAGAGTGCTTAATACTTAAGGATCAGATGATAAACAAAGTAACGAAATTCTTGTTCAACAAGACAACAATTATCCCAGAGGAATAACTGAATCATGTGCTTTAATTCTCAAGCTTGAAACTGGGAGTGATTACACAACCTGGAATTCAGAGCATCTGAAGGACACTCACAAACATATCCATTATTTACTATTCTGAGGAAAAGGCATGAACATGTCTGGCAGCTTTGAACATTTGAGTTCCAGCGTCAGATCATATCACAAATAAGCACAAGACATTTGCCACTAGTCTAGCCAGCTCTCAGGAGCCCATTCATTTAACACTGCTCAAGGTCTGGTTTGCTTGTTTTGTTTTGTTTTCTTTTTAGTTCAAGAAAAATTCCCATGAGTCTCAGGTTTCATAAAGTCCCCAGACTTCCATCTACCGTTCTGAAGGCAAGAATACAAATGAAGAAAGTTCCCACTAGTATATGAGGAAAAAAAAAAAAGACTGGAGACAAAGTCTTGACCTCATGCAAGATGCTGGCCAAGTTCTTTGACTCAGGTGAACCCAGAGTTTACCCTAAGGCCATTCTGTCAGCATATATGGACACAGCCAGTCAGAGCTGACATTTTAAAATGGAAGGTGAGGCAACACAGTGACAACCAAAGGGCAATAGCAATAAAACTTCACAAGTTTTTCTAAACTGTTGCTGTGCTAATTTCTTCTAGAAGGAAATATTGTTATGGGTTCCTGCAGTTGTGCTCATTGTATTTCTGTCATTCAGTATTCATAAAATAATTGCCGTCTTGTCAACATTTTAGTATGTTAATCTTATAAAGCCTGTCTGTAATAAAGAAGTAATAAAACTTCCCAAAGATTGTGGGGTTTTTTTTTTAAAAAAAGAAAACAACAGATAAAATCTGTTGCTCAGTCTTCTCTTAAAAGATTCTAGGAGCAAAAGCCCATACTTCACTCCTAGCTGTCGGGATATCAACGTAAATGGAACTTTTCCAAATAATCTTTGCTCAGGGTCTGTTGAGATGATTTCCAGGGTGAATACATGGATTTCTCTGCCTCGGTCACAGGGTCCACCTAGAGCAACAAGAGTCAAGATTTGGCCAGCAGTAGTCATTCAGCACTAGAATCAAAATGTCTCAAACTGAAATGATTTGGAAACATAAATGAATCTCTGGAGAAAGACAGAGTGAGTATCTTTTTATATATTTCACAGAAAGCATAGAAAATTGAGCAAGAAGAAATCTCTCTCATCCTTCTGCATGGAAGCAGGCTCAATTATACCTCACCTATTCCTGCCAGATATTTGTCTAATACATTCTCAAGTATCTCTATGAGTGGAGATTTTCCATGTCATTAGGCAATTTACCGTAGAGCTTAACTGCTCACACAGTCACAAGGGTTCTTCTAACCCCTTCTCTCATCTGCCTTGCTGCCATCTAAGCCCAACACCATTTATTCTATCCATAACAGACAGGGAGAGCCAACTATTGTTTATCCCTTTGAAATTGCTTTTGAGCACCTGAAAAATATTTCTGTGTTGAGCTTCTGGTGGAACAGAAGTTTGTGTTCCACTTCTGGTGGACCACTCATCAGCTGCCTGTTTTACTAACTGAGCCCCTTTAACTTTCCAGACACATAAATCACATTTGCTACATCTTCTTTATCCTCTCCTTTGGTCTAGTTAGCTGGCTTGGATCCTTCCCAAACTGCAACTTGCAAAGCTGGATGCAGCATTTCTGTTGAGGCTGTATGAGCTCAGAAGAGAATAGACAGCCTTACGTTCTTCTTCTTTGGATCCATTTTAGTCTTTAGATCTTACAGTATGAATCACAGGTCTTGTTCATCTTTTCTCATTCCTGTAATGGTGCAGGCACTAGTTTGAGGAACAAACTATTGCACATTTTCACATAGAACTGACTTCTATTTTTTTCAGAACGCTGCTCTCATTTGTCATGATCATCCTGAATACAATCCTCCAATGTACTTTTAATCCTCTCACCTTTGCTTCATCTGCAAATTTAGTATTTCTCAGTTGATTTTTCAAAGCTGACAACCTATTAGTAAACGTGTCTAGCATGTGCACTAGTATCCAAGTTCTCAGATGACAGCAAGAATTGCTTATTTCTTTAGTTGCTTTTCAGTGCTATAGAATACTTAGCTAAAGAACAAAACATACCTATTTCCCTTCCATTATATCCTGAATTCTTTTTTTCCCCCATGTATGCTGTCACCCAAGTAATTTTCCTGTTCTTTATAACTGTGTTATACAATCTGCACTAAGCCTTTCATTTGCTAAAGGAATGTCAGGACAGTGTTTGTCCCTACTGCCTTGGTTATTGCGCAACTTAGGATAATATTTACTTTTAAAAGCCTAAAATGTTTCTGATGTTGTATGAGCGTGGCATTGTAGCCATTCCTCTTTGGAGATAATCTGCTTGATATTGATGCAGCTGTTCATATGTGTTACACAACAGATTCCAAAAAAGCCTATTATTTGGGGGGATTTAAAGTTACATGTAAAGTACAAAACTATCTGTGACATCCTTGTTGAACAAAGCTATACATTTTTCGTGGACAAAGTCCCTTGTGTGTTAGGCTGCACTGCCCAGTATACGTAGTACCCAACTCACCATTTTTAAGGTGCTTGTGGTGAAGTCACGTCATATTGAAACTTGCTGAATTTTTCAGTCTTAACCTTCATGCAAACAAACCCCATTCCTCTAACTTATCTTTCTTGTAGCAAAGGCCTGGAGAATGGGCTCTGGTCAATAGCCACTAATTTCATTAACATATCCTACACTGGTGTAAATACTCTGAACCGAAGTGTGAAGGGAGCCTAAAGACATTTTAGATGAGAGGTTCTGTGAAATAATGGATGTAATTAGGAAATGTTTTGAGATGATGGAATCAACACCATCTCCAGAAAGGAGTTTCTGAGAAACAGGAACGTGGAACACAGCCATTATAACTGTCAATGAAGAATGACACACAGGTGAGAAACAAAATACTATGCTTCTATTAGTTAGGAAATCAGCCCTCTAGATACATTTCATCTCTGGTCTTTACTACAGAATTCTTGAAAACTACTAGCAGCATCTTCTTTTTTCTCAGAAAGAAAGCTGATAAATTAGCAACAGAGAGAAGAGCTCCTAAGCTAGACAGTTTGCTTAGAGTCATTATATAAATGGCCTTTCTGAAATATATCCAAGACTTAAATTATTCTGATTAGTTGATGTCCATGGAACTGGCAAAAGGCCTTTTCACTGTTGCTTTCATGGTAATTATTATTCTTGTTTCACTGCATATTTTACTAACATTTCTCAAGTGTTTAGTTATAAATATCTTCAAAGCCTGAGGACAATTGCATTTATAGAGGTAACATAAGAACAGATCCTGATTGCCTTTCATGTACAACTATTTCTGAAGTTGAAAACAAGTGTCTCCCTACATCCAACCTTGAATTGATCAGAATGCACTTCAAAAAAGGAAGAGGGGTTCTCTTAAGCCTATATTTATATATCACAAAATGACACATAAGTCAAAACAACAAAGTTATGAGTGACTGCATAGTTTGCTTCTTTTTGTTCAACTTCTTCTTAGAAGATAATTGTAAAAATATTTCTAATATTCATCTCCACAACACATTTTTCCTTGTAGATAACAGCTTTCTTCAGAATCAAAAAACCTCTAAAAGATCTCATTTATCTATCAGAACCAATTAATTTTACTAGAAAAATATTCCTCTCATTCCTCAAACATCAGAGCTTTCCTTTCCCCATAATTCACCTCCCCAAACTGCTATCAATTCTGTAATTTGAGTTTGTGTCTCTTTGTTCCCACAGTTCTTTCAAACACCACTTCAAGTCCCATCACTTCTCATTAACTAGTAACTTTTGCAACTCTCTTTGATAGAAGAGTCAAATCCCCCAAGTCAAAACTTTGCAAATTAGTCTTCATTATTCCGTGTTTCACCCTGCTTTGTATTATCTGCCACTGAATGAGGAACAGAAATTGCTACCTCAGTTTCCAATATGCTAAGTAACTTTAGAAAACTGCTCTTTCTTTGCCCTCTGTACAGATCATTCCTTTGACCCCTGTGCTGCCTAAGAGTGATGCAATCCACAAGATATTCCTCTAACAATATGGTGTGACATACCATTGAAAAACATCTGTAAAGTATTCTCTGGCTGCAAGAAATTCTCCATGTTGTATGATGAAAGCAGATGCAACCAACCTTTTAATTACTTGCACCACATTTAATCTCTTTTCTTGCTTTCCTTCTTGATCTCCCACATCCAAATGGGTAAAGGGCTTAATCCTGGTGTATTTGAAAGATTCAGATCAAATAATCTTAAATGAAATAAATCTTTTTCTAGAACGTAAAAAAACCTGCAAAAAACCAACCAAACAAAAAAACCCCAACAAACAAAAAAAACCCCAAACAAACAAAAAAAACCCCACCACAAAACTGACCAAACACATACCAATCAGTACAGAAGCTGAGTTTTCATTTCAGTGGCTTCAGTATGGAAATACAAGTTTGTCAATTGCCAAAGATGCCAAACATCATTTTTTTGTAAAGAGGGCTCCAAAAACTTTCTTATTCCACCAACACTACTTGTCTGTTCAATAGTACAGAACAAAATGGCCAGACAATAACTCTTTCCATATATATAAATACCATGAATGCTAGCAAAAAGGCAAGGAGATAAGAAGGTTAACAAGAAGTTAGATTACTAACTGAAAAATTCTCTACATGAAATACAAGATGATAGTGAAGGAAAAAATGGTGAGTGGGCTGAGGTACTCAGGAAGCAAAGCTGAGAGCTATCAGTACAGACAGACTTTCCCTGGACAGAAGATGATAAATGTGCAGAGGAACTGTTTGTAAACTGAAAATTCATCCAGCTGATTAGGCAGAAACAATTTTTCCTTAGGATCTTAGCAGGGTTTTGTTTTGTTTTCTCATCTGACAGTACTTTCAATTATTGCGACAGAATGACAAAAGAGCATATGCGCTCAATGATCAGAAGACCTGCACCATCAAACTGGGCATCTGCTACTCATTTCTGAAGGATGCTGCAAGGGAGACTCAACTGAAAACCAGAATACTGAGTAGTGCTGAGCCAGGCCAGCTGGAGCAGGACCAAGAAATGGGGCTATTTGCAGAGGAATTTAACACAAGTGGTCTGTAGAAAGTAATTTGTACCTGGGAATGCACCCTGTAATTGTTTCATTTTATTTGATCAGCTGTGTTACAGAAATGACTTAGGCATACATATAGCCAATGACAGACCAAAGAGACATGCAAAGGCAATTCCATTTCAAGAAAATATCCTTGGCTTTACTCCCAAAGAGAGCCAAAGTACACTGCCATGACCCAGCCATTAATCCGTGAAATTATAACTGGATCTGGAGGCACTGCATCCTTGAGCAGGATGCATCAGAGAAATAATCACCTAATTTATGAAGCTGAAGAATCTCCTCTGACTTGATTTAATTCTAACCTGGCTTGCACCTGCCCCATGCTGTCCTGAATTGCTTGCTCATTTTTGAAAATGTTACGGCTACCTACCACATTCACCAGCTGTAACAGCAGCTGCTATTTCTGTTGCCCTTTTTCCAACAACAAAAAAAAATCTTTCCCTGTAAACTCACAGTCTGGTAAAACACATTTTGCAAAGGAAATTCTGAAGTATTTCAGAAATGGGGAGTTCAATCAATGCATTGAATAGTAGTTTCTCAGTGACAGAATCAACAGGGGTGCACCGTTACTTCTATCTCCTTTCTATTTACTGCACAGCGTTTACAGGAAAGATGGTGTTACTGAAATTAATTTTTATTTCAATAGATCTTATAATTATTTTTTTTATTCCTTTTGCATTGCTTCAGATAATACCCTGAATAACCTTCTTAATTTAGTTAAGGACATGGTTTCTCAGATTTTATGGAGACAGCAACTGTTTATAAATATATGTTGCATAACACAGCCTCTACTAGAAAGCTTTGTACTATTACCACATTGTGGGAAAGGGGAGGTGAAGAGAACTCATTTTCATTGAGAGTACAGTTAGCAGTGAGTTCCTTCAAAATGATAAATGGAATCACAGAATAACTGAGGCTGGAAAGACCTTCCAGGATCATCCAGTCCAACCCCTGCTCAAAACAGGTCTGTTCAGATCAGACTGCTCAAGCTCATGTACGAGTCAGTGTTGACCACTTCCAAGGACAGAGACACCACAGCCTCTCAGTGCAGCTTATTTCAGTATTTGATCATTCTCATAGTAGAAAGAAAAATCTTATCTAATCAGAATATCCCACATTAATAAATTTTTCATTAAACTTTTAGAGTACATAACTGATTTAAAAATCACACTAATTACAAAAACACCTCCACATTCATAGCTTTTTGTGCCCTATCCCCACTAACGCAAAGTTTAATTTGAATTTCTTTTGCCTCTCGACTCAGTATCTGAGTGGTAAATGAAAATATGTAACTAAAAACTGTACAGAAATTCTCTAGAGATGTAAGAGGAAAAAAGGATCCAGAATAGAGAATGAATTTGCAGTACATCATCCTACAGCCAGAGCAAGTCTGACAGTTGTCCAATAAAACTTTATTACAATAAAATGTCTTTACCCAGTCCCCTACTACTGCAATAGAACAAGCTAAAAATGTAAACAATGGGTGGTTTGCAATTCCTTAGGTAGACTCCACAACTTCCATTTGTTTTATTATAATAGAAAACCCTTCTCAAATGGGTAGCAAATGGAAAACAGATCAAACTCTTTAAAACTTTGAAGCTGTTCAACAGTTAATACTCCACTGCAGAATATCCAAAAAGAATGAATATTCATAACCTTGGAGGAAAATTAAATTCCTGTGAAGTAGCAGCATTTAAGAATTTTATATATCACAGCCTTAAGAATGGTACATACTCTTGAAGCACATTTTCATTCCTTATGTGGGAGATGTTCACATTATCCTTGTACATGACTTATTCTCTTTGAAATTCAGCAAAGCTCTCAGATTCCTAACTTCTGGCATTGAACTCTTCCAGTTAAACATGAGTCCCATAAAAACAAGACCAAACAGAAAAATTGTACCTTTTTATTTTCTTCAGCTTTTTTATTTGTTCCTTTCAGGTTTACTGGATATGCCTTTCCAATAGTATGAGAAGACAAAAGGAGAGTGTTTGGTTTGCACACTTCATCCTTGTTAGTTTTTCCTTCTTTCCTCAGTTGGTGCCTTTCTGAATGGAAGAGTCCAAGACAAAGATACTGTCCATCTGGGGAGGTTTTTTAATCCCCAATTATTTTCCCTGTCATTTCTGAACCCCCTTGTCTTTTGATTTCACATAGGATGACCTTAAATTAATTAATCACTGAAGCAAAGGACAGTCACTGATATATCTTTAGAGAACAGTAGGAGTAAAAAAAAGCACAGGGACTGTTATACCCTGAAGAGATGTAATAAAGCAAGCCAGGTGGCTACCTGGGTTAAACAAAGACTAGAATGAGTTTTTCTAAAAATGAATAATATGCAACCTTAAAGACACTGAAAATGCAACATTGAAAGGCACCTTTACAAAAAGCCCTAGAATGGAACACAATGAAATCCTGTGCTATCCTATTCTGATCATGAGGATGACTGGGAATAACAGAGAAAGAAGAAATCAGATACTACCGTGAGGTGCAAGCAGATTGAGTTATTTGTTTTCCATAACTGCTGCAGCTAGGGCTCTAGGAGGCCTGGTAAACATTTCCAGTCTTGGGTACTGCTAATTCAATAGTGCCCAAAGAATTACAAGGGCTGAAATGATTATCCATAGCCTTAAACAAACATTGCTGAAGAGTTTATTGTGTCTTTTCCCTAAGAAGCCTCTCATATACATGGGAGATGACCCTATGATGGCAAGAACAGATGGCAAAATTATTTCCTAAGTTAAGTCACATTTTTGCTTATTCTGTTTTCCTTACTTTAAACTAAATGACCAATGGTCATAAAATTTGCGTTTTGCAGCAATATCAACAGATTTTTCTGCTGCCCCTGGCTACTGCCAAGAGCCTTGAATTTTACTTGGGAAATTATAGAAACAAAAGGGGCATACCATCTCCTTAATAATTTTATGTCTTGGCTTTTGTAAGGTGCTTCAGCTGTAGTCTCAGATTAAAGTGATTTAGTAGTTTATATTTTCAGAGAATACAGTCACTCTTAGTGGATTTACTCTACTTATAAGGTAAATATGAGAACATGCTTCCACATTACTGCTGGGAGATTTCTCCTGAAACACAGAAGCTCTGTTCTCAGCTGGAGGAGGCTGAACATAGATGAGTTTGCAAAATGTTACCTGGGTTATCTGGATAGATTTCAACATCCACCTGCACTTGGAAAGATGAGAGAGTCAGGTGGCTGATTTGTGAGGGTATAAATTATCCCTTAACAAAAACTTAGGAATTCCTACACATCTCTCTTGGAGGCAGCACAGAAACTTCAGTCTCTGGTGCTGGTTTCACTGCCTTACGTTAGCTGTTAATTTAAAGCAAATTGTAGAGC
This sequence comes from Actenoides hombroni, assembly GCA_024336885.1. NCBI lineage: Eukaryota > Metazoa > Chordata > Aves > Coraciiformes > Alcedinidae > Actenoides > Actenoides hombroni. Next base: position 593,316 of record WUAM01000209.1, read on the forward strand.
AGGTCACATTCAAGTCACTGGAAAAAAGCCCAGTCACTTTTATTGTGCATGACCAAGCCCTAAAAAAAAATAATAAAAGCATTAATTAAACCCTTTTAAAAGGAAAAACAACAACAAGCAAATGTAACCCAGCTGCAGTTATTTAGAAATACATGTAATTTTTCTAACCAGTAACTTTCCCAGGTAAGCACAGGGGCCGTTGCTTTCTTAAGCTTTATAATTCCCAAACCACAGAGCACCTCCTGTTGTCAGACACAGCCACATCTGGCTTGGCCTTTGTAATCACAGTATTTGGGCTGTCATTTGCAGAAATCTACTGGCAATTTCAGCTAGCACCTTCTCTTATCCATCCCTTCTTTTCCACAACAACATGGAAGACAGCTATGAAACATCAGACCTGAGAACTGAAGCAATGCTTCCTCCGGGTGCCATGCAAAAAGTCCATCATCATCAAAAGGTAAACACGTTGTTGTTCAGTTTGGGGTGTTTTCCATAAAAGGGCGGATTCAAAACATTAAATGATTCTCACATTTCAGAGAATATGAGTGCACTCCAGCCAAAAATACTGACTGAAGAATATAGCATCTTCATTTTACATCTGTGATAATGCAGTGACTCAAAGCATTCCCATTGTGCAACAACAACCAAGAAAGACCCTTTTCCAGGCAGTAGCTGGCATACAAAAAAATAGAATTCAATCCCCACTGCTCTTCTGTGAGTCAAGATTGGGAAGAGAGAAATCCCAGCAGCATGACACAAGATAATTAATAATAAACACATAATAAACTATAGCTCAGCTTTACAGGTACAGTAATCTGTACAAGAGTGACAGGATGTCAAAGCTTTGGCACCTACAATGAATAAACAGACAACATACCGTGTCCAAACTAGGCAGAGCACAGTATCTGCTGTTCACTAGGCTATGTGAAATGCTTACTGAGACCTTGGATTAAGTTTACCTAGTGCATTCCTTCTGTTCATCCACCATCAAGCTCAGTAAAGTGAACAGGCTGTGAAATCAATAGCTTCCCATTTGTTCATTTTTAGGAGAGGCACAATACTGTTTTGTATAAAAGAGCCTGAACTGCCAGCACTTCAATGAATCTGAAAGGACTTACCAGCCACTGACCCCAAAAGATAATCAGCATACAGCAGTGAGCACTCAAAGCTTCCCTACTAGAGAGACAGTGTAGTAATGGTGACATAATCTTTAATTTATGGGTCATCAGATATAAAATATCATTACTGTCCAGTAACTATTCAGTGACCCAAAGGACACAAGAAGAGTTGGCAACCACAGCCTTTTTCCTTTGGATTTGTGATGAGCAATTTCTGGCTAGATAAGTAGTTCTCTGCAGTGCCAGGCTAAAGGATGCCAAGTCTATTCTGTTCCAGCCAAGGTCTGACACAGGTAATTCAACGGGATTACCCTAGAGCTTGAGAACTGAGTACAAGTTTGAAGGTTATGTTGGACTGGGACCAAAGTGCTCAGCACTAAGTCTTTCTTGATGAGCTTCTCTCTATGTATATGTATTGAAAAAAAAAATGAGAAAGACCTAGGTTCTGAAAGTTATTTAGATACCAAAATCCCATTATTGTAACATGCTTAAATATCTCTAAAGATATGAGCCAAAAACACCCTCTACACTCCCAAATACTCTGTTGGGAGCCTTAGCTAAGAGGCCAGTGACATAAAAAGTGTGCATTACATGGAGTCATATGCACCCATTTCCCTAATCTGTATCAGGGAAATAACTGGGAAATATCTATTTTATTTATAGAGACTAATTTCAACAGGTTAACTAAAACTCAGTTATAGCTGGCTGTTAAAGGAAAGAAGCCATATTGGTCCTTAAATGGATAGTCATGTAGCACAATCAGCTGTGGTTCATAGTTTCTCTGTAATTTCCCTTAGCTGAGCGTGCAGTCTTTGAGATGCAGAAGAATGGACTGCACTTGTCAGACTCTGATTACTCCAGAAATTGAAATACATAAAATAATAACTGATGCAATCAAATGCAAATCCAACTATCATTTGCTTGGAACATAAACAAGCAGATAGCAAATGACTCAATTTATAATTAATTCACAGAAAGAAGGAGGAGTTGGAAAAAAAAATAAATCCTATCTAAATACATTCTTCAGGACTTGGCAGAAAATAACGACTGAACAAATATCTCAAATGGAAAATTAATGAATGACAACAGGAGCAGCACATGTGTAATGTGGAGATAGACTGCAAGAAAATTAAACAGGTTGCTTATGGGAAAATAGCCACCTTCTCCATATTTTACTCAGAAAAAAACACATAGTTCCACATGGAATTCAAGGCTATTACTCAATCAGAAGCTTCTCATGAAATCAGAAACTGTGAAAGCATGCTCCTGAAAGCAGAGCCCCAGGAGCTAATTGAAGCCTTAGAATCACAGTGGTGATTTTCTTGAACACTCATCCCCAGGTTACCTAAAATACAATCCATCAGACAAGAATATACAATGCAGTGACATAAAGGTTATGGTGAGTGAGACGTAAATAAAGCAAGCAGAAGAAAATAAAATGTATAGACAATCTTTTGGGAAAACTATACATGAGTACTTGCACATGAATGCACAAAATTTAACTTTACTATATCAAACATACCTGAAATAAAAGTCATATTTTAAGAAATCCTAATTCTCCTTTGAAAGGGCTGTCCAGAATCTTCACATACTTCAGCAGTGTTTTAAGACCCTTACAACATCTGCAGTTTTCAGAACTTAACCACAGTTTAGGATCACACTAAAGCAGGTTTTCTAAAGGAAACATTAGATAAGAGGGACATGACCTGTATCAATGCCCCAGATCTCATAGCAGTGCCATTTGAATAGCCACAGGCTCTGGCTTTAAACTGATGCAGATTTAAATGGAAGCCAGAGTCACAAAGCACATCAGAGCCTGACAATTCAAACATTACAACTCCCTCACTAAATGCAAGAAATACTTTTATGGAAGTTGTAGGGAGGGAAAAATAGGTCTTATTGAATTAAGTTCATAAACCCTATGATGCCATAGGATTGGAGAGAGAAGAAAACAAACTAACATTTTTGTTCCCAGGGTCAGTACTGAAATTCAATCTGTGGTCTTCTTAGCCATGTAGCCAGCTCTCAAGGACATACAGTACTAAATTAAAATATTAGAAGAGCCTTGTATTCCTCATATAAAGACTAGACCCCACTCTGTGTTCTTATTCTAGATGTTAGCAAATAATGGCATATTAACCTTATTGTTTGCTTTCAAAGTTCCCTCACCATCAAATGAACTTTTTCACTGTTGCTCTTAAGTTAGGGTCAGAGGAAGGCAGGGACAGAGATCTGTTTTCATCATCTGCCATTTAGTGCTACATATAACCAGTGCACTCATTAAAGTTAAATGCCAGCTGTATGAAAATTCCATCATTCAAGTCCTGCAGCCATGGAGGCTGATACAATTTTTGCCTAAAAGACAGAATTGAGCCATTCTTTAGTCCCAAGTCAGACAGAATGTACATCATACATCATCCAAGGATGCAAACACACCTTTCCATGCAGCAAGGTCCAGCATCAGTGAGAAAGGCTTAGAGAAAGGATTACCAGCCTAGGGTATGGCAGTGCAAACTGTCACAGCCTAATTTATGGGCTAACAAATGCATGGAGAAACCTCTAAATAAGGAAGCAATACAAACCACTTGGAGTAGCTAAGACCCAGTGGGCAAAGGTGATCAAATAATGCCAAGAAATTAAATAGGCTTAATATACTACTGGGCTCTCGTAGGTAAGTGCCATTAGCTCACACATACTTCATTCTCTAAAAGATCAATTACAAAAGTCCTGCCACTGAAAAAAGATTACAGCTTTTACTCTTTGTCTTCTAGACAGAAAAAGTAAAGTTAGCCTGGAGAACTCAGAAATTATAAAAGGAACAAATGAAAAAAAATGCCAATATTATTATTTTTTAACAAATCCCATGATTTCTTGAGACTCATGGCATTTTGTTTGAGAGACAGTTGCATGGTAAAGCTTGATTTATGAAGGCAGGGGTACAAGTCTGCTATTGAAAAAGCCTGACTGCTGTACCAGCATGAATCTATTGCTTGCTCAGTCTATACAGTGGAATAGAACATACATATTCCAACATCACCGAAGAAAATCTAAAATTTCACTGATAAAAATGAAGACTGTAATAAACTGGTGTCAGTTGAAACACTGCAGTACTTACTCCTCATAAAGAGGAGGTTTCCAGCCAGAGCAAAATTTGGCTGCTACAATCATGTCCTTATTACTATAATGTTTTTCTGACATCTGTTGCCCTACAATCAGTGCTTGGATGCTAATAATGACATGGGATATGATACTGTACATCTAATCAGTGCTTCAGCAAACCATAGAAAAAAGCTTGGGTCAGAAGCAAAAGAAAGAATTCAGTATCAAACTAACACGAGTGGAACTTTGAGTGCTCAGGTGTTTCCATTACTCAATACATTTTTGAAACAAAGTAAAAAATTTTATATTAAATGAGGTACTACTAAAACTCTCTTCCTAAATCACAACTGTATTTCAAACTAATCCTGCAACACATATATTTTCTGGGAGTCTTGAAGCAGAGGTGCTCCTAGAGCTTCTCACATGACATAGAAATGTGTGCAATTGATGTTGATAGGCCAGGGTACAAATCTCCCTTAGCCATCCTTCCCTTTCTTGCTAAAACCTTAGGACACAGGTCTTTGTGTGTGGAGAAGCACAGACTGCATAAATGCCACCTTGCTTGGATCCTGGAGCCCAAATAACACTGTAGTGATTTCACTCCTCCTCATGATTTGAACCAGGGTGGAGGCTTCCTTGCTATAGAAATAATCCAAATGTTTAAAAAACTGTCACCACCCTCAAACACAAAAGGCATAAAGAAGGAAACACTGATCTCAAAACTGCAGGAAACCAGGCAAAGAAATTAATTTTCAGTTAGGTCATTTCACACAAACAATATTTAAAGACCTGGGCTTGAAACAGCATCTACTGAAAATTAGTTTGGCGACTATCCTACAACTGTAAAATGAAATTATGGGTTTCCATCTTCATTACTTGAAGTCTTTAAGTCAGATTTCTTTTAAAATACGTGTATACTCAGCCCTTAACACTACAATATTGAAGATGCAAACTCCCAGGGAACCCTAAGAACTGACACTCTACCTGCCCTCTACAGAGCTTTTGAGGTTAGTCTGATGATGGGGAGATGTTTCTGACACAGAGATATTCCTAAATTTTTCTGACACAAAGGTACAGCTAAATCTGTCTTCCAATTTTTGAACTGTACAGTCATGTTATCCCTTGGATACTCTGAGAAAGACACTGAGACATTGGAAAACTTAAAAGCAGTTTAGTGCTCTTTGTCCCTGTGGTGGTTGACCCTGGCTGGATGCCAGGTGCCCACCAAAGCCGCTCTATTACTCCCCTCCTTAGCTGCCAGGGGAGAGAAAATGTAATGAAAGGCTCATGGGTGGAGATAAGGGCAGGAAGAACACTCAGCAATTACCATCATGGGCAAAAGAGATTCTCCTGGGGAAAAATTTCTTTCATTTATTACCCATGAAATCAAAGAAGCATTATGAGAAATAAACCCAAATCTTAAAATACCTTCCACCCACCCCTCCCTTCTTCCTGGGCTCAACTTTATTCATGAATTCCAGCAAAATGAGGGTTACTGTCAGTTCATCACATGTTTCTGCTGCTCCTTCCTCCTTAGGGGGAGGATTCTTCACACTCTACCTCTGCTCCAGCATGGGGTCCCTCCCACAGCAGGTAGTTCTATGTGAACTTCTCCAATGTAAGTCTTTCCCACGGGCTACAGTTCTTCATGAACTGCGCCAGAGTGGGTCCCTTGCAAGGTCACAAGTCCTGCCAGCAAACCTGCTCTAGCATGGGCTCCTCTCTCTCCACAGGACCACAGGTCCTGTCAGAAGCCTGCTCCAGCATAGGGTCAGTCTCCTTTGGGCATTCACCTTCTCTGGAGTTGAGCCTGCCTCCACAGGCTTCAGGTGGCTATCTGCTTCACCATTAACCTCCATGGGCTGCAGGTGGATATCTGCTCCACTGCTACCCTTCATGGGCTGCAGAGGGACAGCCTGCTTCACCATGGTCTGCATGGGAATTTCTGCTCTGGAGCACCTACTTCTTCTTCACTGACATTGGTATCTGCAGAGCTGTTTTGCTCACATATTCTCACTCCTCTCTCTGGCTGCAATTGCACAGGGGGTTTCTGTTCTTTCTTAAATATGTTATACCAGAGATGCTACTGCTGTCACTGATGGGCTTGGCCTTGGCCAATGGCGGGTCCATCTTGGAGCCAGCTGGCATTGGCTCTATCAGACGCAGGGGAAGCTCCTAGCTGCTTCTCACAGAAGCCACCTCCATAGCCCTTCCACTACCAAAACCTTGCCATGCAAAACCCAATACAGGCCCCTGTAAACAGATTTGCAAGACTGAAACAAGCCTCAAGAAGACAAAAACAAGAGAACATACTATCACAGCACCTCAAACAGCACAATTACTTTGTTAGACTGACCAGTTAGCTTCTTGAGCTTACCAGCAGCAAGCTACGTTTGCTTATTCTCTCTGAAACAGCTGTTCTGGCCACCAGTTCTACCACTTTTTCAAGATCCTCTTTGCTACTCAACATTATTTTGAGCCTTTCTGGTTTCTTTTGCCTAAATGACATTTCAGAAAGGAAAATATTTATAGAAAGGCAGAGTAAGGAGCTGGAATCCTCTCACTGTGTTTCCCAACTTCAAATGCCAGAGCCTTGCTCATCTGTCTTTTCAAAGGTTGCTTCCTCTTCTCCTGTCAATGGGTTCTGAGACATGCACATGTCTCCCCCCCTTTTTTTTTCCTTAAACATCCCTAGATTTTTCTGAATTGCATTAAATTTCCATGTTAGCTTTTAACTGTGGGGTTTTTTTAAAAGCCTAATACATATTGATAAAATTTTCCTAATCATTATCACATGAACATTGTAATGAAACATGCATTAGTCACATAACTGAAATTACTTCACCTTCAGGAGCCAACACGTTCTAAACATGGTACTTGAGCATAACTAATTATAGGATTAGGGAAAGGGTTGTCTGATGTGCATGACATGCTTTTATCCCTTCAGAGGAACGCTTGAAGGGCTCAAACACAGTGCTATGATGTTTCATTTTCAACCCACTACACAGGGGCCACGGTGGTTTTAAAAACCAATGACCAGGTTTCCTCTCAATACTTAAAACCATACTGCAGGGTTTGGACAGACTGCAAAGGAGTACAGCAGGGTCACACAACTACCTATCACAGTAGTATTATAGAAAAATCCAGGGTGAAATCTGTAGTTAAATAGCCATACCATAAAGGTTGTACTGAAGCTGGCAGGTTAGACACACAACTGTGATGCTGAGAAACTGTTCTCAATTGGGACAGCTGGAGCAGATACAGCAAAGATATGATATAACTCATGCCCACAGACAGCACTTTTGGTGACACTGCAAGCCAAGGCTGCTGGACAAAGCTCCAGGCAGAAGCTGTGGCATTCATTTAGAGTCTATCACACATGATTTAAGTGTCTTTTTGGATCATGGCAGAAAGAGAACTGAGAGGCCAAAAGATGCCAAAAAAAAAGTGGATTGCCTGTGAACATGGCCACTTCTTTTACATCTCCAACCACAGACTTTGGGCAACACCCTTCCTTTGCACTGATTCTGCAGATGTTTATCTGTGGAAGATTGACTGAGCATGTTGGAGGGCTCATCCGTCACCTCCTGAGGTAGGCAAAACACTTCTCCGCAGTAACTGCAAAAAAGGACCTAAAAGGAGCAGTTTAAGATATGCACTGGATATACTGGAGTTAGAATTCCAGCACACTACAGCCATGTGCATCCATTATATAATGTTTCACAAATTTTAGATATGCACTCTTAAGAGAGCTCTTTGACTTTGAAAGGGAAGAACATTCAAGACCTTACAGCTTTATTGGTTACTGATTTTGGTATATACAACATAAATTTATTCATAGCCAACATATAACTCCTTGTTCTTTACCTCTAATATCTCTTCTCTGGTTTATCTCCCTAAATATATTTATAGAAATCTATTTCATCTTCTTCCAGACTTTCTTTTGTGAGACTAAAGCAATTTATCCTACCTCACAGAGGGCAAATTGTCGTTTTTCATTCCAAATAGGCTTCCTCTGCACCTGTTGCAATCTGAATGCATTTCTATTGCATATGAATGATCACAACTTCATGCAATATTTTACACTGTTATACCAGCTTACTTCCTTCTCACTGCTGAAAAAGCTGGTTCTCATATCTTTTAGCAGCACATTCACTTTTCCTACATCTGTAACACATTTATAATGTCCAGTCTTTCTGCAGTAAAGAGGCGGATTATAAATATTTTTCATCTTAGAAGCAGAAATTTTGGCTATCCATCACCAAATGCATGAATTTTAACTTTGTAGTATGTCCTGGTTTTGGCTGGGACAGAGTTAACTTTCTTCCTCGTATATGGTACATTGCTGTATTTTGGATTTAACATGAGAATAATGTTGATAACACACTGATGTTTTAGTCCTTGTGAAGTAGCACTTACCCTGTTAAGGATTTTTCACCTGCCAGTGAGCAGGCGCACAAGAAGCTGAGAGGCAGCATAGGCAGGACAGCTGATCTGAACTAGCCAAAGGGATATTCCATACCATGGAGTGTCATGCTCAGTATATAAACTGGGAGGAGTTGGCCAGGAAGGGCCAATCGCTTCCCAAAGACTGTCTGGGCATCAGTCAGCAGGTGGCGAGCAACTGCACTGTGCATCACTTGTCTCTTCTTGGGTTTTGTTTCTCTCTCTTTTTGTTATTTTAATTTTCATTACTGCTACTACTAATAATTATTATTTTAATTTATTTCAGTTATTAAACTGTTCTTATCCCAACCCATGAGTTTTACTTTTTTCTGATTGTCCTCCCCATCCCACCAGGGGCAGGGGAAGAAGTGAGCAAGAAGCTGCATGGTGCTAGGCTGCTGGATGGGATTAAGCCATAACATACTACTTTATGTTTTTTCATACTTCACTATCTCCTAATTATTTTTCACATTATTTTTTAGCCCTCCTCTGACACAAATCAAAAGGAATCATCAGTACAACAGCAGATTTTACTGTCATGTTCCCACTTTTTATGACAAATTTATTATGGAAATACAAAAGACACAAAGCCAGTTTATGAGAATTTCTATTTGCTTGGAGGGAAGCTACTCCTGCTTTCTCTTCACAAAGTCTTCCCATGTCCAGTACAATTCTTCTGTTAGTAATAATTTTCCCTAACTAAACTAATAATTTCCATGTGGTACCATACCAAAAGACTTTGGGAAGAAAAGTAAAGTAAGGCCTACTACATACCCCCGTTCACGTGGCTGGAGGGACCTGGCGATGTTTTACGCTGCGTATGCGCGTTGGCTTTTTGTACAACTTCCTGCGGAGAAGGAAATTTAAATAGGACATCTTTTATTCTCGCACAAACATCTTAATTTGGAGTTTCTTGCCACTAGGTGGAGATTTCATATCTTTCAAAGAAGGCGTGTGGAGTTGGTAACCTCAGTGCTAAGGGTATTGTAATAGATAGAAAGAGAAATGCTTGCCATGGGTGCTCCTTGGAGGGGCACCCTCACCCTTTCCTTGAAGAATCTCTATTTATCCTCCGCTGTGCAGTGTTTGATAGGCAAAAGGGATTTCATTGGGTATAGCGAAGATTGAGGCTTCGTAGTGACATAATAACAAACCTGTAGAAACTTTGTGTTGTGCAGACTGTCAGCAGGATAAGCCAAGCTGGAACAAAATCTGTCTTCTCGCAGAGCGGAAATAGCCGGGAAGTCACTCCAATTCTTGTTGCACAAACACAGAGCTCTGGCCCACAGACAAGGTAAGGGAAAAAAAGCAAAGAAATCAGCTTAGTATTACCTTTCTGGAAGGAATTTGGTGTTTTATTTGCCCAGCCTGCATGGGTGCTCCTGCAGAATTCCTCTTTGGATGAGGAAAAAGTGTTGGTTTTTGTTATGTAAAATAACTTGAGTGGATAAGGAGGAAGCTTATTGGTTGGTCTGTTTTAAATCTTCTTTGGGGTTAGACCATTTCATCAGTAAATGAAAAAGTAGCAGGAAGGAAATTCTGCTCATGTTCTTGTCATGCAACAGGTAGATGTATTTTTTTTCTTTTCCATCCCTTGAAATGGGAGTATCTGTGGTATAATACTTGAGCATTTCTGTTTAAGCCAAAGATAAAAGCTGTTTTTATTAAAAATGGAGCGAAGAAGTTGATTTTTATTTTGTTTTATTTTGCCATTTTTTCAGTACGACACCTCAGGTATTGAGCCCAACAATTGCTGCTCCACCAAACGCACTGCCTCGAAGAAGCTCTCGCCTCTTTACTAGCGACAGCTCCACAACAAAGGTAACAAAACTCGTGTGTTTTGCAGACTTTTGGGATGCTGCACTTTGAGAACACCGAAGCGCAACCTGTAGATAAATTTGCTGCTTAAAAATGAACTACTGAACATATTCAGTGAAGTCAAGGAGTGGCATTGTGCTTAAGTGTAAAAGTCAAATATCTGGACATTGTTGTTAAGGCTGCAGAGAGGTGTAAATACAACTTTAGACAATTTGCTTTCATGTTTAGTAAACTGAATTTAAAAGACTTTTATACATGTAACTCTTACTCTCCTTACTTGCAGGAAAATAGCAAAAAATTAAAAATGAAGTTTCCACCTAAGATTCCGAACAGAAAAACAAAAAGTAAAACAAACAAGGGAGGAATAACTCAACCAAACTTAAATGACAGTTTGGAAATTACCAAACTGGACTCTTCCATCATTTCAGAAGGGAAAATTTCCACTGTTGCACCACAGATCCAGGCTTTTACGCTACAGAAGGCAGCAGCAGGTCTGTTTGAACGCTATCGGACTGCAGTAGAGTAAAACATCCTATATCTCTGGTTTAAGGTGGAATGAAAAAAAGGGTTTGCTCCAGTGTTTGTTTCTTGTCTCGGTTAGCCTGCAGCTATCACCTTTGTATGACTATGAAGACATTGATTTGTCTTCTAGTTAATATGCAAAGAACATGTGAAGAAGTAGGAAAAAGTGGCTGGTTGTAAGCAGATATATCTTGCAGGTTCTGGTCCTTATTGTTTAAAGCATTTTCAGGTGAGATCCTTGGAAGCTGATTGAAAGGAGCTATGAATAACTAAGTCATCTTCCCTCTGAGCTGGGTTTATGTTGCCTGTTCTCCCTTCATATTTACCATTTGTTTAAAAACAAGTCTTTATTCAGATCGTCAGAAATCCCCAAGACAAACTGCTGAATTCCTCCTCTCTTTTGCCTCAGTGTTTCCAGGCAGCAAGAAGCTGTATCCATGGATACCAGACGTGGAAACTGTGTTCAGACCTAACAAAATGTTTGAATAGCTGCTGTAAATGCAAAACTCCCCTTGCCCTGAACTTCCGAGTTTCTCTGTTCCCCAGTATCCTGTGGCTGGCTTAACAAGTTGTTACTCTCTGACTTTCATTGCAAAGGTTGATGTTTAGAATATTATGGGTGTTAAGTGTGTTTGGGAACTCGGGAAGATTTTTTTCACAAGCAAATTCAGGAGCAGTGCCTGCCACAGTGAAGAGCAGCTTACAGGATTAGCATTGCAAGTAAATAAATCTCATCTGTATTTTTTTTTTTCCACCTTTATTTATTGTATTTTTCTCCTAGAAGGTTTGATGAGCCTTCTCCGTGACATGGGGAAAGGTTATTTAGCCTTGTGTTCATACAACTGCAAAGAAGCGATAAATATTTTAAGCCATTTACCATCCCACCACTACAACACTGGCTGGGTGCTGTGCCAAATTGGGAGAGCTTACTTCGAGCTTGCAGAATATATGCAGGTAGGAACTGCGCGCGTTGGGTCTTGGGCTTTTTACTTTTGTTTTGTATAACCTTGCACAAAACCTTCAGACCTCCTGCAAATGCTGTGGCAAGCTTACAGTTGAGATGATGGTAGAGACATAGAAGCTACACCTGGCGTGGGTTTAGATCTTGAATCTGTATAAGCAGTCATTGAGCTTTCTTGAAGAGGCTGAATTGCACGTCAGGTTTTTTTTGTCATGTTATTTCCTCTTGTGTCCCATCATTGGGGTCTCCTCCTTGGCTTCTCCCTGGCTTCACCCAGAGCTGTGCTGATGTCATTGTACCAGTGTTTTAAATCGGATCACTGAAACTCTTTGAGTTCTAGAACCAGAAACTTCCCTTGGCTTTTTTAGTTAGTGCAGATCCCATCAGTGGCCTCCTTTCCTTTGTGCTTCTTCATTGTTTAGCTTGCAAACAGAGGCTACAGACCCTACCGGTTTCCTGAAACCGGCTTCTGCCCTCGTAGCTGCTTTGAAGGTTGTAACCTGGAACTGAAGTTTATGGAATAGATATTTAAGTTAGAAAAGACTTCACTGGTCAGCTCTTAAGCATAGCTGTGTCAGAGGGAAGTGAGACACACACATGAGCATGTGACAACACATGCACGCCCCCCTCCTTGCGTTGGCCACGTTTACAGAAGTTGCTGCACGATGCCTGGGGGGCTGTGGTGCAAATGTGACCCCTGTCACCTCTTCAAGTGGTGGATAATCCCAACTGGCCCATAAAAGTTCGCTACGCGCTTTCTGGTTTTGCAGGTAACTTTTTTTTGCCTCTCTGCTTGTGTGCTGTGGCAGCAGCAGTCACGTTACCTGAGCTCAGCAGCAGCTTTTGCTGCTGTACCTGTATCTGGGGTATAGTCGCTTCCTTCGCTTGGAGGGGTGGTCACAGGACCCAGAGCTCTGTGTAGCACTTGCAGAGCGAAGAAGATGCTCAGCCTGGGTGTGCGAGGCTGCTGACCTTGACCTGTGCGCTCGGCGTTGGTGGGTAGGATTTTAAGTTTCATTTCTGTTTGTAGGCTGAGAGAATTTTTTCAGAAGTAAGGAGGATTGAAAACTACCGAGTAGAAGGCATGGAGATCTACTCCACCACGCTGTGGCATCTGCAGAAAGATGTTGCCCTTTCAGTTCTTTCAAAGGATTTGACAGACATGGATAAAAACTCGCCAGAGGTATAAAAGGCTGTGGTCTTGAATGAGAGGAGGGTAACTCTGTGTGGCAAAATCTGATTCAGAACAAAGCCCTGAGCTCTAACCCAGCTCAGATGTATTCTGCTGTGAGAACTGCCTGGCATAACTGGAGAGGGAGATGGCAGGATTGTCTCTTGAACTGAGGGTGCCTGAAATGGCTTCTTAAAGTTAGGATATCAGCTTACATGGAGTGGGTGGAAACATTTTATCTGTTACTGGTTATTTGTATTTGCATTGGCACCATTCACCCGGGAAGATCAGGGGTTAGTCAGTCCCTCCTGCTGCTGCCAGAGAGTGAAGATAAGGAATATCTTTTTCCTGTACCAACTTTTAATTGCTGTAGCTGATGCACTGGCACTTAAAACATATTTGCTCTAGAATTTATTTTCAGACATAACGTTGCACATTTTTATGCCAAAATCCCCCAAAGTGCAGAGTGTGTGGTAATGTAAAGTTACAATATCAAAAACGCCCAGCAGCTTTTAGTGGGTGCTACAGTAAAAATAATACATGTATGTGTTTAGAAATGTGTTCTCAGAGTTGAGAACTTCAGGTTATGTTGGGATTTTGTTGTTGTTGTTGTTGGAGGAGAGAATCCTGTTAGCTTGTCTAATAGTAGAAAAATCAACCAGAGAAGCAGTTGGTAGCTGTAGTAAGACAATCTGGAAAGAAAATGCAGATTCTAATACAAGAGCAGAGAACAGCTATGGGATTTGGCAGTGATGTTAATGATTTCAGAAAACAAGGGACCCTGGGCTGAGCTGCTTTACAGTCCCAATTCTGGCTGCTGAGCAGGAGGGAAAGAGGAGGCTGGTGCTAAAACTGTTCCTCTGCAGACTTCCAGATTTGTCAGTTGGAGGGAGCTGCAGAGTGAATGTACAGTCTCCCCCTTTGTTACTCCAAAAAAAAATACTCAAGATGTTTTATTTCTAGCCTTTTCAACAGCTTCAAAAGCTTTAGTCATTAGTCATCACAGTCTAATTGGCACAAACTTGTTGGGTGTCCTTAGGTTCTCCATTTCTGTATCTCAGCTTGTTTAGCTATGAGGTGTATTTAGGCCTGTCTGCCTCTCAGGAATGACACTTAACTAACTTCCATTACTATTGTTCTTAGATTTGGAGGAAGTTAAGTAAATCATTATGGGGGGGGGAGGGGGAAGGATAAAATCTGTTCAGCTCAACCTTAGTCACTCTGAGTTGTAAAAAACGTGCTAATTCCACGGTGCTGTTTTCTCCAGGCCTGGTGTGCAGCAGGAAACTGCTTCAGCTTGCAACGCGAGCATGACATTGCCATCAAGTTCTTCCAGAGAGCCATTCAAGTGGATCCAAACTATGCCTATGCCTACACCCTGCTGGGGCATGAGTTTGTGTTAACAGAAGAACTAGACAAAGCACTGGCTTGTTTTAGAAATGCCATCAGAGTCAACCCGAGACACTATAACGCGTGGTAAGTTTTGCTTCATAACCCCAAACTCCTTTGGGAGAAATACCTTCTGGATCCTGGCCACTGCTGTTGTTTCCCTATCACCCTTCTCTCGAAGAAAAGAGCAAAGCTGTTTCTGCAGAAATGTGGACCTCCTCTGTCTATGAAACAGTTACTGCTACAAGGAGGGTAAAAAATGGGGCTTTTTTAGTTTCCACAGATCTTCTTGGCTGTATTACCTCAGCTGTCTTGTTCTTCTGAGCAGACTCCCCATTCTTCTAGATAATTGTTCTTCCATTGCAGTTGGAGAGATGAGAGATCTGCCCCTTTACACCTCAGGGTACAGTCAGTTTCTTACAGCTTTTTCTGTGTCTGTGTGTGTGTGGAGGAAATAAATAAAGCACTAAAAGTTAGATCTGCTAGAGTGAGTCATTAAATCTTCACAAACTTTTGTGTGCTTTTTATTTTGTAGCTGTTTAGGCAGTTTTCCTGTGCATCAGGTATCAATTCCATGAACTACCCAACTGAGCAAAAAACCCAAGATAATTTTAGACAGCTTTTTTTCACCACAAGCAATCACTTCCCACTCTGGATGGGGTTGGCAAGTCTGTAGACCAGTTCTGCCAGGTCATATTCACTGACAATGACCAGTTTGATTCAAATACAGTCTGACTTAACAGAATTGTTCTTCTGCTTGCAGGTATGGGCTGGGAATGATTTATTACAAACAGGAAAAATTCAGTCTAGCAGAAATGCATTTCCAGAAAGCACTTGATATCAATCCTCAGAGCTCAGTCTTACTGTGTCACATTGGAGTAGTAAGTAGACTGCACTAACTCTATCCTTCTGTTTTAATCTGCCTGTCTACTTAGCTTGCAGTAGGATTTTGAACATTTTTAAGCAAAAAAGACCAACAAATTCAGAGTACCTATTGAAGGATCTGAAATGTCTGTCTCTCAAGTGCTCATTCATAAAATAAACTCTCTCTCCCAACTACCTGTAGCCAGTAATGAAATGCTACTATCAGGTCATGTTTGGGTCAGCCAGAACAGTAGTGATCTGAAAATGAAGACTGTGTGCAGATACTAATGTGAACAGAGTATTTGTAGGGGGGTTTATACTTAATATACAAGGATTTACCTAGTTTTTAACAGTCCTTGCAAGCACTTGGAGCAGCACTTCCAGTCCTGGTGACCTTTGCTTTTCTTCTATGGGGCAGCAAGGCTGTGTCAGATTCTGCAGGGACAGTGGCTGCTTCTCACTGCTCTGTGGAGAAGGGCATTGAGTTCACTCCAGGCCAAAGGTTAAATGATTTCTTTAAGCCATGGGGTGCAGAAAACGTTTTGAGGTGGAGATGGGGTGAGGTGAAGTTATCTTCCTGTGAGAAATCTTGTTAAGAATCGGTCTGGCATTGGACAACTATTTCTTTTTTTAAAGCAGCAGATTGCAAGTAAATGTAGTTCTGATGGATTTGTCCCTGCCTGGCAGGTGAGCTGTTATTTTCCCTTTTAAAGTTGCCGTCTTTCTGTAATAGGTTCAGCACGCACTGAAAAAGTCTGAAAAGGCTTTGGATACTCTAAACAAAGCTATTAACATCGACCCCAAGAACCCGCTATGCAAATTCCATAGAGCTTCTGTATTATTTGCAAATGAAAAATACAAGGTAAGGTTTGGTCCATGTGGACACCCTCGAGTTAGCTTTAAATTACTGGGGCTAGGAGTGGGGATGGACTGGAAGCTGGGTGTTTACAGATGAACACAGGGTACATCAGGGCTTGCAGGAAGAGCCTAGGACATTGGCCTGTTCTGTCGGAGGGTGACATGTCAAAGCAAATGCTTCAAGTGCCACCTTCACCAAGGGAGCTTGATTTTGATTCCTAGAAAATCTGGTGAAGCTTTTTTAATTATCATTATTTTAATTATTAATTATTTGATCCTGATCCTGGAAAAAGAAAGGAAAGAAGGGGAAATGATGGCAGCTGTCACCAACATGGGCCTGTATTATCATGAGTTTATATTAATTTACTTTAAAAAAAGGCTCAGCAAACTGCCCCCTAACCAATTACAGCAACAACAACCAGCTATTTCAAAGCCTGTGTTGTCGAGTGAAGAACAAGGAGCTAAGCAATGCTGGCCTGATCCCCTCCTGACCTGGACCCTGTTTAGAATGAGCGAAGGTCTTCCCACAGTCCATCTTTCCAGTGACTCTTGTCCTCTGGCCTGGTCTCTCTTTTTTTGGCCACAGAAGACAAGGCACAGTCTGGCTTTTGAAACCTTGCTTCAGAAATCTGTGTGCACATACAGAGGGAAAACTTGGCTTAGAATGTACGTTTAATTATGAATTAAAGAAATACAATGTGTTAGGATTAAGGACTTAATGAAGTGCCTACTTGTGGATTGGCTTTAAAAGTTAAAAGCAGAGGATAAATACAAGAGGAAAAAAATAAATCTAATTGTCCCTGTGCTACTCGAAGGAAGGGGACTATAAGAGACTTGCTGACCATGGTGAAGTGATGTCTTAGGAAATAAAACCTTTGGACTCTTTTGTTTATTAGGCTGAGAAATGTAAGACTAAAGTCACGTAAGACTCACCATGTAAACTACATAAAACTTAATGACATGTTTTAGCTTTGGCACCAGTACTAAGAGAATTTCGATAGTGTGATAAATTTGGGTCGTGTTACTACATTTATTCACCTTCCATTTATGTAGCAAGCCCTGACTAGAAATTGTCTGCACATGAATAAGTTTTAGAGGGTTGAATGGAACTTGTTAAAACTAAAAGCATTTAGTTCTTACTGCAGACTAAATATTTGTAGGTAGGATTTCTTAATAATGCCAGGTGCCTGTCGCAAGCAGAATGAATGGCTCCAGTGTCAACAATTAAAGTAGAAGTTTCACAAAATATTTTGAACTTCAAATGTCCAATATAAACACAGTTCTCATTTGTAAAAGTCCACAGATGTGCATCTGAAACCAGAACCTTCCAAAAGCAAAGGCTTGAGAGCAGTGCACCCAGGACAAAATCAATCAGTATCCTTATTTTCCAGCAGCTCAGTACAGTAAAGGAAGCACCCACTGCAAATATGCCGTGCGGTGATGATGTAACTGGTTACAGGCTGGCTTCTGCTTATCAAGTTCTTTTCTTCCTTTTCAGTCTGCTTTACAAGAACTTGAAGAACTGAAACAGATTGTTCCCAAAGAGTCTCTTGTTTACTTTTTAATAGGAAAGGTAAGGAAAACTTACTTGTGATCCCGAGTTCTTTGGCTCTCTTTGTGGCAGGAGTGAGTGTCTGGTGCCCAAATGTCACTGATCTGCTTCCGTTTGGAGCAGTGTTCTAGCAGTTCCCAACGCTTTAAATAAGGCCAAACCAGAACATGTACACCAATAGCTTCTACAGCACCCTGCTGCAGGGTTCCAGAGCTTCAGTTTAAAGCCAAAGATACACCTCCTTATGTTTTTGAATCTGTCAGCTGCTAGTTTAATGGGTTGGTTTTTTTGAGTCTCAAATAGAAACACTTGCTCACTCTTTCTACACATTTGCTGTTTCCCTTGGGACTCAGGTGATAAATCTCTTGTATCTACCTTCTGTTCCTTTTCATAAAATATCAGTTAACTGGCTTGGTCTGCTTGTTGTCCAGATCTTCAAGTAGCAACTTCATGTAAATGGAGCCTTTGTCTGCTTTTATTTTAGGTTTATAAAAAACTGGGTCAAACACATTTGGCCCTAATGAATTTCTCATGGGCAATGGACTTAGATCCCAAAGGAGCCAATAACCAGATTAAAGAGGCCATTGACAAACGCTACCTTCCAGATGATGAGGAGCCGATAACTCAAGAAGAGCAGATCAGTGAATGTTACCCCTATGAAACAGGTTTGTATTTCCAATCTTTTGACCCTTGAGGAGGAATTTCCACTTGGGTGGCAGGAAGAATCCCAGGTTTAGGAAGTGAAACATTCTGCTCAGCCTTGCTGCTTGGCAAGGAGAAGCTCCAGACACTTCTTATTCAGAAGAATTAATTCATGCTTCCTCCAGTAAGCATGAAATAAAGGATTGTGATGTTTTAGAACCTGTAGATGGAGTAGGACAGAGGTAACGGGCACTGTAAATTCACAAAGTCATGGTTGGCCAATAGTATCCTAAGAGAGAAAGGTGCTTGCAGAGCTGCAGATCTTCCCTCATACAGGCATCAAATTATCTCAAGGTAAATGGATTGTAGAATGCAACTGAAATTGTCTGTGGAAGCTTTGTCCAAAGTTAAACAAACCAGATGTTGGGTAAAAATATTTGATCTGCTAAACATAAAAGGTAACTTCTGAGGAAAGTCGTGGAAGCGGTTTCCTCTGAGTCAAGAGAAAATTAAACATTCCCATTCTACTGCTTGGGAGTAATCCACAAAAAGAAATGGCCTGGATTTATTTGCTCTCTGACTTTTTTGTATGAGCTTCAGTTCCGTGAAGTGTGGGTAGCTCTGTGAGGCATGGATAGGCATAAACTCTTTGGCACAGACTGAGATAGTGATAGAAAATAAATACTAATAAGCAATTTAATTCTTCTGTGAAGAAAAAATACAGCTGGTGTGGGATTCTTAAGAGCTGTGTGCTGGGTTCTGCAATTCTAAGTCTGCAACTAAAAGTCGTCATGTTCTCCTGCTGTAGATCATGTTGGGTTTTATTGCTCCTGTGTGCACTGTGCTTTTTATTCCTACAAATTCATCCTGCACTGCACTTCTGAAGTACCCAGAGTTTTTCTCTCCCTGCTGTTGCCGTTGGGCTAAGTTAGAAACACTGGCTCAGTGGGGCTGAGCAGGTTTCTGACCAGGAGATGGAGACAGAGCACTGGAACTGCTGAGCAGCACCTCAGCACTGCGGGATGATAACCCAAAGCCACACCTCGGAAAAACACTAAACCAACCAACAAACCACACACGCACACACACAAAAAAAAAAAACCAGCCCAAAAACCGAACTCCCAAACCCCAAAAGAAAAAAAAACCCAACGATTTCAGCCGCCCAATAAACATAAGCAAGATAAAGCAGCACTAGACTGTGTGAGTACTTCTGTTTCCCTGGCTGTGCAGAGAAGCTGTTGAAGAGTTTCATGGTCTTGTATCTTTTAGGATACAAGAGACAAGCTGCAGTAAATTAAGGTAGTACTGGGAGGAGAATTGGTTTTAGTATCTTGGCCGGTGGAAGCCATTCTGTGCGCTCTGCCTGGCGTGGGGCTGGCAGTGCCCGTTGAACGGGCGCCGTGCTCGCAGTGAAGCGATAAAAAGTGTCTGTGTTTCTCCCTGTGAAACAGCTCGGGTGTTGGGGAAATCACAGTTCATTGCTAAATTGTACCGTGGGGAGCAGAATCGAGTCACCTTCCTGTGCAGTGAAAACCATATAGATATTTCCCTTCATTCTGGTATTGACAAGTACAGAAGCTGAAGGTTGCAGGGTGGCCTCTCGGTACGTCCCCGTTTATCTGGCGTGCTGTGCGTGGCTCGCTGTCGTCACTCGAGGGAATCATGTTTTCCCCGAGCTCTTGAGGCTGGCCACGGTGTGAGCTGAGCGAGCAGAGGAGTTCTCGGCGTCAGAGACATCCGTATGCGTTTACTCAAAGCAGTTCTCTTGCCACCCAGCTCAGGCAGGGTTCTCTGCTGTGGGAGCAGGTAGGGGCTGCCCGATGCTGCGAATTGAACGTTAATTTGGCTGTAAATTGAGTGGTCACGGTGTGCTGTGGGTAACTGGGGTGAGCATTTCAGGCAGCCAGTGTGTTTTGAAGGACTGTGAAGGTTGAATTGCTCCAAAGGCAACTCTGGGACCCTCCATACCCAGCCCTTACCGAGCTGTGGCAAGAGATTCCAGGTTTTTAATACTTTGTGTTAATTCCTTTCTAAATGCATTTCTTTAGGCTTTGTGAAGCTGGCAGGAGTCAGCATGTTAGAAGGAAAGAGGGAAAAGCCAAAATGGCTTCAAAGCATTGAGGGAGGAAGCTGAAGTCTGTTGCTGCTGGGCTTGTGGCACGCTGGAGCTGGCTGGGAGGAGAATCTGTAGCGTTTGACTGCTTGGTGTTTCTTTCTCTTTCAAGTCGGCACAGATGAATCCCAGGAGAGCAGCATGACGGATGCAGATGACACACAGCTCCACGCCGTCGAAAGCGACGAATTTTAACATCCAAAAGCCAGTATCTGAGCTGGAGTGTGTGACTGGTACTGTTGTGTTCTCCCCTTCCTTCGCATCCTGGGTCTCCACATCACTGAGCCAGCATTGTCATTGTTCTCCACTGACCCCACGAGTCCGCCGCTCGGACTTCAGCTGTTCGCAGAGTTAATGGCAGTGCAATATTCAGCTGCTACTGAGTCTGACTCGTTGGCTCTTACACCTTTATGACAGTGACTGAGGAGGAAATGCTATTTTTGGACTCTTCTTTGCTGGGGGGGAAAAAAAAAACCAAACAAACTATCATGGAAGAAAGACTTGCGGTTTGCTGTAACGAAGCCAGTAGATGCGGGGATAGTACTAATGAAGCAGTGTCTTGTTCTTTTTCCAGAAATGTGTCTTAGTTTGGTTCTTTCTTGGTAAGCAGAGTGCTGAACCTCATCTCCAAGGACAGTGTTGACAAAGGCAGGCTCTTAAAAGACTTTTCCATATTGTAGTGTCACTTAAATGCCAGGGAATGTCAATGACCTTAAAGCTGCAGTGTGTCCAGTGAACAAACGCCGTGCGCGTGCTCGGGAGCGGGAGCGTGTCCGGCCAGGTGAAATAGCCCGTGTCCCCGCTTGGAGTGCGAACTGGTGCGAGTGGAAGGGTAGCAGCAGAAGCACATTGCAGAATCAAAGCTTTCATCAAGTGCTTTCGTGTTCTAACTGAGAATTAATTTATTCACCCAGTTCCTGAAAGGTCAGTGTTTACTTTGTACTTCAGAGAAACAAGTCAGCACCACCTTGCTTTGTTTTTCACATACCCCTTGACTTGTTCTTCCCCTGTTAAAAATAAACATGAATAAAGGGCAAAATCAAGAGAGAAATGTCAATGCAGCTGTAACCTGAAAACGGGAAACCCTCAACAGGGGCTGACTGGGACTTTCTGAGCAGACTGGGAAGACCATGGAAGCCTTAATCCAATCAGGACCTTAGTCAACACATCAAATAATTGTGTAAGATTAGTATCATTTTAAAAACTGTTTTGTAAAGTGTGGTCCAAGCAGGATACAAACATGTGCAATTATCTGTCTTTCTCCTCTTTATTTTTTTTTCCTTTTTTTTTTAAGCTGTTCTGTAAGATTCTCACACTAAGAACACTTCCCTCTTCTTCAGAGTCTGCTTCTGGGAGAAGAAACCTGCCCCCTGGTACCAAGTCTGAAAACACCCTTTCTCTGTAGCCTTCTGCAGCAGCAACTGGTGCCCTTTACCCAGTGGCCATCGAGTGTTACCATACAAGCAGTTTTAGAGAGCGATTTGTGCATCATAATAAATTGGGAATGAGATGAATTTCATAGCACCAGATCTGTTGTGATCAGTCTTCATGTTCTTGTTTGTTTGTTTAATGTATGGGGTTTTAGGGATCTTTTAGTTATCTTTAGAACTTTGAATCTTTTTTTTTTTCTTTTCTTTTTTTTTTTTTTTTTCCTCTGTCCTCATCCTCCCCTCTGGCCCCTCTTCTGTTGCAGCTCCTCCCTCCTGCCCAGCCCCACAGCCACCTTTAGCGTTTGGGAAATAATCTTCGACTGTTGAGTAAAAATAAAATTCTCTGGTTTTGTCTTTTCATTTGAAGCAGGAGGATAAGCAGTAAATAATAGGCTTAAACTCCCCTCGGAGCGTGAAAAGGAATTTCTAAAATCTGAGGAATGATAATATATTAAAGGAGCTTTGTACCTCTGCCATCTACGTCTGACCAGCTCGTGCCTGGACAGTCGGAGTTGATGGGGAAATCATGACGTGTTTCAGCCTAGGGAATCTCACACCCCTTTTTGTGGCCACAGATACTCTGGAACAGTTCCCTTTCCTGATGTGTCTTCCCTAAGGAAGTGTCTCCGGAGAAAGGCACGGGGTCCAGATTGCTTGAGAGCTGATGTGCATCCCTGGCCGAGATTGCGCTCGGTGCTCTTGAGTTACTGGTCCCAGTTTTCCCCTCCTGTCCCAGCACCTCAGCGTAAGGTCTGGAGGCAGCAGGGGAGAGAATGCCCCCAGTTAAGAACTTGATTGGCTTCCTTCTGGTTCGCAACATCCTTTGTACCCAAAAAACCCAGGATAATGAGGTGTGACTCTCAAGACTTTTCTATACCAAGCGCTGGTGTTCAAACAGACCAGAGCTCTAGGAAATGGTGGGGGGGTGTGTGTGGGTGTGTTTATTTTCTTCTGTTCTTTAAAAATTATGAACAATTGCAGTAAACTTCTCAACACCTTGGGGAGAGCTTATAATTCAGCTGGGCTGTTAAGAGGATACTGATGCTACCTGGAAAATTTAATACTTAAACCTGTCCTTTATATATTCATCATACCTTAAAGTGACGTTTCTTGTTTCCTCAAGAATCTCCAGTAAGGTTTAGACCATGCTGGTGTTTCACCTTCGAAGGAGATACACGGAATTAGGGTGTAATCAAAGAAAGCTTCCTCTCTGAAGAGGGGCAGGGAGAAGGACGGAGCCTGAAGGCACCGGCAGCCGGCACAGAGTGAGTGCGTTCGCTGCAAAGAATGAGGGAACTGTCATTTTCTTACAACAGAACTATGGAAACAGGCACAGTGTGGGTGTGGCGTGTACTGTTTGCATTGAAACAATGTAATTTGTCTTTTTTTTTTTTTCTTTTTGCTTTTCCTGGCTTTTTATTTCAAAAATTGTACAGTCTTAGGAAAAAAAGAAGAAAAAAAAGTCTTTTCTGTTAATATATTTGCGATTCATTAAAGGATGTGAAAAATCCAAATAAACTACTTTTAAAAGCAGGCTTCTCCCCAGGTCCTTTGGGTCGGCGGTGGGACGTCCTTCAGGAGGTGGGTGAGTGCAGCAGGGCTGGGGAGAGGTTTCAGGACATGCTGGGGGCCGTGGGGCCACTTTCTGTCCCTGGTGTCACCTGTCAGGCTGCTGTGGGTCCCAGCACAGCAGCTGCTGAGTGTGTCTTCCTGGGTTGGGCTGTTGCACCTGGTATTGGTGAGACCTGATACTGGGAGTGCACTGTGAGGTTTTAAAAAAAAATACTGATTTTCATCATTTTACATCCTACAGCTCAACAGGAGATGCACTGAGCTCCCAGGTATGGAGAAGAAGGGTTGTCCAGGGCTGTCCCAGGCTGCCCCAGGCAGTGGTGGATTCCCCGTGATCCCTGGAGCTGGGGTTCTGACGGACAGGGGTCAGGGGTGCCCGGGTATGGCTGGGGGAATGTGTGGACTCCATGTTCGGAACGGCCGCCTGTAGCTTAAGGAATG
>WUAM01000209.1:617411-637003 GCA_024336885.1 Actenoides hombroni
AAGAGATACATAACAAAATGTCATGTATTACCAAAATAAAATAAAAAAAACTTCTTTTTTTCCTAGAGAAACACTGAAAATAAAAGGGTGCAAAACTAAAAGCTTCTTTTTTGTTGTAGTGAATACATTTCCCAATTTAGTTAAGTCCTAGGAAAAAGAAACAAAACAACGTGTTTCTTACAAAACCATCTGCAAAACAAACAAACACACTCCTCTATTAAAATACATACTGACTTTAGACTGATATTCAGCTGACAATATTTTTGATTTGTAACATTATGGGGTGAAGATGGTAGGGAATTTATTTGTTAAAACAGTTGGATAAACTTTTGAGAGATCTTTTTGAGTATTCATGTTTAAAAAGGCTCCTCTTTCAACAAAGGGCTTTGTATAATTTGCTTCAGCATCTGTGGGCCTGCTGAGTTCCTTCTTCATTCACATTTCACTAGACCTATAATTAAACCCTCCTCAAAAATGCACCACTTCAGGTGTCCTCATGAAGAATCCTGATGAAGCTGGTAAGAGTTTGCTAAGGGACAGCAACAAAGCTGCTTCACTACTTACAGCTATATCTTGCAAGATTCATTCTCTTCAGCAGATGGAGGGCTGCAGTAAAAGGCAGAGACTTAGGGCTGAAGAGGTCATAAAACTCTCAAGAGCAGGAAATTGCATAGGCATATCTGCCACTGCGGTCTATTTATGAAAAGTCATTAGGCATTCAAAGTCTCTTAAGTTCCTGCTTTCCCAAATAAGAAAACAGTATTTTAAGAACAATAAACTCAAATCATCTTGTTTTAATTTAAGCTTATTCTTGCTGTTTGCTTTTATATGCTAATCATGTAAGTAATGGCAAGCACAAAAAAGTATCCACCTGCTACAGAGAAACCAATCAGATGTATAAACAAGTAGGGGATTTTCTTCCTTGAAGCTTGATCCTACAACCTATGGAGAGTTTTGAAGCAGTAAATACCTCCTACAGTATTGATACCACATGATCTGTCTTTCATTTCAACATGAGTTTTAGGCCTCAATTCTACTTTGAAAGCCCTGTGTTATGTCACAGCCATAAGACTCAGGGAGAAGATACCTGCCTCCCAAGAGCTACATCACATGTCAGGTGACTGGACAGCACTGTGGACCCTTCTTCCTCCTGGACTGGAGAGTTCCATGAGCCTCATGTGCCTTCTTCCTCTTTTGCTCCAGCCAGTCACTGTGAGCAGCTGGACTCTGGATGCTCCATCAGGGACAGCTATAAACCTTAACAAGCAAATTGTTACTGGAGCCAGCCCGAGCAAGGAAAGCCAATTTAGACTAACATCTGTAAGTGCAGCAATGCACAATAATCATCAACGTAAGAAGTTACTGGTATAAGGACTAGCCAAAGTTGCTAGTATAATGGAAGAGCCCTGATACCCTCATGTAGTCACTTTATTTGAATGTGCTATGAGATGCTATTAGGAACAGTATGAGGCACTAAGAGAAGTGAAAAGTTGAAAAGTAAAAGTACACTTCAAGTAAAGATAATTACTAGATGTTTTTTGCAGTCTTCTATATATTTATCACTTTGATACATATTGAGTATAAAAAAGATGATAAAATACTGAAAACAGTAGTTAAGCTAGGATAAAGAGGGTTGTGCTTTCCTGAATACATCACATTGCATCAATAAATGAAAGCAAAACTTGAAGTGGAATACAGTCTTAGAACAATAAAAGGGATGGTACCTCTGAGAAGTAAATAACATCCTTATGCTAGAGACTGTGAAAGACAATGTATAAATAAACAAGGAAAGAATGAAGACAAAGCAAATTTACTGTATAACTGATACGGGGCCTTGTCTTTAAATACATCTATATATACAAACAAGCACATATACATGTACCTACACAGTCCCCTTCTATCTGTATGTTTATATACGAGGTTACACATTGACGACAAAATGACTTGCAATTGAGTACCAGTCAAAATGGGTTTGTAAGTATTATCAACTTAGAAATATTTAGAAGGAGCTGTGGGACTTCGTCTATTTCTAATTTATTTTGCATCCTTCTGACACAGTTATGGTATTTTTCATTTCCTTAAATAATATTTAGCAGCAGAAAACAAACAGGATCAAAAGACCTGGCAGCACCTTGTACATTCAGCTCAGTGCTGCCCAGACCAGCAGCTTCCCCCAGGCCAGTGAGAGCTGCAGAGCTGAGCTCTTCAGGAACTGATGGGAAATGTTCAAGAAACACATATTCAAATGGCCTGTGAGTACATGGGACTACAGGTCAGAAGTCATTGTGTACCAAGACTGACTATTATCTT
The DNA here is from genome assembly GCA_024336885.1 of Actenoides hombroni. Classification (NCBI taxonomy): domain Eukaryota; kingdom Metazoa; phylum Chordata; class Aves; order Coraciiformes; family Alcedinidae; genus Actenoides; species Actenoides hombroni. The sequence goes on from WUAM01000209.1 coordinate 619,722, forward strand.
TTCTATCTATTTTGATTTCAAAGACTAAATGGCTGGAATTCAATTTGCTCCCACATGAAAGGCTTACAAAGCTGCAAAACCTCCCCATTACTTGGTATTATTAAAAGTGAATAGAAAATAAACTTGCCTAAACTAAATGAAAAATATAATCCTGTGTACTGAATATCTAGAAGTGCTTAAGGAGATTTGGGGCATTTAGCTCGTACTGAAGCCAGCACTAAATGCCAAGATGAAGCACTTAGGGAACTGTACAGTAACAGTCACAGAAATGCATAGTATAACTGTAAGTTAATTTTATCTTATTACCTAAATTCTCATATTTTCAGTTTTGCTGAAATGTGTTGTGGTTATTGTAAAGCCAGACATTCCAAGCACATGTTTCATGGAAATTATTAAGCAAAGGATTAAAAAACTTTTAATATATTTTTTTCCTGTAAACCTCCTATAAATATACAGACAATTGTATATCTTTCAGAATTGAGACAATAATTTTACTTGATGACTTGATTAAATTTCCAAACCAGATAATTATTCTTTAGAGAAAAGAAAAATATCAAGCTGATGCATTTAATTTATAGCAGACCTTAAAATAAATTGTACATGTCGTTAATTTTATATTGCATAAGGCCTATAAATTAGATTAAATGCTCAGCTGCATACATTGCACAAGAAAATTAACAATTCACATTTGGCTGCCTTTTCTTGGTTGTCATTTCTTTGGGAAAAAACTCTTCAGCAACCTGGCATATCTTTTTTAAAGGTAAACTAAGATGATGAATGTTTTACGTATTTATTTCTAGGCTACACACTATACAATCTGCAGGTCAAGGAAAGAATCCAAAAAATTGTTTGTTGTGCTGGGTTTCATATCCTAAAGAATATGGGGTTATTCTAGTACCAGAGTTTAAATTTTGAAGTACTTCTGCTGCTGGTAGGTCCCAAAGTCAAGCTCAATCACAGTATCAAGCCAGCTTTTTGCTACCCATTAATATGTAGTGTAATTTAGTGAAAGATCATGTACATTTTATGTGTAGGCCAGAATAAATGTTAGAGAATCACATACTTTTTATTTTGTCCTTGCACACTGAGGCAGAGGAACTTATGCTCTTAGTGAAACGCATCTGAAGAGAGCATTTGGAAAAAAAATGTCTTAGTAATGCAACTATCTTTGGGCTATGGCATTTCTCCAGATTTTTCCTATTCTAAGGAGATTTCTTGGGCTTTTATTATCTCCTTCACATAGATGCAAGAGATGCTGAACATAAGCCTAGACCCTTCTAGGCTTCCACTTCTCTGACAAGCCTTTGCTCCAGGACAGCAAGGATCTCTGCCTGTTCCTTTGGCCTCACGTAACTTCCACATCTATTTCTTGCTAATAGCATTGAAGGAAAAACTAAAAAGTAAAAAGGTGAGAAAGAAGAGAACAAAATTTTAGGACTGTTTTCAAAAATCTAGAATGGTAAATAAATACAATCCATAATTAAATTAATGAGTTCACACAGAGGTAGGGTTTTGAATTTGTTTTTTTACTAGTGGAATATTTTTGAGAGGTGTTGGGGTTTTTTTGTTGTTGCTTTTTGGGTTTTTTTGTAAAGTGTATATAGTATTCCCATAGAAGCAAAACAAATTCCCTAATTACTTTAAGAGATTGTAGCTCTACTAAGCAGTAGGCTTGAACGACATTTTGCAGCAACAGAGAGAGGAAAAACCCAGCTTTAGGTTGCCAAATACTTAAATGGAAGAGCTACTAGCAGGATGGTGGAAATCTGACAAAAACTGTAAAGAGGCTATCGGCTTGTGTTTTCCCGAGTAGTTCTTACATATTCAATTTTAAGTCTGTTGTTCTATCCCTGTGAAGTATACAGTGTCTACTCTGAAGGTTAAACATGAAAACACAGTAAAACTTTTTTCTTGTGCCTACACCAAAATTGGTGTGTGTGATATTGGCAAGTCTTTCAATACTCCAATGCTCCATTGGTAAAAGGAAAATAAATAATAGCAGTTATTGGACATGACAGTTTTGTGGCTAAATCCATCCGTCTTGTGAAAAAAGTACTTTAATATATGGTGATGATGGGGCCTATAGAAAAGCTTATAAACAGTAATTTAAAATTTCAAAGCCATCCATTCCAAATCCACAAATGCTAAGTAAAATACATTGCAGCATAAATGTCAAGAGGGATGGTAGGGAGAAAAAGCACATGACATGACTCTAAATCATGAAATGTACATGGGATTTCTCAGTGAGTTTGTAGAATGAAAACTATTCTTCAAATGCCATTTGGCTGGATAAACATGAACAGCAGGAATAGCTATAGTTCAATGAACTTCCTACTAATACTTTGACAGGTGGATATCAAAATCCCTAAGTGAGTAAGAGCAGAGATGCCTTGTTACTAATGAAAAGAGCAAGTTGAGGGGGATGGGCATCTCTGAACTAGAAATACATTTTAGGATTCCTGAGAAAGATGAAGACTGGAGCAATTTGCCTTGGCAAACAAAGATAAATGATCTATCACGTCAGTTAAGAAATTAAGGAAATCAGTCCAAAATAGCAGAGGGATGCACAGTTAGAGCAGAACACATTTAAGTTCAGCATCCCATTTATAACGAAGCCATTATTTTGGGCTATATCTTAGTGCTTTCTGCTGTGATTTGCAGTGCCACAGCGATGGTCAGAGGACACTGTCAAACTAGAAGTTAAACCACTATTGCCACAATGCATCTCTAAGTGTACAGAAAATTAACATTAAGGCCAAATGAACTCAGCCTGTACTTATGCTTATCATCATTATTCATTTTTTTTCCTCTTTCCCCCTCAGAAAAGCATGTTTATAGGAGTGTATAAACAACTGTATCTTTGAAGAAGTGCTACAGACCAGAAGGGCCCCACTTTGCCTTCCTGGCCTGTCCACCCCCCTCCCATCCTGTGATGCCTTGCTAAACCAGGTGTTCAGGAATGAAAAAGGAAGCATTGCTCCCGAATGCCTAGAAGCATAGCCCAGCACAGACCCAGACAAAAAGTCTTTTCATTCCTCAGATATTTTTTACAAGGCAGCCATTGATAAGAGCAGTCATCTGGCAGGGAGATACAGGTTGGAAACCTTTCTTTTCCAGTTTACCTGTCCTGTATAATTAAGAAGCTTCTGACATTCCTTAAACACTGCAACAGACAGCTCCTCCTTTCTGTGATTTCCAGGAGTACAGAATCAGAGAAAGTCTCTCTCTTTTTTTTTTTTTTTTTTTTTTTACATCTTTGTAAAGACTGAAAAAGAAACTGAATTAGAATAGAAAATTCAGTGTTTCCCCCTAAAAGGACACTGCCTCCCTACAGAGCTTCTGAATATATCCCTTCCTATCTCTGCTCTCTGTCTCCCTACAGATTTAAATTAAAGTAGCAGAGTATTTGTCCTCAAAGTAACCTATTTTTTTTCGATCCACAGGGATGTTTTGATCTCTTTCCTCTATACTATCAGGCTGAATAGCCCCACAGAATTAAATACGCCTGCTGAAATGTATAGAGTGAACTGAATGAGGCCTTTCATGCCTGCCCAGCAAATGTTCTGATAGCTCTCACAGTCAACCCATGGACTCTGCTCTGCTTGCTCCTCTTTTTCCCATTTCAAGAGACTCAAGCACTCTGAGAGCACTTCCTTCACCCTTACAGTTAACCACATTAACTTATCATAAATTCTAAGTAGATACTACAAATATAAACATCAGCAATGACACAGGCAGCCAGAACTTTCCAACTTCCAAATCCCAGATACCTACAAAAGAGTCTAATGAACAACTTTGCAGTACCAAGGTAAAAATCACTCCCATTCATTCTCTTCCTAGGAGCACACAAGCCATGCTTACTGCCCATGGGGAAGTGGCATCTAGCTGCACTGTGACCAAAGTTCCCACACTGCAATATTTCACATACACCAAGGGTTGTTAAGCACCATACAGAATTAGAGGGCAGGCTTTGTGGGCTAAAGGCTCTTTTCAAATTGGCCCAGACTGCTCTTCTAGGAGTAAACTGTGCCTGTGTCAAAGTATGCGAGGGCAGAATTTAACCTCTCCTTTTCCTAAATTAAATTCTAGATATAAAAGCCCCCATAAACATTTTAGCAATCCTACCAGCATGTTCTAGCAAAAGTCAGCTCAGCAAAGATTCTACATGTATACTTCTCTTCAAACACACACTTCAGCTGCATTAAGTGTTGTGCCAAAATGAGACTTGCAAGGGTATCAATTATTTTTCTTTTTCTAATGAATTTTCAACTTTCTTCTCTTTGCCTTCCCCTACTATATGGAAAACCTCAAAATGGATTTGAATTTTATTTAAAAGCAAAAAAAAGCTTCCCCTAGGTCTCCAAACAATAGATTTGACAAAGAAGGCCAACTGGCTGGCTCTACAACTGTAGCATCATCAGTCTCAAAGGCTCTCAGATAATTGCAGAGATGAATTTAAAACTGCAGTGGACTTATGATGATCAATAAAACATGATTGTGTTGGTGCAAGACATGACCAGACACCAGAAACTCTCCCTGGACACAGAGTTTTCAGAGTTTTTAAATTTCAGTAGGAATGCTGGCTTGGTATGCACCTCCCCCCCCATACTAAGCTGTGCCATTAAATTCTAATATAGGCGTGGGAGGGTCAAGGTTTGTTTTATTTTACAGCCTAGACTAACTACAGCAAACTTCTGCAGATAAAACTGAACATAACTTCCTATCCCAGAAACCTCACCTTCAGATTATTATCTATGTCTGCCTGGGATAAAAAATGTGATTAACATTTCTGGGCCATCCCTTGAAGCTAACAGCAACTTTGTGTAAAGAATAGAACAATAAACCATAAATTTGCATTCAAGAAGTAGCAAGTAGTAAGTGTTTACACTTAAATTTGATGTGAGCTGTGTGTGCTTATTGCTTCTCAAAATCAGGTCACTTTTCGGTCCCTTGGAGACAGATCATAAAACCTAAGTTAATATTTGGTTCATGCATCTCCTAAATGGGTCTTGCACATCATTAAAAAAAACCCAAAAACAAACCAACAAAACAAAACTAACAAAACAAAACAAAAACAGACACAAAAACCCCAAAACCAACAACAACAAAACCAAAAATCAACACCAACCAAACAAAAACCCCAACAACAACAACAAAAACCAACACCACAACAACAAACAAACAAAAACATAAAACCACCAAAAACCACCAACCAGTCATATGGGGAGGTGGCAATCTATCTTTTCTGCACGTTGAAAGATCCTCCCCTCCTGAAACTTCAAGATCTGCAGCAATACTGCAAAACTCACTACCACTGTTGCAAATGGCCTGGGACTTCTGGGACAACTAAATTCCAAGCTCCAAGATGAAAGAAAAATCTTAAACATGTACATCTTCTTTAGTCCACCCATCTGTAGGACACCACCTATATACATTGCTACTCTTAAGGAAAAATTTCATCACTGTTCTAAGGGAAGCTTTCCATAAATGGAGCCAAAATATTCCATAGCATAAAGACTAGCTCTGTTTGTTTATTGGTTTTGGTATCAGTGGTTTCTTTTATTGTTTTTTTTGGTGTTGTTGCTTGGTGTTGTTTTTTTCTCCACCGATGGCTTTGTTAGTCTGGAGAAGATACTTTAAATTTCTTTTCAAATGAGGTGGGGGGAGGGAAATTCACATACTTTGCAAACTAAGAATAACAGCTTTTTAAAATCCAGCTTTTTAAACTTATCACTATTTCTGCAGAGCAAACAAAAACAACCATCGGTGATAAAACAGCAGACACTGAAAAGCACTGATTGCATTAGAAGATCTATCAGTTCAGTTTTCAGCCAGATACTTTACAGGAAACTTCAGCATGATTTATAGCATCAGAGGCCCAGAATAATACATGGACTCAGTATAAATCCATGTGTTATACAGCATTTGTCAAAAACCTTTCTGCTTAAAAGTTCATGAAGATACACTCCCAGTAAAAGCTGCTATCATATTTGTGTACTAAAATAATAATAATATTATTTTATATTTTTCAGTGCTCATTTTCTGAGGAGGATAAACTTTGTAAACAAAGAATTCAAGCCAGCAGTGCTGCAAACCAATTGCTTTAGAAATCTTTCTTCTGACTAGTAATTACTGAATCCGGATTGTTATTCTCAAAGTTTAATTACAGGAAAAATGATTTTACAGTTTGTGAACACCATCATTCTCTTCCCTCCAAGAACTCAATGGCAAACCGAAAAAGATTTGGACATAATCCTTCCAAATTGTTGAAGTACCAACCAGCAGAAATCTGACCCCGTATTTGTCTATCCTTCAGACACACTTGTGTTTTAGAGATAAACTTATATTAGACTATAAAATGTGGCAGTTTGGGATCTGCTGTATAAGCAGCTGAGAGACACATCCCTCTCCTGTTGCAAGCGTGGGCGAAGAGAGGAACATCAGAAGTGGCAAAATCTACATTAGTCCCAAACTAAGCTTTTCTGTCTCTGCACTCATGAGAGCTGTTAGTCAACTCTAATATGGATTTTTTTTGCCAGACAGACAGGAGTTATTTGATCAGAGGTCTGACTGAGATTTAAAACCTTAGATTAGGGAATTCAAAGATGAGAATGAAGAGAGAATTACAGCCCTGAATTTGGTGAAGCAAGGGGAAACTTGATAACTGGGATATTGCAGAAAAAAAGAACTCATACAATCCGAGACATGAACAATGCATTTTTAACTTTGACAAGGTAGTCATTTTTTCAAAACCACCTTCCTGTTTGTAAAATTAGGATGTTACCTTACTTCTACAAGGTCTTCCAAGAATAAGAATACTAGTAAAGTGCATAGCTACAATGATTATGGGAATAGTTAGGAAAGCTTTAACAGAAGCATGGCCTGCAAACAGCAATGGAGAAGTAGAGTGTACAAACTGCCTGCTGACGAGTGATGGGAATCAAAAGTCTGGGGTTGAACCTCAGAGTACTTAAAGTTAGGAACACAAGCAGGATTCAAACTTGAAGTATGAGACAATGTTAAAGGATTAAAATTAGTCCAAGGAGCCGAAATAACACAAACTCCTATTCAGGAAATAAAACAAAACAAAACCCCAAAATGCAATTAAGTACAAAGTTTGATCCTGGTATGGCAGAACTGCCAATCCTCAGGCTTCTCAGCTGAGGCAGACTATAAACCTGCCTCCTTTCTAACATCAGACCACTTTTCAGGATGTATATGTGGCTAGCTCAAGAGGTTGACAAAAGATAATGGTAGCTTACTATAGGAAGAGCCATTTTGCAAGTCATTATGGTATTCTAGAAAATGGCTCTGAATTCAAACAACACCAAACAACTTGGCAATAAATGTCCATGTAATCATGCATGAAACAGAACAAGGACTGAAAAAGCCAAGTATATTAGGTCAAAAAATGAAACCAAAAAACAGGCTAAGCCAAAACAGGCAAAGATAGACAAGCTTTCAAGCCAAGCATAATAAAATTAAAAAATTCTTTCCTATTGTAGAAGCTCAAAATGTTGTCAATGTCCATATCATCTTCTGTGGCACATGGGGCTGCTGCTACTTTAGCACCGGCCTGAATATTGTTATGGGGAGGAACATTACTGATGGCCTGCAGTGCCTGGGGTCATGTGGAACAGATAAGCATGACACACCTGCTTATCATCCCAGGGGAAGACTTAATGACTTACTTAGTCCCTTCCAGTTATGTAGTCCTAGGAAAGAAATTGCTAGGACAACTTACTACTACTAGTACTACTATTATTACTATTTTATTTGAACATTGTTAAGATGAAAACGTCTCTGGCAGCTTGCAGTATTAGAAGTGAAGTGAGGTTTGGGAAGGGCAAATACATTAACGTTAGCAAAACTGGAAGCAATTATGGTTTTGCTTAGCTTGATGTTTGATAGGGGAAAGACCCCCTAGGTTTTCTATGGTTGAATGCAAACATGAAAAGCTGTGTACTTCCACAGTGTAGAACTACATATTTCAATTATTAAGTCCTGCATAATTTGCATGATAAACTAAAAAACATTGCACTGCATATACTTTATTCATAAACACTGTTTTTAAAGGAAATGAATAACAGATGTAATAAAAAGGAAATGAAAACCAGAATTGATGATGATCTATAATGTTAATTCACCCTATCCATTTTCTTTGTTTTGAGACTACAACTTAGAATAGTGTATATATGTTTAAATAGGAACCAGTAATAAATTGTATTGATATTGAGGTCAGGTTTCTGCAATACACCAAATGCTAAAGTTCTAGCTCATAAATGCCTTCACTGCAAATAAACCATAAATCTATTATTTTTACAGCAACTACAATCTGGAAAATATGCTCTCTTTTAATTTGGTTGCTTCATGAATATCATATTAACCAAGAAGCAACCTGAATGAGAAATATGTCGTGAAGTTAAAAAAAAATGCCACAACCTCACTGGATGATCAAGATGATAGGTTTTTTTCAGACATTACCCCCCTTTGCTGGCATCAAATAAAAGTAAGGTTGCTATAAGATAAAATGGTCTGTTCTTATAAGGCTTACAGTACATAACCAAATTCTCAACAACTATAAGTCTCAATTAGAGATGACTAGAAAGTTAATTACCCATCCTAAGTCAAAATTTTGGTCCTGTTCAATTAAAAGTAAACATTCAATTTTGGGATATGGAATGAAAAATATGTGTATATACAGGCACATACACTCCAAATGAAGTGCTTTTCAACTGTGCTTATACATCCCAATATAATACTTTTAATCTAAAAGTCAAAACAAAAAAAAATAAAATGAAATGAGACATTTTATGATAATCAAAAGAAAATACTCAAAATAACGTGTTTTGACATTTCCCAGTTGAAACATTTGACAAGAACTTGTCAACTTGGACATAATTTTCCAATTCCAACTAGTTGTTTCTTTGAACACTTTTTGACTAAGCCTGTATAAAACCTGATTGTATGAAACAGAAGTCAGGTATTCTGCTTTTCCAGAGTTTTTAATGTTGTTCTGGGAGGATTTGTAATGCTCAGGGGTTTAAAAATACTACATTCCTTCTCCTCATAATTTTATTTTCACCTCCTCTACCGCTTCCAAGATGTAGTCTTTTCTATCTCTTTAAAATCTCACTTGACTAATGGGAGCAGGTCTGATCCCTCTGACCTAGAGCACAGCCACAGGAACTACTGAAACTGTAAGTCAGGAGAAAGCACTCTCTGAAGCAGGCAGGAAGGGCAACAAGGAGATGAAGACTGGGAAAGAAGAGTCTAGGAACTCTGAAACCTGTCCTGTCATGGAAGGATTCCTGGGTTTACATCCCAGTGTGTCTGAGGTTGAATTGCAAATACATACTGTCTGGCTTGGCAAATTCAAAAAGAGAGTCACATACACATATACTGGAGAATATCACAGAGCAATGATAGCAATAAAGACTCATATTGGCTCCCAATTTTCTAAGGAGGTCAATATAGCACTTTCCAATGGATTTTTAGTTCAACTGCTGACTCATCAAAAGAACCACCTGTCCAGTGATAACTCCTCTCACTTTAACACTTCACCCTTCAGAAAACACTGAAGTTCCAATGGATGATACTTGCCTTTTACAGTCAGCCTAGTATCAACTTTTGTGAAGAGAAAAGTTGTAATTATTCAGCCCAGATGCAGTATTGCCCATATAATATTTGAAGGACTCATTTTATGACCAAAGGGGAAAATGAAAAAGCCAACAAACAACAACAACAAAAACAAACCAAAACCCAACACTAACGCCTGAAGAGAAAAAAAAAAAAAAAAAATTCAATACAACTTAAAGTGCTTATTACTGGATAACCACTGCATCTTATTCTGCTACTACATGCAGATGAAACTTCCAACAGAATCTGTCCTACTAACTGCAGCAGTTAAGAAAGCTGCAGTGAAAACTATAAATGGCACTGCATCCCTGTAACATAAGCAGCCCTTTGGCACAGTTTAATTACATCTATAAAGAAAAGGTCCAGTGCTCCTAGCAAGTACTTGAAATATTACCAGAGATAGGTTAAATGGAAAGATTTATATATTCCATTTGTGGAACTCTCCCTGTTCACATCAAGGATTTTTCATTCAGTAAAATGACATGGTAAAAGTAACTCCTGACTAAAGTCCAAGAAAGTCACTACAAAAATAACTTAAAAGAAAAACAAACAAACAAACAACATATTGTCTGCTTAGAATGAACCTAAGTAGTGTTCATATTAAAAGATAAAAGTTTTAAACCAAGCAAGAATAAAATGTGATTTTTAAAGCCTTATTTCATGACATAAGAGCTAGAAATAAAGCAGCATTTTAAATGGCTTTACTTTGTCTGCAGCCACAGAAAGTGTATGTTAAAATCACATTAAAGACACATATATCGTTGACAAATGAGAGACAGAGGCCCTGAGCTAAGAGAGCACTTTGAATTAATTCTTCTATTTTATCTAGCTGCAGTTCAAGGTGAATCCTTGTGTACTTAAACCTACCCACACAGAATGATTTGAAACAGGGGGATAAGACCTTGAAAGGTCACATTGTTCAGCCATTTGCTCCAAGGCAGGAACAGCTGCCTTTCTGGCCAGGATGAACTTTCAGACATATGTTTATCTAACCCGTTTCGGTGAAGAAGACTACTCAGAGACAACCTATTCCCCTAGCCTTAACATTTAGAAGTCTACCTTGCTGCAAGTTAAGTCATTACTTGCAGTTCAGGACAAGTTGTTCCTTTCTTCTCTGTGGAAGCCCTTTACACACTTGAAGATTGTTACTATGTCATCTCTGAATTTTATTCTCTCCTGCAGTGTTCTTTCCTTTTTTCTTCATATGACTCTCTACAATTACTCCATGTATTTCGTAAAAGTGCAGTGCTTGAAACTGAAGGAATTATTCCTGTTGGGATCTGAGCATTGTCAAGTAGAGCAGATGTATCACTCTTTTGTCATCTTGTCTTCTATCTATCTTCATATTAATCCTTACATTTCTCTTGATGTATCATCCCATCAAGATGTTTGCTACTTTTGAAACTATGTTGAACTCAAGTATCAAGCCTGATCCTGGATCTGGCCTAAGAACCTGCTCCATCTGCCCATTTCAGAAGAGAAAAAGGTTGGGCCAAATCCAAGTTGAAAACACACTCCTACACGCTGCCTTTTGGTTGAGGGAAATGAAAATATTACATAAGCTCTTTCAAACCCAGAATTCACAAGGACACTTAGCACAACTGATTGCTCAATGTTGACAGCAAGGAGTGCTAACTGAAGCTATGTTTATTAGTTGGGTCAGGAAAAAGAAAAGAGGAGGAAGTGGAGGAAGTGTTCCATGATGAGACACAGCACCCAGCACTCACAAACATTACCTCAGGGCAATGTTTTATGCTCATTTGTCAGAAGCCACAAACAAAAACAAAACCCATGTGCACTTAGCATGGGTTCTCTGCATACTTCTCCATGGAAAGTAATCTTCTGGGTTCTTCCAGTTTCTGCTATGATTATGCAATTCTTCACTTTGGTAAATATGACAACTGCCAATTGCACTGCATTAACACTCCCAGCTCAGCCCTCATCAAACCTAATAGCTGGATATAATTTCACACTGATGACAAGCTTGCAACATTTCCTTGTACTGGAGAAGAAATGCTCCCATCAAATTACCTTTTGTTCACTCTACAGAGCCCTCAGCACACACTTATGTTCACTACTGCCTTCTTAAATTGCTTTGGTATTCATTTTCCTTAGTAAGCATAAACCACACCGGGAATTCAAAATACACTCATACCAGTTACCTCAGCTGTGTTCTTAGTTTAAACCTGCAGCCTTGATAAATTGTGAAACTGGGGCTGCTGTGGAGCTTTCTTTTTGCCAGCGCTTTCAAGGTTACCATCAGCAGAACTGCTCAGTACTTTAAACAGTCAATGAAACTACAGTGACTTTTATCAGAAGAGTCAAATGATACTTTTTTTTTATTATTAAGGATTTTTTTTATCTCGTTTGTGGCAAAACTCAGTAGAATTCAACTGAGCATGTTTCTCGTGTGGTAGCTATCTTTAGCACAATTCAAAGTAAAGCTACTTTCTGGACACTGCTGCACAGTAGTCCCACAAGAAACACAAGCTTCTGGTGCAAACCTCTGTCTCCTGAGATCCGTGAAGATGCAGAGACCTGCAGCACTGCTCCACCAAAAACATGCCCAAAAATCCTTAATGAAAATGCTAACTCGCCACAAGTCTGCGACTGTTTTTCCTCGGTGAGTCATTCATCACCTAACATTATGAATTTCCTTACCTACCTCCTTCATGGTCTCAGAAGCCTCTTCCACAGGAAGAGGAAAACAGCCCTCCTGAAGTGCAAATTTTTTTTAGAGGAATCTGGCATTCAGCAAGGCAGTAAATATTGTACCAGGTTGTTGCTCTAAATGGCCTGTATGTGTTGGTAATGAATTGTTGCCCAAAACAACAAAAAAAAAAGCTTTTTCAAAATATAAAAACCTTTTCCTCATTTTCGACATTTGTTTTCAGTGTAGAGAGCTAGTTTCCCTGTTATTAATCAACTCCAAGTTGTCAGACAAAACCTAGTGTCTGAGTCTAGTGTTCGTTGGTTTTAAGTGCCTACATGAGGATATAAACTCTGAAGAGGCATATTTACAACCAAGCAAAAACACTGTTTTCCCCCAAGAGATTTTTAAACCTTCAATGAACTGTGAGTATTGATCTTATTTGGGATTTGTGGAAATGAGTTTCTGTGAAACTGAATTTAATACCTAAGTCAACCTTATCATAGCCTTAATTTACCCACTATTTACTAGCAACATTTCAAACCACCCCTTCAGAGGAAAAGATAATGACAAAAAGCACAAAAAATAAAAGGAAGAACCAGGTGTGGGGGGTTTTTTAAAAAAAGTTACTTCTTTAGAGGCATTTCTTTGTAAAATACATATGATATATAAATAGAATTTACTCTCAAGTGTCACTACAATCTCTAACCCAATTATCCTCATTTACATGTCATGTGAAAAAAAAGGGAAAAAAAAAGTACTTTTGAATGTAAAATTAAAAAAAAAAACCTGATATACCTGTTGTCTAATATGGCATTTATTTTGATACTAAGATAAAGATGAAGGCCCTAACGTGTAACAACAAAAGTTTGGTTTCAGTTGTGGGTTTTGTTCCTTTTTTAAACAGAGTAAAGCTCAGACAAGAAAGATAATGTGACTATTTCAGCAGTAGATAAATGCTAGATAAACACTCCTTAATAGTAGTTTATCCCATAAAAATAATTGTACCCCTCTCTGAATGCTGATGCCTGGAGACAGCAGCAGTTCAATGAATATAAATTATACCAGGATTCTGGAATATACTGTGACAGAAGAAAAATTACTATAACAGCTTCCTACTTCTGACTTACAGTGTTTCCAAAAGAATGTCACATTTTCAAGGTTTCTTGTAGCAAAATTCAACAAGCATTAAGCCCTCACTTAAACAACTGGGAGTTTTTGCTGTGTGAGCTTTCAAAAGACCATTTGCTTCAATTTGCTAAATTCATATGATATTCAGTTTGGTTGTTGTAAAACACACATGCACAAAAACCTTATTTAAGAACCTTCATCCTTGATTTGTAGCATTTTTGTCAGCAAAACTGAAGCTCTAACCAGGCACAAGGGAGGGAGGGACTGAGGATGGATGGATGGATGGATGGATGGATGGATGGATGGATGGATGGATGGATGGAGTGCTCCCAGGGAAGGCTGCATCTCACCAGGCAGCTGCCATTCCCTTTAGTAGGGACAGCCCCACTCCCATCAGTGTAGCCTCACTCCCTCACACCTTGGCCACAAAAATCTGGATTTCAAAAATATCCAGAGGCAGACAGAAAAGTTCCATCATGCCTAGAAAATTATTTGACTTGAATTGATCTGACCTGATTTTACCCACAAAAGTAATTCTGAGGAGATGGCAAAAATTGCCTGTGCATTTTTTCCATTTCTGTTGGAATCATGGCACATCCCTTTGGTAGTATCCTGAAAAATTCTCCCCTGACTCCAGCTCTGACAGGGAATAATGAAAGTTTCCATTTCTTGACACTGTTGTTTCATTCAGTTTCAATAAGGTGTTTTGTTACCGAGTATTCGAAGAATATGTCAAAACAGTCTCCCTTTAAGAACTGGCAGCTACGTCAAAGATTTATTTCTTACTTTAATTCCTTAAAGGTTTTATCTGAGCTGATCTAAAGGTATACAGTAGAACTTTGAAATAGCACTTTTTATTTTGGCTCACAGAACTTGAAGTTGAATTTGCCTGTCTTTACATTATTATCTCTCGCTGATTAGACACAGTCCCTCACTGCATTTTTTTTCCAAAGAGCAGTATTAAAACCAAAATGAAACAAACAAACAGAAAGGAGGAATCATGAAAACTTGTTGAAGACAACTCTGATTATGTTAATGACATTTAGTTATTGCTGTCACAATACAGACAGGGGAATACAAACCAGGGGAAAAGGAAATGACACCAAAGTTATAAACATCTAGCTGTCAAAACTGACATCAGATTACCCATTTTACTAGTTTAAGAAAACAATCACTTGGTATATTTTCTTCAGAATGTATTACATATCAAAGTAATATTTGCCTGATTATAAGTTCCTTAATACTTCGTATCACATTCAGGAAGACACAACACATTAATAAATGATTTACGGTTAAGTAAGCTGGTGGTATATCTTCTATTTAGCACCTCCTGGTGCAGACATTCACAACTGCTACAACTTAACAGCCTCAATCAGTGATGTGCAGTAATTATTTGCCCACCACTGGTAAGTTATATTTCACTCCGTCAGCACTAACATTTTCTTTTCTGGATACAATGGCTGGAAGGTTAATAAACTTTGTGAGCTCAGTCCACTGTCACACAACATAGTAATTTTCTAATCTCACCACCACACTTTCCCTTATAACTAACATTAACAAATACCAACATCTGTTGTCTACAGCCCTGAGAGCAGCCACATGAATTTTGCAGCACTACATGAAAAGTCTCCTGGTTTTGCCCTTTGGCCCCAAGTGACATGTGAGCTCAAGCAACCTGCTGAGCTACCTTGTCATTTAGCAATTCCCAAACTCAGTGCTAGACCCCTGCCTGGGAAAATCCCCACTCTGTCTGGCATATTATCTCAACAGACATTTCAAAAAAAACCTCCCCAGTCTCTCTTGTTCGGGTCAGTTACTACACGACCACAAAAAGTCTTCACATTTGTGTCAAACCTTTTAGAAAAGGAAGAAGGGGCAGTTTTGTAGCATCAGGGAAGCCAGTGGGCATGTTTCATCTGATAATAATCTACCTGGTATTTCAAATATAAAGGCACAGCTTTCGAAAATATCTGTAAGCTAGAAGCTGCTGCAGCAAGGTCCCCTGACACACAAAACCCACGGCTTTCCTCACTTGTTCCTTAAATATCTACCTGCAAACGTGCCAAGCTTTCGTTTAGCAGCTTTCCACAGCACAGGAATGAGGGATACGGAGGCTTCAGTGATCAAAAGGAAACCTCACGCTGTGGGAAACAGTGGCTCGAGAGAAAGCACTACAGGTGCTGTGTGTCATGTATTAACAGGTGTCTCCGAGAAGGACTGACAAGAGGACCCTAATACTACCACAAGCAAACTTCCTCAACAAAGCGAGCCTCTCGCTCCTAATGAATAAGTCCTACAGCCCTGTGGGGCTTCTTCCATTATCTTGCTCCTTCTCTCAACGCCTGGTTTCTAGGGAAGGCTGCAAGCTACCGACTTCCGCGGGGGAGGAGAGTGCCCGCTAGCTCTCCCAGGCAGGATCTGCAGGGAAACTTTGCTTTCCCTTCCACGGCTGGCTGCCGGGAGAGCAGCGGGGCCCCGCCGCGGGCGGGCAGGGGGGAGGTTGCCGGGACGCCCCCGGCCCGCCGCTCCCCGCTGCCTTGCGGCTCCCGGGGGCGCCGGTATCTCCGTCCCTCCCTTCCCGGCGCTTGAGTGGAGGAATGTCTCGTACACGGCTGGGGACCGGGAGGAGGTCTCGGGGACCCCGCGAAGGGGTTCGACAGGGGAAGAGCACCGGGTCACGGTGATCGTGGGGAGGACTTGTTAAAGGAGAAAAAATCCCGAATTCTCATTAAAATATATATATATATATATAAAAAAGTAATGGAGAGCTCTTTCCGGAAAAGCCGGGGGAGGAAAGGTTGAGAAGCCGGGACCGCGGCTACCCCAGGCCTCTCTCGGGAGCAGGGGGAGCCAACCCCAAAACTGTATTTGTCCTCTCCGGTTACGCGGCCTGAAGAGCTGCCGGCGGAGCCCGCACCGCGCCGGTGCTGCGGAAATGTGCGGCCCGGCCCCCCGAGCCTGGCCCTCCCCCGCCCCGGCCGCGCTGCCCCGGGATCCGCGGCGCTGCCCGGACCGGCCCCGCCCGGCAGGTACCGGCCTCACTTACCGCGGCTCTGCCTCGGCGTCTCCCCGCCGGCGAGCTGGCAGCGCTCGCTCAGGCACTGGAAAAGTAATAGAAATCCAGCGGCTAGTTTGCTTCTCCGAAGCCTCGCCATAGCACGGAGCCTGCCGACACAACTCTCCGGGGTGCACGCCGCTCCTCGTCAGTGGTGGGAAAGTCCGTGGGGAGCGGCGGAGAGCAGCCCTAGCGAGCAGCGAGTCGCCCTGTCCTCGCACCAGCTCTCAGATAACGGGGCGGCAGGGACGAGGCACTGGGGCTGCAGGCGCTGGACCGGATCTGGGGGGCCGTAAGGTGGGGGTGGGGGGCTCTGTCCCCCCAACTTGCACGGCCGCGCCACTCTCAGTCCAGCGGCATCACTGCTGGGGAAAACAAGCCCAGCCTAGCCTGCGAAGTGCCAAACTCTTCCCTCCTCGCAGTCTGCTGATAGATTTTAGGAGAGCCTCCGAGATCCTCCCTTCCTGGCTTGCCCCCACCCAGCTCCCTTCCCCCGCAGGGTGAGGCAGGGTGCCTTAGGGACGGAGCCTCCCCTCAGTACACCGCTACTGACAGAACTCCTCCGAAGGAAACGAGCGGGGAAATCTTCCAGCCGGAGTCGGTGGCCGACCCCGAGCCCCGGGGTGGCAGGACCCGGAGGGCGGGCGGATGCGCAGCGGGAGAGGATGTGCGGGCGGCGGGGAGGCAGGCGCGCAGCCGTGGCTGCGGGCCGGCGGGCGTCCATGCGTCCGGCCCGCCGGCGATCCGTGGGGGCGAGACCTGGGACAGGTGCGTGGGGGCAGGGAGTGGCGAGATGTGACCGCCAGA
>WUAM01000209.1:648244-674172 GCA_024336885.1 Actenoides hombroni
TTGTTTTTAATTTAGGAAAGAGAATAGCAGAACAGCACATTTTTTCTAAGTTCAGTATTTTATTCAACACTAACTGTTACTTATACTAGTTCATACAGCTAATACCATCTCTTTTGGTCATTTAAATACATGTAAGGAGAAGTCTTATATTCCCTAGTTATCTACGTTCCTTGTAAGGTCAGTTACAATGGTCTGAATAAGAATTAAATACGTAGGACCATAGGGAGAGGTTCTAAGCTAGCATCAGTCACATAACACTATGGTTTCAACACTGCTAAGGTAATTTAGCCAAATTAAGACAACTGAGCCAGTGTGTATAAATTAATAGACTGTTGTCTAGAGAGGGAAAAAAAAAAAATAGCATATACAATTGACTTGGGCCTCCTGATTTTTTTCTCTGTGATAGTTCACTACAACAATTGTAGAATATTTTCACTTTTTTCTATGGCTGAACAAAACCTCCTGGAAATCAATGTTAGGGATACAGCCTGATAGCAGCTAAAAAGTCTTATCTGCTTAAGATATCAGAGCAAAGTCTTCAGCAGCTCTGAACTGAAATACTTGCATGTCTAAGAGGGTTATGTTAGTTCAAATCATCTGAGGATCTGCAATATTCCATGTTGTGGCAGACGCAGCCTCCCTGAGAGAAAGCTGACAAAAAACCAGGGCTTGCCAGAGACCTAATAAAGATCATTTTGGTGCTTCACAGCCATTAAATGGCACTGCAGGGTCCAGGCCCTTAGCCTGCCTTTGTCCTGGGCTTGCCCCCAGCTGATTAGAATGACTACAGTGCACACTCAAATATGCTATAAATGGAGCCCTACCAAAGAGTTGATTTTGAGTTGGTTCTTCTTGAAGCAAGCGGGCCCTGAAGCCATGAGTCCTCCCCTTGTCTATGGGCTACACCATCCAAGCACACTTCTGCAGAATGAGTGAGCCTCACTCCACCCCACCTCTGGTGAGTGATCATTTTCCAGGTACCCTCGTGTGGGGGTTTTCACTTCGAGTGCCTCTGCACATGGTTTGTCTTTCTGGAGAGAATATTCCTTAAAGCTTAGGAATTAGTTGTGTAGTAGTATATTTCCCACTGACATCTGAACTTGTAATTTAATTTTGTCAGAACGAGTGCCGAGCAATTTTGGTTGCAATAAATCTGCATTTTGGGTAGCTGGTTTGTGGGTGCCTCCGTGACACAGATCCAGTGGAAGTACATGGCTGGTCTTCACAGTCCTTCCCCAGAACACCCTCCTGAATGAGTTACAGACTTGCCCACAGTCTTTCAGCAGGTGAAATGATTATGTAGGTGACAATTAATGGTATCCAGCCTTTAAAAACACATAATTTATGTTTACATTAAAAATAAATGAACAAAGTCTAACATGTTACATTACATTTGTTGTCTAGGAATCAGGTGAAATAAACTGATTTGGGAGGGAAAAGGCAGGGTGGGGAGTTGTGATGGCTGTGTGTTCTTATGTACACCCCTGCCTGTTGGAAAATGTGAGACCAGGCTTCTCTGGTAGCAAGGGTGTTATGAATTAATTATTTCTGATTTGAACTTGGGGCAGGTTTTAGTTAGCATATGAGTATGTGATATTCCGAAGGGTCATTACATTAACACAGGTTTTTTGTTTGGTTGGGATTTTTTGTTTTGGGGCTTTTTGGTGTTGGAATTTTTTTTTAATCATAGAAAGGTTTGTGTTGGAAGAGACCTTTAAAGGCCATCTAGTCCAAAGCCCCTGCAATGAACAGGGACATCTTTAACTAGAGCAGGTTTCTCAGAGCCCTCTCCAACCTAACATTTAATGTTTTGAGGGATGGGACATTTACCACCTCTCTGGGCCACCTGTGCCAGTGTTTCACCACCCTTATCATAAAGAATTTCTTCCTTATCTCTAGTCTGAATCTACCCTCTTTTAGTTTAAAACCATGCCCCTTGTCCTGTTGCAACAGGCCCTGACAAAAAGTCTGTCTCCATCTTTCTTACAGGCCACCTTTAACTACTGAAAGGCCGCAAAAAGGCTCCCTGGAGCCTTCTCTTCTTCAGGCTGAACAACCCCAACTCTCTCATCCTTTCTTCATAGCAGAGAGTTCCATGCCTCTGATCATTTTTGTGGCCCTCCTCTGGATCTGCACCAACAGGATCATGTCCTTCTCACACTACAGGTTTCAGAGCTGGACACGATACTCTAGGTAGGGTCTCACCAGAGCAGACTAGAGCAGCAGAATCATCTCCCTTAACTTGCTGGCCATGCTGCTTCTGATGCATCCCAGGATACGTTTGGTTTTTTTTTTTTTCTGGGCTGTAAGCACACATTGCCGGCTCATGTCCAACTTTTCATCCACCAGAACTCCCAAGTTCTTCTCTGCAGGGCTACTCTCAATCACATCATCCTCTATCCTGTATTGATTGCCCTGATCCAGATGAAGGACCTTTCACTTGGCCTTGTGGGACCTCATGATGTTCACATGGGCCCACTTCTCAAAATTGTCTAGGTCCCTCTGGATGGCATGTTATTAGGTAGCTACTCTGAAATACTATCAGCTGTTGGCAAGAGTTTAAACACAGGTTCTGCTCTTGGTTATGTGGAAATACAGCAGTGCATGGTGATAAACCTCTACCTTTTTTGTGTGTGTGTGTTTTCTTCAGTGGATTTTCTGCATGTCATTAACTATAGGTCAAGTTTGTAAAATGATTATTCCTGTCTGGTTTGCTTCTCCAATTACTGACCCTTATGGCTGGAGTTCAATCTGTCAGGACAGACTCATTTAGATCTGACTCTTACTTTGGTAGTCACATGATAAAAGGTAAGAAAATTAAAAGCAGTCTGTAGAGATGTCACATGGAAGCATGGATGTGAGGTTTTTAAATCCCTTTCCTGCTTTTTGGCAATTGGGATTTGTGGACAAACACTGATTTTCAGAGAGGAAACCGTTCTAGTGTGCTACCTTTCCTTCTTTTCTCATCTTCTGAACTGCATTTTCAAGACAATAAATCTGCTTGAATCTTTCAAATTACAAAAAAAAAACCAACCCAAAAATATTGTTGAAATGCTATTTTTCTTTCTAAAATGGTAGCTATTTCTGAAGCTTCAAACTCAGATTTTAAAAAGTCTTACTGTATACGTATTGTCTTATTTTCTGCTTCTCTAAATGCTTTTCCTTTGTCTTACTTTCTACCTTCAAGTCTAGAATACATTTTCCCAATACAAACATTCACAGTTTTTCTAGTGCCTGCAAAATGTGTTGCAATGGTAACTGAAAAACAGAATAGTTCATACATGAGAAGGAAAGAGTAAATATGTTCCTTAAGATTAGTGGAAAGAGTTATAGCTACAAGTGGTCTCATTTGCCTGATTTATCTAGGTTCTCAAGCAGATGAGACTTCTTAGGAAAGAAAACAGAGCCAGAAGTTACAGCATGAGGTTGTTATTCATGAGAATTGAGCTCAATTCCTGCTTTATCACTGGGTTTTAGCGAGTCACCATGAAAGCAGATCCCACCCTCCTAAATTAAGGAAATACCTTGTCCTTACCTTATTATAGCTGATGCAAGGGCCATACAGGGGAGACTATGATGTCTGAGACCTCGTTGGTAAGGGAGGCTGTGCAATAGATGGTGCTATTCCCATGCTTCAAATCCTGGGTGACCTGTGGTCTGTCAAACTGGAGATCATGCACTGAGGATATCTTGGTATATTTCCCCCCCCCCCCGATCTTTACACAAAGAGCAGGATTATTAAAACATTTCCTCCACCTTCCTCAAGTAGTATACAGCTTCCCTGCATTTTTTTTCCTTTTTCCCTCCCCCAATAATATTATCTCTCCCTACAGCAGTTTTCCTCTACTAAAACAGGTCATTATTCATCTCACTCTCCACACATTGCCCTCTCTCCCTAGAGCAAGTAGAGGAGGCTCATTCATTCCAGTCAAGCATCAAGAAAACATTTTCAAAATGCTAGTCCTAACTGCTACATCTTAGAATCAGCTTAATAATTTGAATGAAAACCTTTGTTTAAAGACAAAAGAACCAGCAAAGAGGATAATGGATTATCCACTGTCATGTCTCATCTGGAAGGTATCTAAAGACTGCTTTGATAAGTAGAGTGAGATTCGGTAGCGTGACTAATGTAGCATTATTATATTCCTATAACCTGTAAACCACAGAGATACTAGGATAAAAGAAATACTGTTACAGAAACTGGATAACAACAGTAAAGGAAACTCTGGCATCTCATCCATTACATATATTGCATTGATATAAAAGAGGAGTTTTCTAGTAGGAATAAGGTATTAGACATCTTTACACAAAACAGCTTCTTGCTGATGAGGAGAGAGATGTTTTTAGCATGGCATAAGAGATTAATAAGGTATATACAGACACACACATATTCAGACAGAAATCTTGTTATTCAGCTGTCTTGTGGTAACTATAAGAACATGTACATCTACCAAAAAAAATCTAGATACTGCCCTTTAACAACAGAGATAAGCAGGGTAATGTGCTCTCCTCAGCTCTGCTGATGGCTGCCTGTAAGGAAGTAACTCCACTGGCCAACTATTTCCTGGACAGTTACAACAGGAATCCTGGTTTGCCTTTAATGGTATTCCCCAATCCACTCTCAAGTAGCTTTTAAAGACCTCAGTACAAAAATAAAACAACAAAAACAAATTCCAGTAATTTTTCAAAGTGTTTGCTAAAAGCTTAACAAGGATTTTGGCACTGTCTTTGTCTTCCTCCACATAGTTGAAGAAGGTGTGATATACAATAGCAGGTATTTAACTTAGAATTGCCCTGAAACAACAGAATAATAATTGTAAATGTGTCCTGTTTGCTCAATGCGCTGTGTTTTCTTTCCCCATTGTACACTGCTCCATCTGAAACATCCATGTATCTCACACACCTCTCGAAATCTTTTCAATACAAAGAGGAGGATGTGGGCATTCATGAGACGTGTCTCATGAATTTTATTCCTCCATGTGGCAAATAGTTTTTGCCCTAAAATAAATCACTGTTCATAAAGACTCCGATAGTGGTTACTTATGAACAAGAAATGTAAGTGTATGCATAAAAAAATCCAGGAAATAGATTGTAGCAATAAAATCCAGGAAATATTCCTGGGTGAGGGGGTCAACAGAAGTTAAGCAGTGATCCTGAAGTAATAGTACATTACGATTTTCAACTCCAATATACTGAGTACAAAGAAACAAATTGATTTTTTTTAAAGCTTTGAAAATTAAACCAACCACAGTAAAAGTGTTTTATTATACATCAGCCAAAAAAAAAAAAAAAAAGTAAATCCTGCCATAAATGCTATCTAAGTAAAAGCAAATGTCACCACAGACACAGAAGGAAAGTTTTTGCTCTTCCTAATTCAGGTGATGCCTCCCCAGGGCTGTAATTTTTTAACAGCTTCATTTTTATGACTGACAGCAGAATCTGACCTAGCCTTAGGGATGAAGGCAGTGGGACTGTACAAAATTGGCTTTTTTTTTTTTAAGTTAAAAAAAGGTTCCGAGATCAAAGAGAGGAAAAAATGAATTCAATATTTTCTTCTTAAAAAAAAAAAAAAAAAAGCCCTATTTCAATCTAATCACACTTTAAAAAAATCTCAGGATAGGGTGCCAAAAGCCAACACCTACGTCTAAGGTGTGCCCTAGAGTGTCTGCACAGCAGCCCCTCACTACCTCCACATACAGCACATATCACTCACCTCTAAGTACCATAAAACTGAGGATGGATTAGTCCTGCATTATCAGTCTTTTAGTCTCAGAGCCACCATTTCCCCTCTTTCAGGGAAACCCAGACTCAAGCTCTGCCTCTCTTGTAGTCTAGAACCTGCACTAGCCTGTTGCTGCCTCCTGCCAGAAGCAAAGCCCCTCTCTCCACCCACTCCAGAGGCACCTGTGCAACCACCTTTGCACAAGCAGCTGCCTCTCATAAGCTGCTTGGGGAGGAGTAAGGGAGGAAAAAAACAGGAGTGCAGTTGGGTTATTATTAACTCTTTTTGAGTGACTGCTGTAGTGCAAAGTGCGTATTCTTCTTTGCAGTCTCTGGTAGTTCCAGCAGCTGTGACTGGTCAAAGAGGTTTCTGTCAGAAAAAGCGGACAAAAAAAAAGGCTGAAAAGTTATACTATCTCAATTATAATCCACATAAAGACCTACCTATGGCTGAAATTACTAGGGTAGCAGGAACAGAGAGCTTAAAATGATATCATGCGATTTACCTGCATTGTTACTGGTCTTGGTAGTCGTTTCTTGAAATCAGGTGTAGCCATCTTCCTACATTCACGGCTCACAGGGAAATGTGTTTACCTTTCAGGGAGAACAGTGTGATCAAGATATTTGTTGAAGAAAGTCTCAACTATAACTTTTTAAATTTCTTTTTGACCGTTGCTCAGAAATATCAGAGCTAAAAGATCTTACTCCACTTCTTGATTGATGGCTGTGATTATGAAAACAGAACAATTTCCCCAGATCTTGTCTCTGAATTGATCATGTATTAAAAAAGCTGTCAGGAGAATAATTGCATTTGAAAGTGTATAGAGATTGTGCAAATTTGTGTTTATCTGTATGAGTTTTTATGTGTGTGTATTTTAAGTTTAGAAACAGAACAAGAAGAAAATACCTGTCAATGAGACAAATCATCTTTATTCTGGGTACATGGAGCCATATTTTGGTTTTAATAAAGACCCAAAATGTACCATTTGGGGGGAAATATACAATATAAAACCTGTGCCAAATATTCTTCCTGATACAGTAACACATGATTAGGTTCCAGTTAGGTTCCCTCCTCCTCCTATATTAAATAATGTACAGCAGAAGAATAAAAAAATAATAAAACATCTGGATGCTCAGGGCTGAAGATGAATAAAGTTATCTTTTAGATACTGTAATAAAGTTGTTCTATTAGAAATACTGCTAGCACAGTATCTCAAATTGCATTTTTAAAATATATATCCAGATGCCAAATATGATCTTGTCTGCTCCAAGGACTGGCAGATCTTTAATCGCTGTGGACACAAATAAGCACTCCAGAATTTGGTGGGCTTTATATAATAGGTTGAATTAACCGTGCATAGTAAGGCACTTTGTACATCCAGTCTCTGCTAATGGAAAAGGCATATACAAATATGCATTGTGCTGTCTGGATTCTCATTTCCAGATGGCAGCATCCTTGCACAGGCTACTTGTTATTTATTCTAACAACAAAGACACTTGCACCTTTTAGTTTCAAGGCTTTGGGGAAAAAACCCAGTCATTTATTATTACAAAGCTATATCTTTGCTCAGGTGTATCTGTTGATGCTATTAGCTGAGAACAGCAGTTTTATAAACTGTGAGAACCAAGGGGAAGTGGTATCTTACTGGTTTGTGGTCTTCATCAGGTGTTGGGCTCAAAGGAGCCAGAGCAAAGCACTGTGGTCACTGCTTCACCATGTAGCATACACAGCCCCTAGCTCATGGTCAGCTCTGTCAGGAGAGAAAAAAACTTGTCAATCAGTAGCCTGGAATATGGGGCGCCCTGATTCAACTCCTTACTCCCAGTGTACTTCTTCTGTGGGTTTGGGAAAACCCCTGTGGTGCTGACTCCTCCGAGCAGGGTATGCAATCAGTGAGGCACTGCCCTGGGGCAGGAGTGGGTCAAGTCATCAAACAAATCTCCCTATAAAGTAAACAAAGTTAGGTGCAGAGGAAGATGTTTCCCACCAGGCAATGCACTCAGGAGACGCAATCAAACCCAACTACTGAGAAGTTCCCAGGAGAAAAAGGTATCACCCTTCCCAGACCCCTCCAGCACTTGGTCATATGCTTACCCACAAACCCAAATGGTAAAATTGGGGTTCATAGCATGAAAGCCCTTTCTAGAGCTGTTTTTGGATAACAAACTAATTCCCTTCAAATCTGCAGTGGGATAGGTCTTGGAGCCTGATCTTGGCTCCTGAGAAGACAGGCGTTTTCTTCCAAGGGCTCAGTAATATAAATACATGAAGGACATAAAACAAAAATCCAGCCTTTTATGTATGGATCTCTTGCTTCTGGTTCTGTGGCACTGAATTTCACATTCACTCCAAAATGTGTGTTTGAAAGAGAATCTGCAGAGAGCGTATATAGCTTGCCCATGTACTTTTCTGAAAAAGTATAGACATGGGTTTGACAGCTGTTTTATTTTCCATCTCGCTCCTCACCAGAAGAATAACATAGTCTAGGAATCCATATCTCCCTATTCTGAGATAACTGCAGTAACAACCAGGTAATTGTCCTACCCGTATATGTGAACATGCATACTGGTACACATTTCACCTTTGTACAAAGGGATGTTCAGTGTGATCTGGTCACCACACTTGTGCAGGAACACTTTGTGAATTAAGCAGAAGACTGAAGATGTCACAGGCCTCAGGAAGGAGATTTGGCTTTGCTCACTTTGATAAAGTAACCTGAATTCTTGTGTTGCACTGCATGCACCTAAGGCCTTGCCGCTGGAGGGGTGAGGGAGATCCAGTCCTTGGATTCTGCCTCAGTTCCCACATTTAAACTGAACTTCAATTACTGACTGACTACCAGACAGTTTCATTAGGAATGGACCATCTAATAAAGGTGAGTAAGCTTTTAGATATTCTGGTGATAGGGGCCATGCAAGTTCTTTAAATGGTTACGACATGTTTAAAAGTTAATGCAGAATATCTGATTTTTTCCACCAAACTCCTTGACAGAGAGCCTGTAGCAGCTTGCAGGGATCTAAGTGTGTTACTCAGAGAAAGTGTCTATATGGTCAGTTCCAGTAATTATTAGTTCTAATTTCCATCTGTCAAACTAAAATGGCTTAACACAAATTTAATGTTGGTTTCAAACCTGAAGAAGTTATAACTTCTTTGGTAGCTGGGCATTTCTTTTTGCTAGTTAAATAGTATCACATTTGGTTTTAATGAGTGGGCTAGGGAAGATCATGGATCATCTCATGGCTGTAGCAGTTTGGAACCTGCTCTCATTTCCCTTTCTTCATTCCCTCTCCACGTTGGACTTGGTCTGAGCAGCAGCCACATGTAAACATCCTGGTCCTTCCTCCTGCAGGAGCAGAGGTTCAAAGGTTTCATGTATGCAGCTCTAGGGCTGCATTAAAATAAGAGATCAATGTGCACAAGGGCAAGGGATGGTTACAGGAATGGTAAAGAGGTGGAAGGGACTTTCTGAGGACATCAAGTGAGCAAGAGGAGTCCTTTAGAGAAGCTGGAGAGCAGCAGTTGTGTTCTTAGGCTGCATGAGGTTAGGACACAACTCACGTAGTCCAGGCTGACTCCCACATGCAAGGCGGTGCATACAAAGTGATAGAGGACCACTGACTGAAGTGAGGAGCTTAGGTGTCTCAGATGTATGAAGGTGAGGGTAACTATTGTGGAAAAGGGAAAAAATAACTCAGTCTTGAAACTTTTAAGAACTGCTGCTTTACCTGCTCAGACCTTCAGTGCTTAAGGCAGTTAAGAAGTAAATCACTGTAAAAAAAGAACGTATTCAGGTAAAGCTTAAGCAAGTACTTTTAGCAGATACTTAAAAGTCAAAGGCGTGCTTAAAAATTTCACTCAGTTTTCCTCTTGAACAGAAAAATGGCCTGAATTGTGTCATTTACTCTAGTTATGTCTCTTGTTTCATAGCTAAGACTTGTGCTTACCTCCATTTTAAGTATAATAAAGATAAGCTGATAGGCACTCCACCTTTTGGGGGATATAGTTAGGCTAGTCAATATTTATCTATTACTACTTAGAAAAAGCTAATTTCATATAAAAACAGTTCAGAATTTTGTGTTTCTGAGTATGCATATTAATATTTTGGCACTCTCATTACATAACACCTTTTGATATAAAGTTAGTCCTACCTAAGAGTATACATTCTTATCCATGTCACGTAAGCATTAAGTAGGGTACAATGTATTTTCTGAACAGCATTTTTGACAACTTGTGATGACCCATATCACACAAAAAAAACTATGGCCATGCTTGTCTTAAACCATTTGTATAAGTTTGATTTTGATGGGATTGCTCTGGAATTACTAATGTGTCTAAAATGAAGCACAAGCTATATACTTATTTCAAAAGTGATTGAGGAAAGGGTTTATAAGATGATACACTGGCATTCTTTGTGTCAGATTCAGAACCAGTATACCTATTCTTTTTTGATTAATCACAAATATGTTATGCAGAAGCACACTACAAAATGGAACATCAAATGTATAATTACATATTGCACATAATTTCAGGATCTATTTCTACTGTTTCTGAAGGGCTGCCATTAGTGTTTAACAGCAACAAGGTGAAGCATTACCTTCCATTGAAAAAATTATACAGAAAATTTTCTGTCATAACAAAGAGATTCACAGAAAATAACTTTAAATAAATACTATTGAATCAATATTTCTTTTCATTAGGCTGCCCCTTAAATTTATCACACACACCTAAATATAATGAAAAATCCGTATTTTGTAAAATGTTTATGTATACTACATAAAATGTAGAAATATAAACAAGAACAAGATATTATGCATTTATGAATATTAAAATCAGCTCCTTTACAGTTTAGAATCTGAAGACATTGCTAAAGGAAAGACTTTCACAGGGAGCTGCTAAACATGTACAAAGAGAATATATGTCATGAAGCATCACAGCCTAAATTTTGCTACTGGACAAGGTAACTTTAGCAGTAGTGAATTTTTGTTCTCCTTTTCAAATTTAATCATGATTGTTAAGGTTAAAAGTTCCCAATGTGCAATACACCGTCCTTCAACACAGCTCAGGTCAAATATTTTGGGCATTTCCTTTGGGCAGTTTGCCATTGTTCTGTTGGATTGGAAGTTACAGCAATTTGGCTGGCATGTCTATTAATCTGTTTTTTCCCTTAGCTATTGAAAGTAAGTATTGTTGTGCCTGTACTGCAGCTGAAGTAGTTTTGCAATTGAAAACTTGCACATTTGCTTTCTGCTTACACAATGATTTATTTTGATACAGAGTTCTGTTGACTGCTGCATAAAGTTGCATGTGCCATCACCAAAAAAAGTACAGCTTTACTAGAATAGCAATACTTCTTTGTTAAATAGAAAAGGTTGTCTGTGTGATTTACAGTGCTGGAAGGGTATTAAATGTGTCACATGAGTGTCAGAGAAGGACAAAATATCTTCTTATATACAGGCTCCTTCTGTAAGTTGGTTCTTGAGTCTTATATAGTGTATTTAATATTTTAACATAATATAAATAGAAAAGTGGTGTGATGTGTCTTTGTGGTACACTGCTGTTCTGTATTTAGTATTTTTTTTCATGTAAAATAGACTTACTAGTATGAGTTCACTATTCACATATTGTTAAGGTCAGAACGTGTCCTAAAACTTGAAGCCAAGTAGAGAAAAAAGGTTAAATGAACAAGAACTTCTCTTAAGTAAGCAGACTATTTCTTCTCTTTTCTTAAATATTTCTCAAGGAATTTGAATTTACTAGTTAAAACACTCATTAAACAATTTTTTTATGTAGTATAGTATTGTAGATCCCTGGAACACTGGGCATGCTTTCACACAGATTAGTACATTTAAAAAAATTAAAGACTAAACCAAAACAGTCTGTCCTGATTCCTGTCCCTGCAAACAATGTCTCTCCTAACAGCAACCAACCAATCTTTTATTTTACTGGCTACATTTCTCCACAGAATCACCCAGTGTTCTCCAATGGCAACTCCATCTGAGATACACATATATCTACTCCCAAAAGAGAGTAAATTTGAGACATTGCAGATATTTAGAATGAGTAAACCACACAATGCAGTATATTTGTAATTTTCATCTATATGAACTAAGACCTTATAATTCAGGAAAGAAGAATTTACCAAAGGATACACCTTTTGTTCCTAAATTAAAATTTATGGAGGGTTTGAGCATACCCAGTTAAAAAACAACAAACAAACAAAACCCCCTACATCTTTTGTGGTTCTAAATAACATACGACTTTCATATGCCATATTGATAGATTATTAGCATGCTTGTAAAAAGTACTCAGAATTGCAAATTCTTCATTCTGTTTTGTTCTTACCATTGGACAAAAAAAAAAAAAAAAAGACTATAGTCATTAATTGTTGTACTTGAAGACCAAGCATGCATCCAGCATTGTGGAATGACTATGTAAAAATGTCACCATCGGTGGTGCTTCCTAGCCTACTTCCATGTTTTACCAGGTGCCATACCATGGTGGTATCAAGTGTCTTTCAATGTGATTCAAATTCTTTGAACACCACACTGGTGACACAGAAGCC
Organism: Actenoides hombroni; assembly: GCA_024336885.1. Lineage (NCBI taxonomy): Eukaryota > Metazoa > Chordata > Aves > Coraciiformes > Alcedinidae > Actenoides > Actenoides hombroni. The sequence continues at coordinate 660,529 of WUAM01000209.1, forward strand.
TAAAATTTTCTTTGACTTAAAGGAATAAAAATTTTATGCCTAATCCTGTTAATTAGGCATGTCTGGTTTGTAGGCAACTGTTCCCAGTCTCTGGGGCAGAGCAAAATGCTAAGGTGGTAAGCACAAATCGAAGTGATAGATGTGCTCCAGAACCATGTCACTTGAAAGGGAAAATTAGTCTATTGCTCATATTGCAAATTCAAACTGAAACAACAAAAACTCCACAACTCATCTTTCTTATTGTTATACTGTTACTTTGTGTTGTGTCAGATGGAAAAGCATTATTTGTCTGAAATTAAATCTCCTCTTCACCATTTGCCTTGTGTTCCGTCCCAGGGGCGTACTCTCTCAAGCATCAGGCAACACACAGCACTTACTGCACTCATGGTGTCACAAGATAGCATCGGGTAATCTTCGAGTGTCTGTGATGTTATGTTTTAGGAACAGTTCTTACAAACATGATTTTGAACTGTCTGAAAATGGTTTTGGGGTTTTTTTTTTCCTAATGATGCAAGTCTCTTCTATGATAAATGACAATGGGACAAGGATAAAGCAAAACTTAAGTGATTATTTAAAACATTGAAACCAAGGAGCCTGAAGTTAGGACTTTCAATCCAAATTTTGGCTGTTAAATAATAGTTTTGTAGTGCGTCTGGAATTTCTTGAAGTCCCAGGACTGCAGTTTCCATTGGCTTCAGTGAGATTTATAGGCAATTTAAACTCTTGAAAATCAGTTGCCATTATTCCTGATAATCAACATAGTAGTGCCTGAAGACCAAGAAAGCCTCGAGGAATCTGCAATCCAATATATAAGTTAGAGACGATATAAAGCATAAGTGTAACTTAACTAGCATGACTGAAATAAATGTCATATTTGTTCAAAAATCCATTTCCCTTTCATGTAGGAGAAACGATAAGTGAAGGGTTGAATGATGAGTGAAAGAGGATAGGAAAGAAGTGGATAAAAAGGCAGGTATGGAGATTGAAAGGCTGAAAAAGATGGAAAGAGTGACAGTTGAAATAAACAGCCCATTTTCACAGGAAAAGTCCAGCCAAAATCATAGACAATTCTCTGAAGGTGAGAGATGTTACGTGTGTTGTTTGCCTTTCCTCATGATAGCTAGCATTTATATATGTGTATAGATATATGATTAATTTGCGCCTGTTTGAAGGATATAATGCAAGCTTAACTTAATCTAAAATAACACACTTGCAACTTGATTAATAAGTATCATGGTAAATGAAATCACAGTTACCCATGTGACGCCTTCAGTGAGAGATTTTAAGTTTTCTCTTGTAAGCCACTACGTAAATAATCGTATTTGCAAATTACCTTTTCAGTTTAGAGATAAAAAGTTGTACATCAGTCTGAGATCTCTGCGTGGTATACACTGGGTGCCATTTATGTTTTATTTTATTTTCCAGAGAGCTTTGAAATAATGTATGAGGTGGTGAGTGAGTTTAATTACTGTTTATAGGAGGATGACAAGCTAAATATAAGGAGTGCACCCACATGTCTCTACTTTTAGGCAACATCTTATGCGGTAACCTTCTACTTAATATTTTTTCAAGATTTCCCACCACTACTGCTTAACACAATTTGTGGCCCAAATTGTTTTGTTGTTGTTTTTGGGTTTTTTTGTCTTCCAGTTAAATGTCTTTAAGAGTTTTCGTAGTGTAATTTGCAGTGAACTTAAAGAAGCTATATATTAGTTTATTATTTGATTTTTATCTCTGAGTAGGAAACAGGCCACAAACAGGATACAAATGTGAAAATAAAAAAAACCCTTGATCCCTAGATAACTTAGTATGTTGAATATTCTCTGAGATAATTGTCTTCCTTGCCTCATATCATTCTACCCCATACATATTCCAAGACGGTTTTGTCGAAGTTGAACTAAATAGGGTTTCCCATGTATCTAATTTTTGGTAGAAAAGTTGAAGTGAAATTCAAAGACATACAAACAGGAAAATAAAATGAGAGTAAATTCAAATGTATCAGTACTGCCTTTCAAAACTGTCACCTGTGAGAAACAGATATTCAGGAGATGGTTCACAAAGAACTAAAGTAAAATAGGTAAATTTTAGAGTGGTTTAAAGTAGCACCTGAAGTGTTGCTGAAATGCAGCAACAACATACACAAAGGAAGTTATATGAGTTATCAGAACTTTTCAACCTGTGCATTCTTTGGTGACTGAATTTTCACAAGGCTGTCCAGAAAAACCACCTGCAGACTAATAGAGCTAAACAGAAACTGCAAAGTAATTTAATCCTTTTCATCTTGCGGATATTCTAGACTAGTATAGGAGTATATATCTAGGTGTATATTCCTACATGTACATTCCTTTATCCTTTTCATTTGCTTTATGTCAGTAGCAATTTTGCATATAAGCTCAGGGCAGCGCACAACCCTGAGAGTCCTACTTACCTCCTTGAGTTAATTTATTACATGATTAATCATGTTGTTACAATGAATACAACCCCTTTTTACAAAAAGAAGCAGATCATTATTAATTCCCTGCCAACACTTTAGATGAATCATGTTGAATACTTTAACTACTAAGGTAGCCGTAATACACAATTTCATTGGAGACCAACTGTAATTTAGTGCTTATTAATATCCACTTCTTGCTAACATGTCCATGTGAATACCAAATAGATTACTAATGTTGTTGGTATACCATGTTTCTAATACAACTATACCTTACTGCTCAGTCAGTTGTGTTCTAAGCCTTAGATAACAAAACTGTAATAATGTTGACTAAAGCTTTACAAATTCACATAGAATATATATCATAAAATACTTGTCTCAGAATTATACTGGTTTATGACCTGTATTCAGTGGTTGAAAAAAAAGAAGTGACTTGAATGACTCAATATTAAAGACCAAAATGAAGACCAAAATGAAAACAATTTTATTCTGAGAAAAAAAGGATTACTTATAATTACCTTTAAATTATTTAGGCTTAGCATCCCAAGCTTTCAAAATATGCAGAAAATATTATAGCACTAGATTATCTTTTTGTTTTGTTTTGTTCTCCATAGCTGTATGCTAATCATTGTGCTGAGTGCAAACTGATTTTTTCCTCTCGTTATGATCAATCAAAGTCTTTGTTCTGGGAATGATCACATAATTACACAGAAGATTAAAGAATTCCCATGAATAATTTGTGCTCATTTCTCCCCGTTAAACCCATTTAACCCAGTTGAGTGTGCCTTGCTGACTTGCCTCAGAGACGCACATTTTGATTGGAAAAGTAGAATACCCACCCTCCCTTCTAGCTGGTAACTTTTTGATTCTATCCTGTTGCCTAAACATTTCTCTGAACTTGACCAGCTCTTCTCCAAAGCATAATAATTTGACATTAAGCATAAATAAAAGGAAAAATTAACTCCTTTTATGAAGAAATGGTCAAAAGCAGAGGTATACATTTAAAAAGTTATTGAACTATCAGAATGGAAAATTCTTTCTAGTAGTTGAGATAATATTTTACCTTGTGATTCATGGAGGGCCAGAGGACTGCAAGTCACATTACAAGCTACTCTAGTTTAGCTACTACACCCCATTCTTACCCCTTGAACACTCAGATCAAACTTTAAGTTCTTAGATACTCTTCTAGGCTGAACGCTATGTTGGTCTTTGGCCATATTAAGAGGAGGAAAAAAAATGTGAGTTTATAATAGAACAGTAAATATGCTGTAAATTGCTAGTGTTATTAAGGTTATTTTTTTATCTATTCCCTTCCCCCCACCTTTAAGATTCACCTTGAATACCCTCATAAAAGTAAAATGAAAACCCACCAAGACTAATATGCTCTACAGTTTGCTATATCTTAGTTGACACGTATTAAATATCCCATAGAAAAGCACATCTAATTTATTTGACCATGGAATACATCCCTACGAATGATTATAGCTGCAGATTGTGAATTAAAATCCAAATATTAATATTTACTTCCTTGGCCTTTTTGAAGGTCTGTGGTTGACTGCTGCAGGAGCATATACATTACGGCCATCCTTCTGGTCAGCTGCATACCTGCTTTCACATAAAAAGTGGCTACAGTGTTTAAAAGCCAAAGGCAATGAGGTGATAACAGTGTAGGAAGAGTTTGGAATGATGTTGCTACACATCATTCTTAGAACATCAGTTCTTAGTACTGTCTTTCCTTCATTTGCTGCAGTTTTTACTTTTTCATCCCCACACAGCAGAGAGCAATTGTCTATTCACAAGTCTTAGCAACCTATTGGTACCTTGGAAAATAAATTACTGTTTTTAAGTACATAGCGTAGAATTGTTGCATGTCAGGTGCCTGACTTCTCACACGCTGTCATCTACATGGAGCAATACAGCCCTCGATAGGTTTTTCTACTTAGTTGTTTATGAACTTCCATTTTTGTTAATTTATATATGAATTCTCCCCATGTACTTCTCCCTCTCTTCCTCCACACAAACTGAAAATGAAAGACAGAAGATGTCAGGTTCTCACAGATGCATTAATACATGTTGTATATACATATTAAATGCCTTTTGTCGGAGAGAGAGGTCTGGAAAATGTCTGTGTATAAGAGAGTATTTATATGTACACTTGTAAGGAGGATTAACCAATAAAAATCTCCATATCACATACATACATTAATGAAATTTGGAGTTAGGTAAGTAAAACATTATGCATGGGATTCATATTATTAAATCTAGACATCTCCATGGCAGACATCATGTCTAGACTGTCTTTACAGTCAATAGAAAGAATTATGGGCTGCTAGAATTCCATTTACTGCACTCTACAGTAGGTATCTACCTGAGAACAAGATTAATTGAACCCTTGCCAACTTGATGGCTACTAAAGGTGGCCATTTTTTAGGTAGCTCTGGTGTTCATATATGGCAGCAAATCCAATTGAGATTTAGCAGATCAGATCAAGGCTCTAATCCAAGAACCTATCTCCAGCTGTGTCAAATGCAGAAACAGGTCATGTAAAAAAAGTCAAAAGCTGTGCCTGAGGCCTCAGTCACAGCTGGGCAAATAATTAAGGAAACTGTAAGAAGGAGCAGAGAATTCTCTTGGTTGGATTGAACTCAGCAAACATGCCTACACAAGCTGGAGACAGAACTGAATGAGGACAGTGCTGTCAAGGAGGAACTGAGTGCCACCAACACCATGAAATCACAGAACTACAAAAACATTTAGGTTGGAAAGGACTTGCAGATGTCATCTAACCCATCTTTCAGCTCAAAGCCAGAATAATGTCAAAATTCGATCTTGTGGTTGATCATTATGTTCACGCTGATCAGGCTGTTGCTGATTAAATAGGGCAAGGATGAGAGTCACCATCAGCAAGCATCTGGACTAGATTCGTGGGGATCTCAAATGTCATGGCCAGCAGACAGAAGAATATATGGAGAAATGGGGCAGCAGTACAAAGTGCAGCTGCCAACAGTGCAACCAGTAACACCAAAGGGAAGCTCTGAGCAAAGCCTGAGCCCTTCAGTAATGGCAAGAAGGAGGATATGCAGCAACATGTTGTACTTGAAGTTTTATAAGCAGCACTTGAGATCCTTCTTCCGTTCCTCACTTCTTCCAAAATCTCATAGTGGCCAGTGGCAGATGTTGAGGCAAGTATTGGAACAAGCTGAAAGTACAATGGCCCTTTCTAAGATTAGGAGCTGGCTATCTGGGTGAAAAACTGTTCCTGATAATGTACCATAACTATGTCTTGTTTTCAAATGCAGATTAGCCAAAAGCAGGAGGCTTGCTTGCTTGCGTTCTTTATGATTATGGAATTCTGGGAGCTGAAACAACTGTCAGAAGAGCATATTGACCATACTGCAAGGGGTATTAGGTTTGTTAAAAGTTTTGTCTTGTAATTTATTTCTCCTGTTACCTTGGATCATTAATGTACAAATGTGTTTAAGCTAGACTAAGTACAGTATTCATCATCTGTATAGAGTATCCATCTTCTAACTTATTCCCAGAAACCAGGCCACTTGGAAACAATTCATTTTTACTGCTTGGAATTTATGACAATAACATATGACATAAGCTTACAGGGGGTATTTAGTCAAGGGCTATTATTAACTGGGAGAAGTAAGAAACCTATGGAGAAAGATTTAACAATTTTTTTTTTCCTGTCATATTTTTTAGGTTTAGATTTTGTGGCAAAAATGACTGAAAACATGAACTCTACTGCTTTTGTTTAAAATACTGAAAAGTTTCAGAAAATTAAATTACAAGTATAATTTTTGTTTTAAACATTTCAGTCTGAGGCTGTTGTTAGTCAGCTAAGAAGCTATAACCGTTCAGTGAATATCAGTAAATCTTACATTCTTGGTGAAATAAGAGTAGTGAAAAATGATTGAAGTTGAGGAAGATTAAAAATCTGAATTTTAACACTTTCTTTAAAAACATTCCATCAGTTATAAAAATGGAAAATTATTTGGAATAGAAAAACCTACCTTGCTTCAGAGATAATGCAAAAGAGTCAGTTTTCTCAGGAAATAGCTACTGATAAGAAATATGACGTTCTTTGAGTTCCTTTACAATAATTCTTTATAATCATATGCTTCTATTTAGGACATTAAAATAGTAGTACTATTAATAGTAAAATAAAGATATTCTCTTTCATAAGAGGCAATGTTATAAAATTCTACCATTACTAATTTTATCCTTTCCATTATTGTAATTTTTTACAAATTTACATAGTGTGACACAATGATTGGAGATTTAAGGACTACAGCATAACCAGCATTTTAGTGTATAATGAAATTCTGAAAGCAGTGCTAGTCTAGTGCAGAATAAATGAGAATTTGACTACTTGGACTTGACCTTGTAGGAATGTTCAATGCCCTTTTCTAATGTGGAGATCAATCATCTCACAGCAATTTATCAAAATACTAAAGTTCACTAGCTGGAGGCACTTGGCAGTTTGGATCAAATGTATCCTCTGTGTCTCAGTTTAGCAAGTACTAGTAAGCAAGTAGGCAAGTAAGGCTTACTAATCTTGTTTCAGAAACAAAACAGTGTCTGTGATCCTCTTGTCACAGTTCCTTAATTAAAACCTCCATGAATAACTTTTGGTAACTTCCAACTAAACAAAATTAAGGCAGGTATGTGCACAAAAGATGTGAAGTTACAAGTGGATTCATTGAAGTAGAATGAAGGAGAGAGCTGTACAAATTCAGGCCACAGAGAAGAAGTTGTAGTGTGAGTTCGCTACCTGTTCCACCAACCAGCCAATTGTACAGCAGATGATCAGCGTGTGTAGCTCTGGGCCAGACAGTGGTTGGTGCTTCTTTTTCAGTTTGTAGTTAGGACATGTCAGGGAAACAAGCCCAAGAGACAAAGTTTCTGGGTGGGCTATGGAGCTTGAAGAATTGAAGATTGTGGGTTACAGTGAATTACAGAAGAGAGGGGAAAGAAATAGGAAGTTTTACAAATGAAGCAGAGAGGCACTTAAGAGTATATTGCCAGAAAAGTATAGAGAGAATGATGGACAAACATGGGATTCTATGGGAACTTGTTATTTCTGCTACCCATGAAAAAACATGCCAGTCAGATAAAACCCAAGTCAAAAAGTCGTTCTGTGGCCTGGGGTAGAGACCTTTAGACTGTTGGTAGGCTAGTAAGATAAAGTGAAAGAAAAACCAAACCAAACCCAAAACAAGCAGTCCTGTGCATGATGGAATGAAGCCAGGCTTCAACGTGCTTTGCTGTCTGGAATTTTGAAAGTCTGGAGTCTTTCTATTAAATGTCAAATATTCCAATTTTCCCTCAGTGAAAGTATTAACAGAGCTACTGTCTACTACCCAGATGTCTCTTTTTATGAAATTTGTAGGAGTTTAGTATCTTTGGAACTTGCCAATGGGTTTAAAATTAAGCAGACTGTAGAAATACAGTAAGGGAGGAAAACACAGGCACAGCAGGACCACTTGAGCCTTCAAGCTAAAATTAACCACTATACAATTCAAGTGGGCATTATGGATGATGACGTATTGTCAGGTTATTTACACTGTACAGACTACTACGAGCTATGCCTGATATTACAGAGGATGACACTCGAAATAGGGAAGCAATCCAGAATCCCCCCCCAATATCTTTCTCATGTAAAAGTGGGACAACACAAGTTTCATCTGTGTGGGAGGCCAACTTATTCAGCAGAAATAGGGTTTCCTGAACATGCTGGTTTCCACCCTCATCAGCCACTAAGTTAAATACATCAGCAGTGCTGTAGTAAGCACTGTAGAGTTGACCAGAAGGGAATTTGGTCAGATATGGCTAGCAAGGTTAATAATAAACATATTTATTTAAAATAAGTGTACATAGTGGTATGTCACACTGATGAATAACATGCTGAGCTGATATGCAAATTCTTGATTCATGACCATCTTTGATTTAGCTCAATATGCTTCTAATTATGCAAGGACTTTTCTTTTGCTTCTGCCCTTTGGAACACTAAAATAGCTATTTAAAATCCCTTTCAGAAATTACAGAAATATTTAAGTCATCATTTCTCAAATAATAGACATAAAATTATGACTCCCAAACCTCAAGAATTTGGATTTGATTAAACATTTTATTAACATACTGGAATTTGAACTGTACAAATGTAAAATGTATTCATAGTGATAGTTATCCATCTCTTTCTGCACCAACAGAAATGACAGAAGACTATATATATGTTTTTACTTATGTACGGATTAAGTTTTTAATATAAAGTTACTTTCTGAACATAATTATTTTACTAAAAGAGTTATTCTGTGAAGAGTTATTCATTCATATTAAGTATCATACTTTCAGATTTTAGAACAAATCTTCAGGCAAAGAGTTACAAGCAATACTGATCCTGCTTTATGTCTGTTTTCAAGGAACCGCATAATTTCTCCACGTCTTCTGATGCTTCACCGTAGAGAGGATTTGGGAAAGAAGTAGCATTCACATCCTCATTAAACAGATACTAAAAGAAAAAAAAAACNNNNAAACATAGAATAAAATTTAAAGCCTTAGTCACTCTGTTCATTGGAGTGGCTGAGGCGGGCAGGGGGTTCCCAGAGCCGGGGCAGCCCAGAGGGACCCGCCTACAGCTCCCTCCTGCAAGGCTGAGAGGCTGAGGTGGCTGGGGCCGTTACCAGGGGCAACGACGGGAGATGGAAACAGCCCGGGGGAGCGCTGCGAACTGGGCGGGCACACAGGGCCTGGGGTCCTGCTCGTAGGTCCGCAGCCCAGGGAAGCGCTCTAGGTCTCTGCCAAAATGGTGGGCACTCTCCTAAGAGCTAAAACCAGTGTTCCTATGGAGAAAGCCCCTGAGAAGTATCCACTCAGACAGACCTGGACAGGAAAGCTACTCCAGTAGCTGGAGGTGGTAGGCTGCAGTGAGTGCCCAGAGCCTTCTCCTGATGTAAAGGTGAGCACCTACAAAAGCTGTATGCAGGCTGATGATCCATTACGCCAGGTGGCTGAGTTGCAAGAAACAGTCATGAGGCTACTCAGCATTAGAGAAGCTGAGATGGGAGATAAAGAACTGGTTTCAAAATAGCCTCACGATCACCTGCCCTGGTGCTCATGGGGGACTTCAGTCACCCTGGTATTTACTGGAAAGCCAACACAGCGAGGCACACAGCGTGCAGGAGATTCCTGCATTGCACTGATAGTAACTTCTTGGCACAGGTGTTGTAGGAGCAAATGAGAGGTGTGCTGCTGGATCTTGTATTAACGAACAAAGGTTTGCTTGGGGACGTGAAGGCTGAGGGCAGACTTTGCTGCAGTGACCATGAAATCATGGAGATGAGGATCATGCAAGGACTAAGCAGGACAAGAAGTAGGATTGCAAACCTGGACTTCAGGAGAGCTAACTTTGACCTGTTCAAAGACCTACTTGGAGGAATCCCATGGCTTAGGGCTCTAGAAAGTAGGGGGAGGACAAGAGAGCTGGTTAATATTCTCCACTTCCTCCAAGTTCCTCCAAGTTCAAGATCAGTGCATCCCTATGAGTAAAAAAAATCAAGTAGAGGAGGCAGGAGACCTACATGGATGAACAAGAAGCTTCAGGAAAAAAATCAAATGAAAGAAGGAAGTTTACAGTGTGTAGACAAAGGGACTGGCTTCTTGGGAGGAATATAGGAATGTTGTTGGGTATGTAGACCTGCAACAAGGAAGACTAAGGACCCTTGGAATTAAATTTGGCAAGGGATGTCAAAGAGAACAAGAAGGTCTTCTTCAAGTACATGAGTAGGAAAAGGAGGAGTAGGGAAAACATGGGCCTGCTGCTGAATGAGGTGGGTGCCCTGGTGACAGAGCATACAGGGAAGTCAAATTTACTGGATGCCATCTTTGCTTCAGTCTTTTCTGCTTAGACAGCCCTCAGGAATCCCAGTCCCTGGGGGTAAGAGAGAAAGTCTGGAGGAAGGAAGACTCTCCATTGGTCAAATTATTGTCATTTGAATGACTGGTTCTAATTTTCTTGAATGTGTTATATAGAAGAAAAGAAATAATAACAACTCTTCAGGTAAGGGCTTCAGTAATTCTAAACACTTCCTTCAGCATCTGCCTTACTTGAAAGCGTTGAACTACTGTCTTATGTAACAAGTAGCTACAGTGAGCAACATTAATGCAATTGCCGTTACGAGGTTCTTTTCAGCCAATCCAGCCCTGCTCAGCTTTCTCAGAATTGCAGAGGTGCTAACATTATGTGCAGCAACATACCATTGACTGTGACTTTTTTCCTGTTCCTCTGCAAATAAATTTTATTTGATAGCCCAACTTAGATCCTAGTTTAGAAGTGAAATGTGTTATTACGTACCTCATGCCATGGAGAAACACTGATTTGGACAGCGGGTGGTATGGCGTACCCAGGAGACTATAAAAAGAAAAAAAAACCTGCTTCAGAATTTTTTTAGTGAGCTGTATTCTGAAAATACCCTCCCATGTGGCTGTCTGAGCTACACATGCTATGAATCCAATGCTAGGAGGGAATATTACAGGCAAGTGTGTTGCAATGCTAGGCCCACATAGTTTCAGTGTTCAGAAAGGTCTGTGGAGAATTATTCTTTCTTTATAAAACTTAGAGACACCTTCAAGTGTTTAACTTGTGGATATTTCATTGGAGGTAAGAGCTGTTGCTCTTATATTTTACAGCATCTTTTGATTGGTGATAGACTATTCAGGTATAAGGCTCATCAGACTCAGAGAAAAATCGTAACTCTTATTTTCCCTTTTAAAGGAATAGTTAGTGAAAACATGTATTTTCCAAATCTAGAAGAAAATAGAGGAAAATCTGGTACAGCACTGGACTTCAATCACAGTGCCTGGGGCTGTCTTCTATGAAAATGTCTCTCCTGACACTGCGCTTCTGTTTTTCAACTTGCCTGTCAAGAATCTATTTTAACTAAAATAAAAATGTCCTGATAAATTGGACGTGATTGTGATGGGAAAATTTCCAACTTCAAGCTCTCACAAACCCAAACCTATAAGTGAATTAATTTGTTCTAATGTCTCTAAAATCAGGTGTAAGGAACCTTTTATAGAAAATAAATGGCATGTCATAATTAATCCTATTCAAACTGCAGTGGAATCTTCTATTACTGTCTGTGGAAAAGACAAGGAAGTTTTATTTCCTATTTTACACCAAGCCTAGTTCCTTCAATGCTAATAAGGGTAGTATCAAAATAAGGACAGGAAATATGTTTTAAATATTTTTTTTTCTCCTTTAACCTCCAAGGTGCTTTGTCTATACTATTTTAAATGATACATCAAATAGCAGAGATAGCTGCATTTTAAGGCAATCATATTTCTTTTGTTAAATGTAAAACCTAAATTTTAGCTACTGCTGTAATTTGGTAACTAAATCTCTCCTTGAAATATTTTATTGCAATATTTTCACTTTTAGATATATATTTTATTTACAAACTTCTTTGTTACTCTAGCAGTTTCTTAATTATGATCAAGAAATGGTATCAGGGAAAAGTGTGACCGTGTGTGTGTCAAGGTGAATTTTACAGTAGTGAAAATAGTAATGCACATTTCAGGTATTTGGAAGTGTTATCAACTATTTTATAGCTGGATGTTTGCTTGCTTTTTTTTTTTTTTTTCTCCTTTACAAGCAAAGGGAGACAAGTCTAGGAAGCTTTTTCTTTTATATGTCTCGCTAGATATTTCACCCCAAACTGTTCTTCTCAGATTTAGCAACCCACAGTCACGATTACTTATAAACATCAAGATGTTCTCAAAACTGAGTTGATTTCAAATCTGCCTGTTTTGAAAAGGCACTGGAACTGATCTCAGTGATGATGCCATTTTTAATTCTTACTTTTATTAAACAGCATTCAATGATGGATTACACTGTTTTAATGGAAAACTTACTTGAGGACTACAAACTCCCATCTTTCTGAATGTATAGAAGCAATTATTGCTACTTACCTTTACTGTCCCGAATGAACTGTCTTCATACAGTGGATTGGCAAATGAAGCATTACCAGTTTCCTCCAGTTTCCTTGAAAAGTCAAGCAAAGAAGAATAAAACCACTCACAATATCACACAGGTTGTCAAAGAACCAAACACTTTCAAGTTGAAAAGACTTGAGTTCAAACACAAAGATGGCTAAATATATTTCTGACTGAGCTTTAAGGAACTGAACAAAATTAAACCAATGTTCTTTATAAATCACATGTAGATTAAAATAATAATTTTTCATTTTTTGCTGCTAAAAATATATATGGTTTTGGATATGCATGGAGCTATCTGGTATTCATAAAATGCAGTGCCATACATTAAATAAAACATTAGCTAAAAACTTGCGTTGTTGTAATAAGTTTGCATGTGATGGGATCATGTTCTTTCTGTGTTTTGCCATTCACACTAGAAATTCAGCTTTGAGTTCCAGAGCTCTGTAGTTATTTAACTGTTGTAAGAACTCTTCTTTTTTTTCCAACGAATTAAGAAAGTACTTGCATTTTATGTCAAAATAATCAGAATTAGTTTTAAAGCTATACAAGTTCCCCATACCTTTTGCTACAAAGTCAGAAATATTTAAAGAATTACTGAAGCTATTGAAATGAAAAGGTTTTATGAATGAACACAATGCCTTAAGCAATTTATAAGAGATGAATAGGACTAACTGTACTAATTATGGATCTCATGTCCATTGCCTCAGATAGAAGTTTAAAGATATGATTTCCTGAAAGAGGCTTTCATATATTCCTTTTTGTGGAAGTACTTATGACCTGTGCAGTTAATCCCATTAATTCTGCAAAATCAAAGAATATTTTGGGATGGAACTTTCTGTGCACACCTTTTTTTTTTTTTACTTTTTTCCATATAGATGATTGTTTGTTAATACTCCAGAATGCTTGAAATCACCAAAACTGTTCCAATGTTATAGGAAAAGCAATAGCTGCATTAGCTAGAATTACTTTAAAATGAAGCAGAAAACTCCTTTTTTTTTAATCTTTGATTTTCAAGACCTGCATTTAGTTGGTTTTTTTCCCCACTAATGCTTTTATGAATAAAAGCATATACATGCCCATTTCACAGAATCACAGAATCATTTAGGTTGGAAAAGACTCTTGGGATCATTGTGTCCAACCATTAGCCCTACTCTACAAGTTCACCCCTAGACCATATCCCCCAGCACCACATCTAAGCGATGCTTAAA
>WUAM01000209.1:674272-695616 GCA_024336885.1 Actenoides hombroni
CGATATCTCTCTTGTACTGAGGTGCCCAAAACTGGACACAGTACTCAAGGTGAGGCCTCACCAGTGCTGAGTACAGGAGGACAATCTCCTCCCTACTTCTGCTGCTCACACTATTTCTAATACAGGACAGGATGGTATTTGTAAATAGAAAGCTGTGTTTGTACAGTATTCTAAAACAAAAAATTCTCTAAAGTTAATACTCAATCTAAATGATTGAGAGATAGATTTTCTTGTGTTTAAAAGTGTTTCTACTCCAAAGCTATTTTAAGCAGCTTCTCCCTTGGAACCGATAGACAAGCTCTCTGTTACTGTGGCAGGCAGGACTGAAGGGAACAGAGTGGTCATGGAAACACAGCTGATGGAGATGTTGGGAAGGGAAACAGTTGTTCAGTACAAGACACAGGGGAGACATACCGCACATTTTCTTTTGCAAAGAACTAAAATCAGAATGGATGCTTAGGAGGAAGGCACAGGTAGGCTACAGAAATAAATCTCCTCATGAGTTAAATAAGTTCAAGAAACTAAGTTCAGGTTTTAGACTAAACCAGACACGTGTCCTTAAAATCTTTCACAACAAGACTGCCATAAAAATTCCTTCTAATATCAGTCTCATAATTCAGTTAGATTACTTGACGTAGTAATATGGAGAGCTGAATATCTGAACCTGATGATTTGTTCATTTGATCTTAATCTTAATTGCAATAAATCATGACATCCTGATGTTTTTAGTTAATTTAGTGAAGCTATAATATATTATGTTGTTTATATGCCTCCTAAGTGTATATTTGCATAGTAATCCTCCTGAATAAAGTCCACAAAATGCACACAGAATTGATTTTTCTACTCTAAAATCATACTGTGGCTCATAAAACCTGAGGCCAGGAGCAAACTCACATAAGAAGTTTTCAAGGAACTTGGCTTCACTTCTAGACTAGTGCCCAAATGGCTAGATTTTCATGCCTTAATTTTGGTGTCTCATTTAGACATCACAAACTAACTCTATGGCCTAACAGCATGATACAGAATTAAGAATATCAATTCTGCTTACAGTCAATGCAGACATTTCCAAAGGACAATGCAAGTGATGCAGTTCACAATGGGAATCACCTTAATGTGCCAATAGAAAATGATAAGGCTAGAGACAGGTCTGATTCTCTTTATCTGCCACTCCCCCATTGAATTTAAGCAATTTCTGCAAGACATGTATGTTGATTTGGGAAGAAGACACTGAGTACTTATGTCTGTCCTCAGGGCAGGAAAGATGCTGAATACAGATCTCCAGCTTCCTCTCTGAGCAGGATAATTAACCAGCAGGATACTGTGCCAAAGTATGGGCACCAAAGAGTGTCTGTGGTTGCTGTGTTTAGTGCTGAATTTGGTCCTATGTGTGTGAGGTTTTCTCAAGCATGAACATTGAGTCTTGAACAGGTTGTCCTGTAGATTTTCGGGGGATTCTCCTTTCACCTTAGGTCTGAATCATGAAAGCGCATGTTTACACAAGTGCTATTATCCATCAGTTGGATGATGTGCGAACTGCCTGTGCTTAGGAACTGATATAACATATTTACATAACTTTACATGTTGTGCATACATCCCTAGAAGTAAACACAACACATTAGATCTTTAGCTAATTACAAATATGAAGCTTTCCTTATCAGAGCAAAGTGATGATATGTTCAGTCCAGTACTCTGTCACTAATATAGATACTTCTGAGGAAAGTACAGAAGTACAGTAGTAGTCAGTAGGTGAGTGTTGTCATCTAGTTTACACCCTTGTTTTGAACTGCTTGATTGGGCAGTTGAACTAAATGTATTAAAGTGGCTTGAGTTAAGCTCATTCTTGCAGTGCTTGCTGTTACTTGACACAAGTGAAACGTTGCCTTGATAGTTTATTGCTACAGTAAAGAGCAATATATGCATCACAAGGTCTTATGATGAGGATAAAGTTATATGTGTGTTACCATTGTACAGTAAGGGCAAGGGTAACTCATCACTCACAAAAATTGCAGTCCAGAATAATTAATCAATATGAAAAGTTTATAAATCTTATTTAGGAAGAAAACGCATAAATGTCACGTTCAGAAGACTGTACCAAGCAGGGAAGAATTAGGGTTAAAAAAGGCAAGCACAGAATGGTTTAGGGGAAAAAAAAAAAAAAAGACAGACTCAAAGAAGAGGGTAAGGCAGCTCAGAGAGAACTGGGTTTTCTAACATAAGCAGAAATACCACATTAGGAAAGGAAAGGATTAATCATCCTGGGATGAGGTCACATGTCATAGCTTTGCGAAGCTTATCTGCATTCTTTAGTAGCAAAAACTACTGCCTTGTCATAGGTTTCTCCACCACAACTTCACAGAGATGGGAGAAAGTTGTATGCTCCACAAAATACCTGCCTGTGTATGAAGGGAGTATACGCTATGCTTTTTAATGGAAAATTAAAGTATCTAGATTTCATTTGTCTGGATGCAATAGCTGAGAATTTTTAACTTTTCAATGTACCTTTCAATGAAAAATCATATATTTCTTTTAGACAGTACACATACTTGTTGGAAGTACACTGCTAGAAGAATGTTTATCATCAGGCCAGTAACAACAATAACAAAATCCTAGTGGACCAAAGATTCAGTTACAACTAAGCTACTAATTAAAATAATCCTTTACAAGAATTCTTTACAGTTGTTTTGAAGCTTCTGTTTTAAACAGAAACAATAACCCAAGAGCTCAATTTCCAAAACATTTATGAAATTTTTTAAACTACATTTAATTTTGCAGAAGCAGGCTATATTTTGCACATCCCACAGAAGAAATGAGAGGCGTGAATCAAGGTGGGCAGACATTACAAAAGCTGCATTTAGAATCATCTACAAGTCATTTGGATGCTTGGTTAGGTTGTTAGTATGCTGTCTGGGCTTCCTAGGCCTGGACTTTGTGCCTTTTGAATCACTTTAGGAAATGTAATTATTTTTTATTTTTTTTTTAAATCAGTCCCTTGCATCTCTCATCTTGGTGATCTTGAAGACTATAGAATGAAAGATTTGCTCTGTTTCACCATCTCACCTGCTGTCTATTTGCAACTTTTCCTATAGTTAGTGGTTGTGAGATGTGCATTTCAGAGAAACAGAAGACTTCTGACTATAGTGCTGGGTTTCATCCTTCAGAAAAAAATAATCTACAGAAGGAGGAATGGATTTGGAAAGCAGCTTTAAGAAAACAACTCCCAAACAATAGTTATGGCTGCTGCTTCCTAGTTTTGTTTTTCTCATGAAAGTGCACCTTTTTTGTCATGCTACAAAGCCAGTTTCTGACTCCCAGTTCACAAGCTGAAAACAGTTCAATAAATGTCATTCTATTGTCATCCTGTTTATCACTTTGGGATATAGGAGGAGAGGCATAGCTAGCAATGACTTCTGGCAGTCCTTCAGATCTGCTTGGAAAGCCTCCCCTGGAATATGCTCTCCATTCCTCCACAACAGACCTCCAGAAGGGTATGGTCTAATTGGAGGAATTCCTGGCAACAGCAACTGGGAATCATCATAATTGTAAGAAAACCTTAACCAAGAAGGAAGACTGAAAGCACTGAGCTTGTTTAGCCTAAAGAAAGCAGCCTGTAAGGAGGCACGACAACTGCCTTCAAGTACATGAAAAGCTTTTTGCAAGGAGGAAGGGAATGATTGGTTCTTGTCCACAGTGAATAGGAATGAACTTAAATTGTAAACGGACACATCAGCAACTTTCTAACAGCAAACTTTCTTTCTACCTACAGTACCAAGACTGTCTGAGCATGCCATCTAATTCATGTTGCTAGAGGTCTTTAAGTGCAAACTCAGAAGTGATACAATCGAGTCTGTCCAATGGCAGGATGAAAAATGGCCTCTCTGAGTCCTGTTTTCTTATGATTTGCTATAATTTTAAAATATTTTCTCAGAACACCTCAGGTTTTAACTCTGTTGCCTGTGTGCCAAGATAGATTATTGATACACTTTGGAAAACAGTATTCTGTGTTCATACTGACAGGACTGAGAACAGCTGTGGTGCATTTCCATCACAGCTGATGGCACAGATCAAGAGTAGGAAAGAAATAAACTGAAAGAATCCAGGGTCTTTGACTGCTTTGAAGGCAACAGCAAAGAACATCGCTTTGCTTAATAGAAAGTCATTTGTTTTTCACGTTCTTACTTCTAAAAGTAAAATAAAGCATGAGAAGGCAGCTGCAATAAAATGGAAGCTAAAATGAAGCTTTGCTTATATTTGGTCAATAAGGACAGATACCACTGAAGGAATGGAGTAACTGTCAGCCTTCCCTTCTAGACTAGAAAACGTCATCTCTGAAGCATGAACAGGAATGTGAGAAACTTATAAGCTTCCTCTGATTTGGGGTTTCTATTCAAAAGTTTCACATATTCCCAGCTGGGAGCTGGGAAGTAGCTTGCATATCCGAATGCCATCGTGGTAATGAAGTACCCTGCTGCCAAGCCATGTAGTGGGCTGCTTTTGTCCATTAGGAAATAAACTTACATGATGAGTTCCAGTAACTCCCACTCAGGCACTGGAGTTTAAAGCCTGCAGATCAGTGATTAAATTCTTCCAAAGGAAGGAGAGAGCAAAGGGGAAACAGGGCATTCTTTTGGGGCTGAAAGGAGGGGATAAAGCACTATCAGTCTTTCCAGAGAAGAAAAAGAGGGACAAATGTAACTCTCAGATTCTCACCACTGTTAGTGACAAATTCTTAGCCAGTAATTGTCTAAGGGGTCACCAACCTATCCCGATTGCCTGCTACCTGTTTTTCTGGTGAAAAAAGTAGTAGTATTGGACTGTGAAACTTTGCCTCTAGCTTTTGCGCACATTCCTGTGCTAGTTCCACTGATGTATAGGTAAACCTTGCAATACAACTGTTAATGTACCTCTGGAGAACCTTCTGCTGATGTCTGCATGGGTTCTATACCAGTAAGGAAAAAGGAGACACTAATAGAAATTATAAAAAATAGCTAGCAAAAAAAATTATCAAAAGGCAGTAAATATGGGCTTAAGTGTGGGAAAGCTTCCCTGTGAAAGAATGGCCAGTCAGGAATTCACAGAGTGCCTATAGTGCCTAGTGGCTTTAAGAAAACAACATGACCCAGGAAGCCTAAAAGCAGACACAAGCCTTTGAAGTGCAAATGAATTGCAGAAAAGTATCATTCATGTGCCCAGTTAGATTCCTCTATCTCATCAAATCCCCTTAAAAGAAAAAATCAGGAGTAAAATCTCATGCCTCTGTGTGGTGCTGTCACATTGTACATTTTACAGACTTATGCAAATAAAAGTCACTTCTTACTCCATAAAGCCTTATCTTAAAGATCCAAACTTCAGTATGATAACACATTGGTAGCATTTTGACTAGTCACTCTGAGTTACTCATCTAGCAGTTAAGGAATAACTTGTCTTAATTTAATACTATGTTTTCAGCTGTGATTTTTGTATACTAAATCATACTAGGCACTAAATAGTTGAAAAGGGAGAAACAGACTGCCCGGATGAGCTTATCTTCTCAAGTTCAGAGTTTCAGATTTTATTATTTCACTATGTCAATCAAATTGCCATTTATTATCTAGATTATTTCTTGATAAAATGCCTATAAAATACATTTTAACTTACATGTTAAGTCAACTGTGATTAAAAACAATGGAAATAATTTTTTTTTATTCTGTACCATAGGCAAAATGATTTGACAATCTTAATCAATTCCTAATAGACAAAACTTCGAGTCACAAAAATTTCCATCATCATAACTTACCTTTTTTGGCAGCTCTGGTAAAAAAAATCACGACCAGAATGAGCTTTTTTATATAAACCAGCTAACCCTGTTTTACAGCTCTGTACAGCACTGTGTTATTTTCTCAGTGCCACAGTCAGAGGATCCTCATTCATCCCTGTTTTATTACATACCTAATAAGACACTTAAGTGTTTGGCATCGTATGGCAACAGGGTACATTATGATGTACAAAAAAGGCTCTATTCTTTTTTTTTAGCATGTATAATTACAAGAAAGGAAAAAATATTCCCTGAATATAAATATATGGGTAGAAGATAAGTGGATGGCAGTGTAGTAGCTGTTAATCAGACATTTACAAAAGAAAAGGTAAAACAAAGCATTCAGATCACAGGAGAAGTAGCATAAGAAAAAATAGTAATTTGTTGATTAAAACACCATCAAACATGTTTTGATTTAAAAAAATAAACTTTTTTTTTCCAAAAATAGTCACTGAAAAACTCTAAGCAACTGTTAAAATACAACTAATCTCACACTCCTGAGGTGTCCTTCCGTATGTGTACCTTAGTAAGTTGTATAAATGTGAATTAATCCAGTCTTAAAGCCCGCTATGAAGTAAGATAAGGAAATGCTATTATTCACACTTTATAGAAGAAGAAGCAGACCTAAAGAAAGCCCATGAAGCTATGCATTCATTTAACAGTAGCACAACCGCTAAATGCTCCTGCTTTAACATTTTGCATCTGCATCCCTAGACAACTCTACCTGTCAAGGATAGCACGCATTGTTAGGAAATGTGTCAGCAGCAATAATGTCAGGACAGGAGTCTGCCCAGTTTAGTAGATAGTTTGGGAGATAACAACATCCCCAAACAGAGAAAAGTCTACAGCAGAGAACAAGTTTAAAGAAAAAGAGACAGCTTTGAAGATGAATTCTGGAGAAGAAAATGAGGGGTGAGAGAAAACTAACAACACGAAAATGGACAAGACAATGCACAACCGCAATTGCTGAAAGGGAGTAAGGGATAGCAGCAAGTACCTACCACTAGGTAGGATCTAGCAGAATAAGCCGAGAGATGGGCAGAGAAGAAATACAAGTGTTAGAGGACAATAAGAAACAGCAAAAAAAAAAAAAAATTGGATTTTAAATTTGAGAGGAGAGAGAAAGGAGGGGATATCTGAGAGATGACAGGAAGGGCTAGTACATATATTTGAGAAATTATGGACTGTGGATCTAAGGCATATCTTCAAAAAACTCTGAAATCAAATAATTGTATGAAAATGTATCTCTAGTACTACTAATACCATTATTCAAACCACTTTAAATAAATTTTGAAATAAACCACTGCCTGTTTTGCAGGGTTTTTTTTTTTTTTCCTTTACTGAGGATGCACTTTATGCTATGTAGTCAGTATTAAATAAAACCCCAACATCCAGAGCATTCATTCACCTCATGTACCACAAGTCAAGAGGTCTGTACTGGGTTGATCCCGGTGCAAGATGGCAGTATTGGATAATGGGTATGAGAGGAAGAGGTAGGGGAATGGACGGAAGGAACACATAAGGTGAGATTTGTGGGACACATCTAAAGAATGACTGATTAAGATAACTAATAAAACATTAGATGAGAAAGTGAGATTGTGAGTATGTCTGTAGTAACTAAAGGAGAGGGGGAAAACACTATGATTAGCAAATTCTGCATAATTCTACAATCACACAGCTTGCATTTTTTCCAGTGTATTAAAGCTTTTTATGAAAACCCCTAATATTTTAAAATAGAATCCCTCACATTTTTATTCCATCCAGTTATCATACGGAAAATTCTCAAATGTGGGTAAATATTGCAATATTTAGGGCAAGAAGTGTCCCTCCAGGTACATGTGCTACACAGTAGCTTCAAGAAGAACTCTGAATATTCCTCTAAGAAACTAATTTGGCCTTGGAGGTTTTGGGAAGCAATAAACACCTTCTATTTTTCACATATAACTATCATGTATAAAAATCAGGGCTACTGCTGTTAAGGTGGGTAAATGGTGACTCTTATAATTCAGGAACAATCATACAATGTTGCAATCAAAACTTTCTAAGCAGTAAAGCCATAACTCATTGTTTCCAGATGGGGATCCACTAAGGTCAGCTTTTGTTGCAAAGCTAGGTTTTATGCTTAGTGTTGCAAACGGACTGTGGGGAGATTTAAAAGTTGAAACCAAAGAGACTGGGCAGTTAGCCATTGCTTTGTGCCACATTTGTGTCTGCCTTACACAAAATAAAAGTTTCACTTACGTTTCTGGCACGTTCTTCCTTGAAAAGAAATAAAAGGCAGCAGCTGTAATTTTAATCAGCATGAAAACGATACCCACCCCAATCCAAATATCTGCAAAATCAGAGGAGACAAAAATAAGTAAAAGGAAAATCTTAGAGAATTAATTGAAAGACATTTCTTTCTTTTTACAGACTCACCATTTTGAAGGAGACTTGAAGTTGAAGGCTGAAGAGGCTTAGCACTTATGTGGCAACGGTTTCCTTTCCATTCTTTTCTACATCTGC
Organism: Actenoides hombroni; assembly: GCA_024336885.1. Classification (NCBI taxonomy): domain Eukaryota; kingdom Metazoa; phylum Chordata; class Aves; order Coraciiformes; family Alcedinidae; genus Actenoides; species Actenoides hombroni. The sequence goes on from WUAM01000209.1 coordinate 682,569, forward strand.
GAATAAAACAACAATTTTCGAAAAAGGGAGAAGCAAGGATCATAAACAATGACAAGAACACAAGAAATGCAAAACTTTTTGAGCACTTTTGTCAGTGAGTAGAGTTCACTCAGGAATCACAAAGAGCAGCATCAAAGTTAACAGAGTGAAATGTAAGAACTACACAAAACAAACCTAAGAGGGGGAAAAGAAAATCCCAACAAAAAAACCCAAAGTTCAAAGATTAGAATTGGCTGCCTTGTCCATGTTGCCATCATATTGTTCTCCCACAGGAAGAGAAATTTGACTAATTTCTCTGTTATCCCCCATGCAAGGGTTAAATGAGTTTCTGAGCTGAGGATCTGGGACACTAATGTAGAGAAATATGAATTATTAGAGGTGAGAAAGATGTTTTTATCCCCCGACCTAATCTCTCTCTCTTTTGTTTTCTATTTCCTTTAAAAAATGATATCCCTTCAACGAATGCCTCTTCAAAACCAAAGCACTATATTTAAGCTAACAGTTGCAGCCATACCAAATTATTCTAAATTTGCTGTTTGATTCAAATCCAGTCTTAATTTGAAGTAAACAAAATACAAACAAACCTTTAACTTCACAGTTGTTGCTTAACAGTTAATCACAGTCATCAAAAAGGTGTGTATTATTTCTCACTTTAATTTGCCTGGATTTAGCTTTTGGCTACTTGCTTTTGTTGTAACTTTCTCCATCAGAATGAAGAGACCTTGAAGACCCAAATGAGGGTTGGCTGCCTCTGCTGAGACAGATGGAGTTTGGAGCACCTGACACAGCCCTTCTGGGTGCCCCAGGGAGTCTCAAAATAGCTGTAGGCACCCACATTTACAAACCCTAAATTATGACTAGTGTAAAGGGTTGTTAGTGTGATAGATACATATTGACATCTAAATTTCAGGCACCCCAGATGGTGAGCTGAACCTCACACTGGAATGACTTCTACCAATTTTTCAATTATCAGCATGACTAGTGGTTTATGAGCTTCATGAATTTTCAACTTTTTTTTTAAAAGAAGCATCAGAAAGAAGTGATGGTAATAATCCAGTTTGTCTTACTGATGTCAAATGGATGGGAAATTAGTTTCACAGCTCATGTTTTCTCTCTGTTGACAGTTTCACAAACTTATAATGTGGGGGGGACTGTACATTGAGTTGCTTTCTCACTGTAACACAAACTTTTTTTTTTCCTATAGGGACCAATTTTTATGAAGTAATTTCTATTTTGTAATTGCAGTGTCCTCTTCTGCCCTTAAACATATAATACAAAATCACACAGATACACAATTAAATCTTTATATTAAGGCTATTTTATTTGAACATGTGAGAGAGAACTTGTGGTGTTTGTCATGGTTTACCACATGACATTGCCTATGTGCCTTAGCCTAGCAATTGCATGCTGAATTAACCGAGGCACTCTGGAGCGAGACAGGTATTTCATTTTCCCAGAAAACGACTGAGCATGGTGGATGTAGGGAGAAGAACGGTAGGACGACAGGAGCAGCAAGCACCTCTCTGCAGCCTCAGTGAAACTTAGGAGAATCCTGAAAGGACCAGGGCATGTTGGAAAGCAGATCTATATCTCAGTCTCAGACACAACAGTACAAAGGTGACTTCGCTAAAGACCAAAAGAGGCTGATGAGAAATTTGTTGTGACTCACTGGACCATTGAAAAATGGTGGGCAGAGAACATGCTGGAAGGAAAATAGCAGCCCTACTTGAATACAGTGGGAAGAGACAGATGTGTTTAACCCATTTTATCCAGAGACCTGAGTTTTCTGCAGTTAAAGGATTACCTTGTTCAAGGTTAGTAATTGGTATACTGATGAATCCTAGCTTTAGAGACTGGAGCCAATAGCGTATTCTACCATGCTAGTTCTAAAGAAAAAGTGGCACAATTTCAGCTGACATCTCTGACTGAGCTGGAGACCCATTGTATTCAGTGACAGAAAATACCTGGTACCTTCAGTGTACTACAAAAAATCATGTCATTCAGAAGCTGTTCCTTTATGCAGACTGATGATTTTAATACAAATGTCAAATTGCACTTGTGCTCATACCAAGCCCTGTGGATCCATGTAGAAACATTGCAACCTGATGGTAATTACCCATCAAAATCATTGTCTGATTGGTCTCGATTGTATAATTTCCTTTCTCCCTATTTGCCAGATTTTCTGTTAAGTAAGATGTTTTTAACCAAAATTGCTCTCTTTCTTGCCTCTGAAGAACTTACTTGACTGTAAAAGAAAGAATGAGAAAACAGATTTGCAGCAATGCACAAGCACTACTCAGGCATGGCAAGAGAGGTGCCATCTGCAGCTCTGGAGCTCATTTCAGAGCTGTGAAGAAGTACAGCTGCAAAGAAGTAGTTCTCATAAAGTAGCTGTGTGTACTGGTAGGAGTATGGGAAAGTCCTACTACACCAAAATAACTAAATGTATCTTCATATGCTATGTTTCCATTTATTGATGAAATATTTCCACATATAAAAAAGTTAAACATGTAGGACTAGGTGGTTAATGAAAACCCAGAAGGGTCCCTCTTTTCATCAAGGAATAAAATAAAAATATCAGGAAAAAAAGTGGAAAAGGCAAGTTTGAAACCAGACATGGTATTAGCTCATAGTGGATTTTGAGGACATGGAGAAGGTTTCCTTAGCTGTTTGTACCAAGGGCACAGAATATATATTCTTGTGCTTTTGCAATCCCAATAACACAGCCTCAGCACCCAGACTTGGGTCTGCTTCGGCAAAACTGTATCAGCGAATAACAGTAATAATACCAGGCAGATTTATCGGAAATGAATCATAGAATCATATCATAGAATCATAGAATACCAGGTTGGAAGGTACTTCAAGGATCATCTAGTCCAACCTTGAAATGAGTCAAACTTCACCTTTCTACTGTGCAGTCCTTGACACATGAAGTCCTGGAATGAACTTTAATTATTCCAACAGCTCCAGGTAGGTCAGAACAGATCGCAGAATGCACCCAAGAGATGACTGACTTAAGTCCGTCCGACGAAAGAGAACAGTCTTAACTATCCACCCACTGCTGTGCATGGATTGTGCTTACAGCGCTTTACTTTCATTTAAGAGGTAGATAAGTTGCTTCTTCAAAGTCACTATTAGCTTCCCCTTTGATGAGAGCAAATGCTGATATGGTGGAAGGACCTTACAGAGTGCAGATCAACCATGTCTTCTGGGCAACGTGCTAAATCTTCATTAGTAGGGTAATAGGAATTTTGAAGAGCTTCCTTAATAATCCTTTCCTGCTATTTTATTTTTTAAGACAGACAATTCTGAACAGGGTCTGAATTTATCTCTTGAGCCATGAAGCTGAAATTCCACATTATTTATATACAATTAATTTCCTTGGACTAATTACATCTTGACTAATTAGCAGCACCACATTTTACATAAGTCTTAAGCTTATCTGAAATATAGAGATAGCCATTGCAATCCATTCAGACAGGAAACTCCTCACAGCTGAAACAGGAGGAGCAAGAGAGAAAGACAGATGAAATAGCACTTGAATACTTCCATCTCAGCGCACATCCTAATCTATCCTGGCTGACAAAAATGTCTTCAGCTATTAGTAAGTTCTTACAGGAAATTCACTCTGGAAAGGAGAACATTAACCCCCCAGATTTGCTTCTAGAATTTCCAACTCATTATTTCCTCATACAGATACTGGTAATGCAGAGGAATGAACTTAACATTGCCTGTGTTTCTGCATCCTACACCTGCAGTTATGGCTTATCTCACTTTGAATGAAAAGTAAAAGCAGACAGTGTCTGTTGTTTTTGATGTTCATTCGGGGCAGGTTTAATTTAGAAGGACATGTCTGTCTGATAAAATACTGCATTTCAGAATGTCAAATTTGTGCTCTATTAAAGGTAGCATGTACAAAAATAAAAATAAATCATAGAATCATATAAAAATTCAGGTTTAAAAAGATCTTTAAGGTCATAAAGTCCAGTCATTAACCTATCACTGCTAAGTCCAACACTAAGCCATGGCCATAAGAGCCATATCTGCATGTCTCTTGAATACCTCCAGGGATGGCGACTCCACCACTTCCCTGGGCAACTTGTTCCAATGCTTGACAACCCTTTTGATGAAGAATTTTTTCCTAATATCTTATCTGAACCTCCCCTGGCACAACTTGAGGCCATTTCCTCTTGTCCTATCACTTGCTACTTGTGAGAAGTGCTGGCACCAGAGCTGCTCGCCTCAGTGACTGCAGATAAATATGTGTACTTGATTGCTCATTTTCCTCCTGGCATCTGATTCCTTACTTGTGCAATTATTTTCTCCAGTCTGAGATAGATAAATTCTATCATGCTAATGCATCAATATTACATTTGCCTCTGGGGTAGGGAAAAATGACAAGAGATGATCTTTGCAGTAGTGATTCAAGCCCGTGACCTCCAAGAACAAGCATGAACACAGCTCCTCATTGACTTGGAAAGAAGCTGTATTTTCAAGGAAAACTTCGATGCATGTGGAAAATTGAATGCTGAAATCTATTGGATTGGGGTTTTTTCCTTTCTTTTTTTTTTTTTTCTCCTCAATGGCAGTAATTACCAAGGTTTGACAATGGCTAAGGTTGTTCAATATAAAGCAGTGTTCTGCATTTTCATTCTTGAAAATTGCTGGCTTTTGTCCATATAGTGTATTGGTTTTGCATTTCTCAAGAACCCTCATGTTTTATGCTGAACCTGATAAAAGGTTAGAATTATTGAATCATACACAATGTTAATCTAGTAGCATTCAGAGCATTAAATACTAAATATCCATTCGGCATCTCCTCTGCACTTCTTCAAATTTAATAATTTAAGTGCCAATCTTATCTTAAAAAGCTTTGCAGTAAAAGGCAGATTGAACATTAAGAAAATGTCTTTAAATGTTAATCATCTTGTGTGATCACAGAATTTTTATTTTTATGTATTGATTTATATCTACAAAGATGTATAAAAGGAATTGCTCAACAAGTAATGGAGCCAAAATAGAAAAATTAGCCGCTAGACAAACAGTGACCAAAGATGCTTCTCTCCGCAGAAATTTCATAAGTAGATGGGGAGTGAGGTACACTGGGCATGTGATAAATGTAAAAACACTACTAGCTTCTACTTTTGTCTTCAAGTGCCCGTAACATAGCTCACTCAGTTACTGACAGAAAACAACAAATGGGAAGTATAGAAGTAACTATCCCTATTTTAAAGAGCTCCCTGTCATTACCAACACCTCTTAGGTGACATACACTTTTTCTCTCCTGTGAGGTGCATCTACTTTTCTTATTTTTATCTGAAACATTTCTCCTTGAGAAAACTTAATCTGTTATGTCTTATGTACATTCAGAATTACCAACAGTTAGTCAGCTAACTATTTAGTGTGCATGGTATTAGTAGCACATAAATTAAAGCAAGTAATATGCGGGTGATTGTAGTTACATTTTCCTGAGAGTATGACCGTACACTTTGTAGTATCCTTCAGAGACTGCACTTACTTATGAATCTGCCACAATGCACCAAGCCAGAACCTTCTGTGTGAACCCAGCTTTGACACTGCTATGTTTATAATACATTACACAGGGGTCATTACACACCAATGCTGACATTGTTCAGAAGCTGTACCATTCTTATTGAAGTGCAGGCTACTCCAGGAGTGGTGACAGAGGATACAGGGGAAAAAAAAAATCACAACCCACAACTTAGTTCTTTGCAGAAAGCAGAGACTTTACATCCCTTTGCTATATCAATGTGGAAGAAGTTTCTCTGCTCCCTAGCCTTTGCAATTAGTGTTATGTAAAATAAGCATCAGTAGACACTTAGGAATATGATGAAAACAGCAACTCTTCATTCCATTATGGGAAAATAACCTCTACTTCAGCAATATAATTATTAACAATGTACTCAAAGAGAAAAAAAAAAACGTACTTTCTGAGTAGTTTTTATTCTTGAATCAAAGTATACAAAATTTCAATAGCGAATGTTGCATGAATGGCCTCAGAAGATATCATACTTACTAAGAATTTAACCTGTGGTTTGCTGACTGGAAGCTGGAATTAGAACCCACATTATTCCATTTGTGGTTAAACTCACAGATGTGGAACAAGGACAAACCTCTTTGGAAAAGACAGGTGAAGTAGATGGTAATCTTGAATGTCAAAAGGATATAGCATATAGATAAGGGCACATTAACCCACTCGGAGAAAGTCAGATGTTATTCTGAAACACTGTGTGGAGTTCTGATCATTCCTGTTCAGGAAGATGGAAGAAGGCAGAGGATAATTCCGAAAGTGAGCAGAAAAATAGTCTTTCTCACAAAAGGATTCCAAAAGAGTTGGAAAAGCTGAAAGGCACATAGCTTTTCTTTAAAAACACTTTGGAGGATAAACAGCAGAGTCACCGAGTGACTTTTTAGGTTGATGGAGAATACTGGCACAAGCACAAATGGGTATAAATTGTCTATGACTAAATTTGTGAAGAAATTAATAGAAAGTATCCAAACAGATGAGCAAGGCTTTTTTCTATCCTTTTCTCAAAGCATATTGCTTCAGAAGAGTCAGCTGGTATCCTCTGTACTTGGTACCACATACTCCAAAGATCCTCAGAGGCTGGAAACTCCCAGTAACTTAGCAAGGTAGAGAGGAAAACGCAAGCTAAGAATTCCCCATAACTCATCAAACGAGAAAGCTAAATAAACGTCTGAATAAATTTATATAATGTGACTGTGTGTGATAACAAGGGCCTGTATTTGAGGACCCAGATACAGCTTCTATTCTGAAAAATGCTAAAATTCATAACTGGCAAATACACAAGAATCACCATGAGGCAGAGCAATATGAGGTCAAAATAGATTCTAAATGAAATGTAAGTCCTTTAAGAAAAGATTTATGCATCCTCATAGGTTATTCAACAAAAGTAACTTCTCACTTTGCATCACAAAAGTATGCACTATGCATAAAGAGTAAGATAGAAGACATTAGAGTTTACAGTGATTAAAAATGATATGTCAGTGACTGAAAAGATCAGTTCTAATTTACACAGAAGATGATTGGGGGCAAATAAGCTGAAGGTAAACAAAATGATATATGGTAAATGGAAGAAAAATTGTGTGTTGCTGTTTATCTTCTAGAACATTGAAGGGAAATACATGCTAAACTAATAATAAGGAAGCTATTTGTCACTGACCTGGGGGAGTCCTTGCCATAGCAAGTCTTAGAAGCCAAGAACTTAATGATATGCACTAGGGAGAGCTCCTCAAAACAGAGAATAAAACTCTTTAGAGATTGCAGAGCTTCAAGTGCTAACTGATGGCAATTTGGAAGAAAATTCATATATTTTCATAATCATTTTCTACATGTATCTTCCAGTTCTTTGCTCACAGGGTGTGCTGGGAGCTGCTCCCAGGTCCCCAGCAGGACACACAGTGATTATTTGTTGCTCTTACAACTACAGTGAGAGGTTCTATTCACAGCCTCTGTTGAATAAGAAAAGGTAACTGCTAGAAGGAAGGATTCAGTCAGTGTATTTAATTGCTTTTTATATAGAATCATAGAATGCCCCAGGTTGGAAGGGACCTCCAAAGGTCATCTAGTCCAAACCCCAAAACACAATGAAACTATAGCAACTAATTTTAAAAGTTAAGAGTGGGACTTAATTTTTCTAATGTTAACCGCCTGAAAAGGGAGGTATCTAGAGACAGTCTGGACCAGCTTAAGACCATGTGAAATAGACAAATCCTCATCTGGATCTGTTACCATTGGTTAGAACAGTGTCATGATGACCAGTTCAGATTAGATAGTTGCATTTAGCTGTTACACAGCTAGGAAAGGGGAACACCACTTTAGTGCTCGCTGTTAAACAGAAAACAAGCAGTGTCTGATATTCGAGTAGGAGTCTGAGCTTTGTATCATAGACAGCTTATGAATTACCTCATGTTAGGCCCAGGCAAACCATTTATTAAAGGGAGAGGGGTAAATACTCTCTCTAGCTTTGGTCATTTTAAATTGGAAAATTTCAGAACAAGTATTCCTTTGCTGAAATTAGTTGATATATGAAAAAGCTCTTATTTCACAGAGAATTTGAATTCAGATTTTAAAGAGATTTGGTGTCTGAAACCCACCTGATTTCTTCTCTGGCTCCTACCCTAAAAACCTCAGAACAAGCCCTGATTTTGAAGTTACTCTGCTGAGAATTACATTGATTTGAAAAACAAATCACTTTATGGCTTCACTAAAATTCTTCCTGTTTCAGATTGGTGTGATAGTCTTCTATCTGACAGAGATTTTGCAGTGTATTTTGTACTATAATAAGGAAATGCAGACTGATACAGAAATTATTTGCTGTGTTATTTTCTTTAGTGACTTTATTCTTCAATGAAATAGGCCCCAGCAGAATTCATTGAGGGCTGGTATGTGGTGTGCATTCTATTTTATGACACAGATCATTCAGCTACAGCAGTGAAGCAGAAGTATGTACTCACAGCAGACAGTCAGACCTGAAATTCACCATTTCAAACAAATACACTCTTTTCATTATCCTACCTATTCACACCTTCTTAACTATTACTTTTCTGTTAACAGATTTTCCACTATTGTAAAATAATGGTTAAAAGATACAGCAGGGCAAATACTGAAGCTACTCCTGCCACTAAAGAAAGGATTTGGTGCTAGATTCAACAGGGAAATGACTATTCACTTAGCTAATCATTAAAAAAAAATAAAAGTCTTGAGATTTTTTCCAGTTAAATAATAATTAAAAAAAAGGTTATTTTAAAAAAGGAATTTTGTCTAGGACAAACCCAATATTTCAACACAACTTTATGTAAAGGTCAAACCACCAGAAAGTGTACTGTTTAATTCTGATGCTGGCATGAGACACTCACACAACAGAAGACGAAACAGCTTGAAACAATGTAGTAGGTACATTGATCACTGACCACTGGAGATCAGAGTTCAATTTACAACTGAGACCTGAGTTTTGAGTCTAGAGCTGTGCTTTGTAAAAAGTGACCTTCAGAAAAAATAACCTTGCCCATAAGAAAAAATCTTGGCATTTTGAATTTGGATAAACCTGTGAAAATTAGTCATTTTGTGAACTACAATTAAAAAATGATCCCATCTTTTGACTGGGACTGAAGGGCTGGCACTTGTCGACTGAGGGAGGTTTGGTGCAGGTACTCCAAGTGATACACCTAGCACAGAGAGCATTTCACTACTGAGAAAAGGAACTTATCTCTATTTTCTTTTTCTCAAAGAAACCTAAGAGATTGAAGCAATACAAATTACAATTTACAATATGAAGTGAACTTAGGAATTCTGTATCAGTACAGCGGTATCTGAATTGTCAAAGCAAAGTGAAAAAAAAATCACTGAAGAGCTATGCCTTAGCTTAAATGAGCTTACAGTAAAGAACCAGTCCTTTATGCCAGTCTATCTGTCCATCTTGTTTCCCAGTTTTTTAATATTTCTTTTTTTTTTTCTTTTTCTTTTTTTTTTCCCCCAATCTTACATCCCTTCCTTTCTTTGCCCCCCTTGTATTTCTTTATCTTCTACCCTTTCCTTCCCTCCCCTTTTGCTATTTGTGGAACATGCACTTGGAGCTGATACGTCATTTGCTCTTGAATTACACTCCAAGAAAGGGAAGAACATAGAGAGAGAGTAAGGAGACAGAAGGACAGAGAAACATAAATCTCTAAAAAACACTTTTTACATGTTTGTGTCTGAGATATAACCCCTAGTTGCCAATTCTAGAGGACTGAATTCGAGATTAAGGAATGACCTGACAGAAAGTCTGACTGTGCAGCTGTATTGACAGCTGGTAGCAAAATTCTTTTGCTTTCAGAAATGGCACTGATTTCATATTTAGGTGAAATTAGGAAATAATGCAAAAAAGTATAGAAAAGGCATCTATTTTGAAGATTGAACTGATAATTTCACACACACAAAAAAAAGCTTTTTACTTAAATAACAGTTCTATTGATAGACTACATGGGGTTACATATCAACAGGAAACCTAATAAAAGATCTGAATATATTTAGTGTGGCTGGATTTTTCTACAGAGACCTTCTTTTTTTTTTGCTTTGTTTTTGCTAGACTCTGAGGTTTTTTTTTCTGGGGGTAGACAGTTTTAGTATGGTTTTGTTTTTTTAAAATATTTGCTCTTATTGCCTTTAATCAAACTCTGAACAGTACTATAACTAGTTAGGTAAGAAATGATAGGTGTTTACTGCATAATCAGTTCATATGCCTGCTTTTCACTGTTATTTACCCTCTGAATAGCTCTAATATGGATGAATCTGTAACATCCAGGTGAAATTAAATAATTATTTAAAAAGCTTGAGCAATGGAAGTGTTTTGTCTGCATCAAACCACATATGTGACACAAATAAAAATAAAATCTGATAAAATTATTTTCTTTCCTTTCCTGCTGCCCCTTTCCAGCATTGGTCTAGCTTTTTTATCATCTGAAATGGTCTGCTTTAATCAGAGCTTGCCAATACAAGGCATTTCTCCTAGCAGGTGGATTGTATTATACATTGGAGATTATAAATTTTGTCATTCTCAGACAGTACTAAATTTATCTGCTTACATGGGAGACAACACTGTACAATAACATCTAAAGCTGCTGCTTCTCAACATTGTACAAGCGAGGTGCATCAGTACAGGCTAAGATTACATCAACACAAATATATTCTTTAAAACTTTTTGCTTGTATTTTAAATGTATAAGAAAAAAAACAACAAACAAACAAGACACAAAACTTCTCTTTTGCTTACCTCCCATGTAATAGAGTCACAGTGGTTTACACTCCCTAAGAATCACTCATCCCCCAGAAGAAGCTTAAGTTATGCAGTAAGTTCTACATGTGCCAATATGGTCAATGAAAAAGAATAATGCTGGGATATTGTCTCTGCATAAATTGTACAGTCCTCTTCCGATATTAGAGATTAATTCCACAGAAGCTTGGGGAATTCACTCTCTAGTTTCTTGCTAACAAGCTAAATTTATGAAATCTTTAGAGGAATGACCTTTAAAAAATTTATGAGAACCTAAGACAATTCAGATGCAATAAAAATAATTTCATCACAACCTTTCTCCCAGCTCTACATTCTGTTAGCGTTGTTATGGTTACAGAGTCAAGACTTGAGAATTTAGGAGAGTCTGGAATTAAGGATTCTTAGGCAATTTCAATTCCAACTCTCAGGAACAGTCTTTAATTGGAAGATCACAAACTCCCCTTGCACCTCCCTCCCAAATCAAAAACTTCAATTCTGGTATTCAGTGCTTAAATTTCTAACAAGATTATTATCATGGTATAAAGAAGAGGGAATTCACTATACCTAATGAAAAAAAAAAAAAAAAAAAAAAAAAAAAAGCTGTGCTATTATGAATAGCTACATCATCTCTTCTGTCATCAGCATTCAAAACTTCAAACTTCAGTACTTAATACTATTCTGTTAGTTGATATGAAGAGAAATTTGAACTCCTAGTACATTCTTGAAACATTTATGGAGGAGGATAGCTCTAAATCTGGCTTATTTGTCTAAATTTGATAAAAGAGCGTATTTCAACTGTTATACTTGGCACTTTGATAAAACAATATCTTTCTCATGGTCTTCAGTGCTCACAATATATGGTGAGCTATGGCTAATGATAGCGAAATTTCTAATAGCATTCCAGCATCCATTCAATAGTCTTTTCTTGGTTGCAGCCCAGGACTGTGAAGTACAGATGAAGAATGGAGAACCAATCCCATGATGTTAAAGTTGCTGTGCAATAAATCATTGTACTTGTACAATTCTGAGCAGCCTTTATGTTCCTTTAATGTGTACCACCAAGCAGAACAAAAACCTAGCCAACCTGCATTGCTGGTCAACAGCCCTAGCAGACAGACATAGCATCCAAAAATCTATGAGGTCAAAGAATCCTTGCTATGTTCTGTTTTTGTACTGATGATTTTATGTCAACAGTTGTGATAAGGTGGAAGGGAGCCATGACAAACATTCCATGTTAATAAGGGACACATCTACATTTTGTAAAGGCAAAGGACCAAGACTTTTATATAAGCTGGAGTCAGCTTCTATACAGCTGAAAAATTGTTTTCATTAACCCGCTGCTTCTCTGAATTCCAGAACAATGCAGTTCTTCATCTATTTGAAATAAAAAGTGTACATTTTCTCTGTACTCTTTCTAGCAAATGATTATTTTTACTACTCTTGAAACAAGCTGCTACAAAGCTGGTATAGTGCCCTGCCTCTATTCTTCCACATCAAAGAACTGAAAATCAAGAGAAGATATCTTAATTTAACAAATATTTAAAAAGAATTAGAGTAAGAAATATACCACATTACTGCACATTGATTACTTTTTACATTTATAGAAAACACATTAATAACATATTGTATCAAAGCATAACATATTCTGAAATACGTCCTCGAATCTGACCTGAGTTAGGCAACTCTGTATTCTGTAAAAGGAGACTGAACTTATTTACACATTTTTCTATCTTTTGAATGAGATTAGACATTGGTAAGATGTTTTCTGATTTCTTTCTCTAGTTTTCCTTTTTAGAAGGATTTTCTTGTAGCAGTGCTTTTGTATCTGTTAATGCAAAAAAAAAGAATAATCCCAATGAATAAGAGCCAGCAGTGTGCCCAAGTGGCAAAGAAGGCCAACGGAATCCTGGCCTGTATTAGAAATAGTGTGAGCAGCAGAAGTAGGGAGGTGATTGTCCTCCTGTACTCAGCACTGGTGAGGCCTCACCTTGAGTACTGTGTCCAGTTTTGGGCCCCTTAGTACAAGAGAGATATCGAGGTGCTGGAGCGGGTGCAGAGGAGGGCAACGAAGCTGGTCAAGGGACTGAAGAATAGATCGTATGAGGACCATTTGAAGGAGCTGGGTCTGTTCAGTTTGAGGAAGAGAAGGCTGAGGGGAGACCTCATCACTCTCTATAACTACCTGAAAGGACATTGTAGAGAGGCTGGTGCTGGTCTCTTCTCTCAGGTAATTAGTGACAGAACCAGAGGGAA
>WUAM01000209.1:695716-723083 GCA_024336885.1 Actenoides hombroni
ACTTGTAGAGTAGGGCTAATGGTTGGACACAATGATCCCAAGAGTCTTTTCCAACCTAAATGATTCTGTGATTCTGTAAAGTTTTACACTCCTTTTCATGATGTACTTGATGACCTGTTTTACAGAGTTGCCAGTTTTGTCATCTAAAGACTCCCTGCCCAATTTTTTCTATCCTTCTTTTTTTTGTCTTGGGAAGTACTCTTTATTTTAGAGCTCAGTTGTCTACTATAGTATAACTTGTTTTGTTATATTGAGATATTAACCAAAACTCACCATTAGGACTGATTTCACCTCTCCATCTCCCTGAGCTCCTTAATAAACTTTAAAATGACTTGACAGAACAGAAAGCCAAAGACTGAACTCAAGTACATGAAAATAAAAATAAAAAAATCTAATTATTTGTTTCTCACCTCCTTATGGTAAGAAAGAATATTAGTGGCAGTACTTATGGAATGACATTTTGGGATGCTGTACAGAAATTATCAAAGTTTGATTCACAAATCTATTTGTAATACTTTATGGAGATACAGATTTTTCTTCTTTAAGCAGTTAAAATTATGTCAGACTTCTGTTACAAGGAATTAGGTTGGGTGGGGATATAATCACAAACATTGGAGCAGCTAGGATTTCTGAAGGTGGTAGAGTAATAGTGCTGTCCACCCATAAGACATTGCAGATTATCATCTTTTCTGAGCCTCTTTGCTTGATTTCATTTAATTCCACTAAAAAAGTATCTTTACTGATATTTTATATTTTGGACAGATGGTAAATACCACATATCTTGATTGTAGGGTATTTTTACAGAGGATCTTACTAAGAAAAATCAGTGAGGAAGCAAAGTAAACTTACCAACTAAAACCAACATAATGAGTTGTTCTAAATACGAATGAAAAATAATACCCATATAAATAGTTTCACAAAATAGACACTTGGTTGGCATTACTTTAGAAAAAATACTGTATCTGAAGAAGTCTCAGTGTCAAGAAATCAAGACTACAACAAAATAAGACTATAACAAAGAATAAAATCAAATCACCTATGTTAAGAGTAATGAAAAAAGCCTGAAATTTTAAATTTGGGAAATCCTTTCACAAGAATTATAAATATGTTTATTTGAATATTCAAAAATGACAGCTGCCAAACAAACACAGAATGTGTACTTGAAGGACTGGGCTTTATCACAAACTTCAAATCAGAGGATGAATAAAAAATAAAGATCAAGTCCTGTCTTCAGGTAGTTTATACAATTTAATACCATGATGAAATTCTTATTTCTGCCTTATTTCTGGTCACTTAGAAGTTTAACTCTGTGAAGGACTGTTTAGCAATGAATTCAAAATGAAAAGGAAATATGAAGCCCAGGGTTTCATTAAAACCAGTATTTTCAAGTCTGACACAAAACCAGTTAAAACATAGTTCTATGGCAAAGTAATTCCTTTATGTATGACATGAACAAAATCCTGCCATATTTATGGAATAAATGTTGGTGTAAGGTTGGCTGGCTTTTTCACTTTATACTTCCAGATGGAGATAAGGAAATTTACATCAGCTAAAGAATTGCTTCAGCTACTATTGTGCTGTTGCATACTACCGTGCACTGCTTTTAGTGCTCAGGAATGAAGATAAAAATACAAAACCCATGGGGCCAAGGTACAAATCCTTCCACAGAAGTGGAAACAGGATTTGTTGCAGGCATGTAGAAATCGTAGAACTTGTATGAACATCAGCACAAACTGAAGGATCTACTCAGTTTTGTACACTGAGTATTGAATTTTGTTTTTAATTTTACCATTGAAATGTTGCTACTATCTCAGACTATCCTCAGTCTTTTATTGAAGGGTTAACATGAGATCAACACTTGGTCTTCATGCACTAGGTGTTCTTATGAGTAAAACTTTATATGAATTTATTTACCTTCAAGGCTAATTATTTTTTCCTGAGCACTTAATGTTGATTTGCTGCTTTTCCCTAAGCAATTCCATTCCAGCTATTCTTTTATTTCTTCCTCAAGAAAGAAACTTTGAGAGTTTACTTTCCATGAGGATTCAATAAAAACAGCCTCCCTGTTGCTCTGGTCACCCACACAGCAAAAAGGAAGTTAAACTGTTTGCTGACATCTCTCTCATGGTTTGGGTCGGAGCCTTTGCTCTTGAGCCTGCTGCCAGAAGTTTGACTTGCACAGACAATACTTTGTGGGTGGTGACTTCACTGGGAATCAGGAGCCAAGAATTGGAGAAACGTCCTGTGTGCCATATCTGTGGTGTTTAGGAAAACATTACTGGATCCACACTTTTAAACTTACAGCAGATGTGCTTATTTTGTGGTAACTATGCAGTGGAAGAAAGCCATTTGCTGTCCCCTGAACCCCAGCTTAGCTAATCATAAGGATGGTTAGCAAATGCAGTATTTTTCTCATGACATTTCATAAACACAGAGTTTAGAAACAAATGTGGATGGAAAGGCCAATAATCCTGCCATACCTTGTGATCTGCATAGAATTGTGGTTTGCCTGAACTAGCTGAAAGCTCAGGGTAATTACTTGGAAAGATTGGCACTGTTTAGAGAGCTACCATATCTGTATCAATTCCTATCTTACCCTTGCATTCTTTGGAAAATACAGATGAATCTTTGTACATTCATTATTAACAGATATATAAGGTATATCCTAGATACAGATGTGGAATTTCTGTTACTACCATTGATATTTCCTTGCAAGTAATTTATTTCACAGTCAACTCTAATGAAGCAGATATGGACATATAAATGAAGCTTTACATACAAAAAGTGAGTACAAATTAGAGATGTAGAGATCAGTAGATTGCCATTTAGCCTGCTCTGCTCTAGTGAGACCCCACTTGGAGTACTGTGTCCAGCTCTGGAGACCCCAACACAAGAAGGACAAGGACCTGTTGGCATGGATCTAGAGAAGGACCACAAAGATGATCAGAGGGCTGGAATATCTGTCATACAAGGACAGGCTGAGGGAGTTGGGGTTGTTCAGCCTGAAGAGAAGTCTCTGGGGAGACCTTATTGCATTCTCAAGTATCTGAAAGGGGCCTACAAGAAAGTTGGGAAGGGACATTTTACAAGGGTTTGTAGTGGGCTAATGGCTTCAAACTGAGAATAGATTTAGATTAGAAATTAGGAAGAACTGCTTCACTCTGAGAGTGGTGAGAGATTGGAACAGGCTGCCCAGGGAAGTTGTGGATGATTCATCACTGGATGTGTTTGAAGAAATGTTGGATGGGGCTTGGAGCAACCTGGTCTAGTGAAAAGCGTCCCTGCTTGTGTCAGGGTGGTTGGAACTAGGTCATCTTTAAGGTCCCTTCCAACCCAAACTATTCTATTATTCTAAGATTATCCGATTTACTCCTGCATGTACTATGTGACATTATGAACACAAGGATAAAAGCCTCAGTGAAAGCCAAGCACTGATTCCAGGTAGAATAAGCCATTGCAGTTTTGCTTTAATACATTATTGAAAATAATCTTTCCTGAATGTTCTTAACTAGCGTCTGTTACTTTATTACTAAAGCCCGGTAGAGTCAATTCATCAAACTGTTACGTACATCTATCATTGCCTTACTCTGGTACTATTCTTCCAGCTTCAGTAACATTAAAAAATAAATAGAAAAAGTGTGTTGTTTATTAATTTGGTCTACAGCTTTTTAAAATAAGCACATAAGAATATGCAAGTGTTCTGCAAGAACTCATAATATGCTTTGACATTTTTACAACAGTATTGTTTTTTTCAGAAAGTGTTTTACTGGCTTGTTAGGGTATTCAGTAGTCTCTAAGAGCAAGTAGAAACGTAACAGTCATGTACTTAAAATTTACTATTGCAGTTCCTGGGTTTTTTATTGTATCATGGTCTCATTTCATCAAGGCAAACAAAACTCCAAAGAGTCCCTCTCATGAAGGGCTTGAAACAAAACACACCAAAATGGCTGGAGGAGAAGGAGCACTGTTACAAGTTTATTACTGATGAAGTAAGTTAGAGAGAGAAAAAAGGGGTGAACTTTAGCAATACTTAAGTGATATTGCATCAAAAAGCCTCTTGAAAGTAAGTAGGATATGGGCTTTTAAATCGCTTGTGTGCTTCAGAAGACCTAATGTTAGGGGAGATGCATATGCTGAGCTCAGAAATCCTCTATTCCAGACTTATGCTTTATTCTCAGGACTAGTTTTATACCCTCACAGAAGCAGAATGAATGGATGTGCACAGTAAGAGCTTAGTTGCTCAAGTACTTATGTTCGTAGCCTTAGAATTTTTACTTCAAAAATTTGTTTTTTAAAGGTCCAGCCATCTTTCCTGCCAGGCTTCATAAATCTGTGCCTGAAACTGCTGTTTGAACTGCCCTAAAAATAACAACAGAAAAAAATTTCCATGTGGGTTCTTTGTTGCAGAAGAATGAAACTAATCATGAGGAATGCACACATTGGCGTTACTCTGAATACTTAGCTTAAAAATTTTTTTCAACCACTAAAAAAAATGTGGTTTGTTATTTTTATGTGCTTCCTGATATATTACTGCTATAAATTTTAAGAAAGCATCCAGTCAAGATTCACTGTTCTCAGTACAGTCCTGGGCTATCACTATACAAGCATGTCAGGAACATGCGTATGCTACATGATGAAGGGAAGAGGTTTTGGGGAGATGCCGTACTTTTTCAACATCTGAAAAAAATTTTCCTTCCTGTGAATGAAATGTCCTCACGACAAAGTATTTCCACTCAATATCCCAAAAAAGTATCCCTTCTAACATTACCAAAATACAAAAGTTGTCAGAAGACTCTTTTATCTGAAGCTCATTTTCTGGTGTAGCATCAGTAAAACATGATATTAGGTGGATAGATAGACAGACATGAAAGCTAAATAAGTATACTGTCTATGCTGGTGCAATCTATTTTATATTATTGTTTAAACAACTGTACGCCCATTATAACCTTTCCTCTACTATCTTATGATCCATCAGGAAAAAATTCTCAGCTACTTACCTTAAGAAGCTACATTGTCAGTCTGGGGCTTTTTGCTGATCTTATTACAAAAAATATACTAATAGACTTTACTGAGAGCATAAGAGAAGCCATGACAAGTACAGAAAAATTTGGTAAGACACCTATTAAAACACTAGAACTATAATAAGCATAGAATTGGTTAGGTTGGAAAAGGCCTGTAAAATCACTGAGTCCTATTATTAACCTAGCACTGTCGGGTCACCACTAAACAATGTCCTTAAGCATCACATCTACATGGTTTTTAAATCCCTCCAGTGATGGGGACTCCACCACTTCCCTGGACAGTCTATTCCAATGCTAGACAACCCTTTTGGTGAAGAATTTTTTTACTAAGATTCTATCTAAATCTCCCGTGGAGCAACTTGAGGCCATTTCCTCTTGTCATTTTGCTTGTTGCCTAGGACAACAGACGGATCCTTACCTTGCTACAACCTGTTTTCAGGCAGTTATAGAGAGCGAGAAGGTTTCTCGTCAGGTTTCTCTTTTCCAGGCTGAACAACCCCAGTTCCCTCAGCTGCTCCTTATAAGACTTGTTTTCAAGACCCTTCACCAGCTTCATTGCCCTTCTCTGAACACACTCAAGCACCTCAATGTCCTTCTTGTAGTGAGGGGCCCAAAACTCAAGCCAGTATTCAAGATGCAGCCTCACCAGTGCCAAGTACAGGGAGATGATCGCTTCCCTAGTCCTATGGCCACACTATTTCTGATACGGGCCAGGATGCCATAGGCCTTCCTGGCCACCTGGACACACTGATGGCTCATGTTCAGGTGGGTGTTGACTAACACCTCCAGGTCCTTTTCTGCCAGGCAGTTTTCCAGCCACTCTTTCCAAAGCCTGTAGTGCAGCATGGGGTTTCTGTGACACAAGTGCAGGACCTGGCACTTGGCCTTCTTGTACCTCATGAAATTGGCCTTGGTCTGTTGATCCAGCCTGGCCAGATCTCTGCAGAGTCTCCCTACCCTCAGGCAGATCAACACTCCCACCCAACTTGGTGCTGTCTGCAAACTTACTGAGGGTGCCCTTGATCCCCTCATCCAGGTCTTTGATAAAAATATTAAGCAGACCTGGCTGAATTCATAGCTGCTGTGTAGCCTCAAAATATCTTCTGCCAGACTGCCTCATCTTCAACTCCAGAAGCAAATGTCATGGGAAGGTAATCTCTGTGGATTTCTATGACATGTAAAACCAGTATTTTCCACACACTAAAATATTAAACAAGTTTTTCTGATTCCCCCCATATTTTCACATTAATAAAGTATTAATTTATAGAAGGGATAAAGAAAAACAAAGAAAATGAAAGCATTTTTCCATCTATCGAAAGCTATTCATAATGAATGTTTGAAAACCTCCTGTTGGCCTGTTTTTTAAATTTATTTTTAATAGACTACAATGCAAATCAAACCATACACTTCACCTGATAAAAATCAGTGGTTTGCAAAAGAGTGCCAAAAATCTGAAAATAAAGTTACCAGAGGAGAAATGACTATTTATAAGCTAGAATTCTTCTCTGTGAAAAACAAGCATTAGGATGTTCAGCTTTATGTAGCACTGCTTAAAAAATGTTTTGTTCAGCTCCTAGTCATGCAAAGCTGCACTACCGCTAGCTTGTGCAGGAAACTCAAGCATGCAAGGACTGCATAATGCAGGCTCCATTTAACTGTAGGTAGTCATCTTATTGTTAGCTTCATTTTACAGCCCTGAGAAATTTATTTCTCTTATTTGCACAACTTTTGCCACCAAACTCAGTTAGGCAGACATTTCATCAGTAGAAAATACAATACTTAATAAGGATGAATGGCAAAAGGATTACAGTACAAAATTGAAAAGTTTTAAGTGGAAAGCAGGAAACTCATGAAGCAATAAAAATAATTTTCTACTATTCTAAGTCAATGACCCAGAGCTTAAACACATTTAGCGTTAGAATTTAGACAATCCTTACTGTATAATCTCACCTAGCATTTAAGCCATCGTCACATATCATTGCCTCCAATACTGTTTTCTTTTCCAACAAAGATATTTGTCGAGGATCAGCCTACGTGCAATGCATGTGTTTAAACACAGTTCATACGTGAAATTCATTGAGGGCATTTTTACATCTTCCAAGGTGATCTAAGTATGTACAGAACTAGAGATAGAAACAGAGGAGCCAATCTGGGCTCTTTGACAATCCTTTCTCACTGACCACAGAGAGAATCACCACAGGTTTGGCTCCCATGGCACAGAGGGCGAGTTATGGCATGGTTTAGTTCAGCATAGTTAGGAAACCATATGACAATTTGTTTTCCAGTCTGCTGATACAAAAGCACACATACTGCAAATAAAGACTAAGAAAAAATATCATGTGTTCTGGCCAGTTAGTCCTCTCATCCACAGGGAATTAATTCACTTAAATCCAAAACTTTCTCACCTCCACCATTTAAAAACTGACAAGCAAAATCTCAACCTCCTGCAGTTTACTCAAATCTGAAACCTAGTTTGATGTCTTATATATCGGGTTTGAGTGGCAAGGTTTTGGGAGCGGAGGGGCTGCAAGGGTAGCTTCTGTGAGAAGCTGCTAGAAGCTTTGCCTGTGTCTGATAGACCCAATGTCAGTAGGCTCCAAGCACCTCTAGGATAATGTATTTCAGAAGGGGAAAAAAAACCAGCTATGCAAATGCAGCTGAAGAGAGGAGTGAGATTATGTGAGAGTAACTCTGCAGACACCAAGGTCAATGATGGAAGCAGCAGAGGAGGTGCTCTGGGTGCCAGAACTGGGATTCCCCTGCAGCCCATGGTGCAGCCCATGGTGAGGCAGGCTGTCCTCCTGCAGCCCCTGAAGATTAGCAGTGGAGCAGATATCCACCTGCAGCCCATGGAGAACCCCACACCAAAGCAGGTGGATGCCCAAAAGTGGCTGTGACCCTGTGGGAATCCCATGATGCTGGCAGGATTTGTGATCCTGTGGAGGACCCATGTTAAAGCAGTCTATTCCTGAAGGCCCATACTCCATGGAAGGGACCCATGCTGGAGTAATTTGTGAAGAACTGCAGTTTGTGGGAAAGACTCACACTGGAGAACTTTGTGGAAAGCAGTTTCCCTTGGGAGTTATCCCAAACTGGAGTAGGGGAGGAGCTTGAGGAGTCCTCCCCCTGGGAGGAAAGAGCAGCAGAAACAACATGTGGTAAACAGAGTGCAACCCCATTCCCTGTCATCCTGCACTGCTGATGGGGAGGAGGTAGAGAAATCAGGAGTCACATTGAGCCTGAAAAGAAGGGAGGGGTGAAGAGAAAGTGTTTTTAAGATTTGATTTTATTTCTCATTATCCTCCTCTGATTTGACTGGTAATAAATTAAGCTAATTTCCCCAGGTTGAGTCTGTTTTGCCTGTGATGGTAATTGGTGAGTGATCTCTCCCTGTCCTTATCTCAACCCATGAACCTTTCATTGCATTTTTTCTCCCCTGTCCAGGTGAGTAGGGGAGAGAGAGAGCAGCTTTGGTGGGCACCTGGCATCAAGCCAGGGTCAACCCACAACTGCAGTAACTCTGGTGTTGAGATCCCTACTGTAACTCTTGCATCACCCACATTAACATGACAGACTTTAAAGGGTATTTTGAAGTTTATATATATATATCTTCCAATCCAATATATATTTTTTTAAAAATAAAATTCTGTACATTGAAAACATGACTTGCAGACTAGATGCAGACGAAATTATGTTTGACTGTATATGTATCTTTTTCCCTAAAGGACACACAAAAGTCTGTGTGGGAATAACACATAGTTACTGCTTCCCACTTAGAGATGTAGCCTAGTAGCTGATTAGAGCAATAACTAACACACAAAGATCCTTCCAAGCGTTGAGAAAAATCCTCTATGTTTGTAAGTGTGTTTAAAATTAAAATGCATGGAGCTTTCCAGATCAGTCAATACTGCAAAAGCTGGCAAGAAAAGTTCAAAAGTTCTTAATTTAGTAGAATTTGCTGCTTTTAGGTAATCCCTTAGCCACCTAGCAACAGCACAAAGGGTATAATTCTTGGGAGACTTAAATTCACAGTGGCTGAACAAGAGAGAAAATTGCAAACATGCAAGATTTGAGGACACAGTGAGACCAGGGTTTCTAGTAGGTCAAACTGAGTAGGCCACACACCAGGATGTAGCTAGTACAGAGTAGAAGCCATATGTCTTTCCTACACAAATTACACAGCAACACATATTAAATACAGGTGTCCACCATCCCCATCTTTCTTGCCATCCTCAGCACAGGCCTATCTGCATCACAGTCTTCCTTACTGTAGTGCAAGTTCAAAACTCTTAACACACTTGATGGTATAGTAATTTTTCAAAAGTCTCCCTTACTACTTTTATGATACATTTTGTATTTTATTAGATATACTCAACCAGTAGCCTCCAAGTGTCTCCTACAGAGAAGGCTTTACTGGTGGGCTGATTCTAGACAATGAAGTTTCGATATGAACACACGCAGATGTAATCTTAGGGTATGAGAATATTGGTTTTCACACCAAGTACTGTATCTTACTCTGATTTAAATCCAGGAAGACTGAATCTGAAAGAAAATTGTTACTAAAGCTAAGTAAGACAATCTGAATCTGGACTGTGTTAATTATTGTTTGATTTCATACAATCCAAAAGATGTAATTTATGTGTCTACAAGCAGATATACCCAAAGACGTTTTTTAATTTCTGTGGACAAAAGACAGCCACATGAATGTGAAGGAGAGGGGGCTGTAGCACAAGAATCTTTGCAACCCTTTTGTTTATACTTCCTTCATTGGTATGTAATACTTCAATTGTTCCCTATTTTTCTCTCTTTTGCAAAGTATTTATTATTTTACAGTTATTCTTTCCTCTTTTGAACAAAACAGAACAAAAACTCTTTCCTACTCTTCAGCATCTGAAGTTCATAGGAGTAACCCTTCAGGGAACCCATACCTTGGCAAACATTCATTATCCAACAGTAATTAACATTTTCCCATATAAAAATCTCTCATCACTCAACAAGCATCCTCTCCTACAGATACAGTTCCCAGATCCTATGCTTGTCCCTATTGTAGACAAACTTATCTCCTGAGTTTTAAATGCAATAATGCTTTTAGTTCTGGGGTATAAGCCATTCTGAGGCAAGGGTGCACTGACCTTGGTAATAATAAAAATCTCACTGTGGTTTCCTACACCTTGTAGTTATCTCATTTCACTTTGATTCTTTTCAAAGAGTGAATTGAAAATCAAAATAGAAATACAGAATATTTAGCAGGGAGGTTGAATGCTCTTAGCATCTTAAGCACTACAGATACTAAATTTTGTAGGGACCAGAAATCCAACTGAGCAGAAAATTTTTCCCATAAGGATTCTTATATGCCCAAGTAATTTTCACTGTATCTGCTAAATTATACTTATTTGCCTATACCTTTCTCAATAATCTTATAGTATCTTTGTATTAAAACAATTATATTGTTCAGACTCTAAACATTATTCTCACTCTGATCTTGAGAGTTGCAATGAGGTTGATAATATACTAAAATCACCTTTGAAAAGGTAACAGGCAGTTACTTTTATTCCCAAAGCTAAGTGTTAGTGCGCCTCAACTCAAAAATCTTGCAAGAGAAGGTTGTACAAAATGTTCATCAGGCTCTTTGATTTAGAAATTGTCCCAGAAATTCCTTCCTGATTTTCTAAACAGGTGAAAACCTCCCCACTCAGCAAACATATCATAAAGAGACAATTTGAAGATATTTAGGTCACAATTTGCTTTCCAGCATGACCAATGGACTGTATCTAAATTACATCCTTCTATTATGAGTGTTATTCAAATTCTAGCAATGAGTCATTTAAGAGAGATCTTTTCCATTTGTCAGAACAGTGTTTCACCTCCAGCAGACAAAGACTACAAGCTCCTTTGCTCTTTTCCAGTTTTACAGCTATCTTGAGTTTTAGTTGTCTGTACAAAAAAAAAAACAACCAAAACCCAAGATTTAAGTGAGAAAGTCTGATTTATATTTAAAACAGTGCTAGAGATTTTTCAAAAACATGATCAGAAACATTTCTTGTGAAATCAAGCTTTGGGTCTGTTCAGTCACATTTGTTTGAGTAAAACATCTGGCTTTAAATTACGTGCAAATTTTAACAGTTACATAGAGACAACCTTGGTTTAGTTTTAGAATGAGAAAATTAAAAAGACCAATTCCTCTGAAATCATTGGATTCAGAAATCAACTGATTCAGATCAACTCACAGGTGAACTTCACAGGATGTCACTGCCTCTTTGGAGATGGTGGCAAACTGCATTATGTATTCAACTAGGTTTGACTGAGGTAAATGTTGTTTGGAGTTTTTTTTCATCATTTCTATGAGTTGCCAACTTCATGAAGCAGCTGGCTCCAATGTTGGAAGGAGCTGACCTCAGGATTATACTATTATCTGAAAAGAGCAAAGGTTGAAGTAACTGCTTCTGAATAGAAGATGATAGCAAATGTATCCATTTGTAAGAAAATAATAGATAATTTGCTCAATGGAAATGTTCTCACTAGATAAAACTGATTTGGCCACATGTATTTGCAGTCATTTGGTACAAGTGGTGAAAATATTAAAATAATTGTTAGATGAATATAGCATGTTTCTTTCTTTATAGAGGATCAGTATTTCCTGAATTCTCATAAATGAAAGATTAAATGGATTGAACATTTTTTTTTCAGTTTATTTATGCTGTGAGATGATTGCTGAAGCCCTGTGAATAGGTGATCAGTGTCAAAATCAAAAGCTGTTTCATACCAGCTATTACAAAACAGACCAAAAGTGTAAGATTTATGAATCTACGTTTCTGTCACATTACACCAAAATCACTGGAGTTTGGGTTGGGGGAAAAAAACAAACGTAAAATGCAGTCAGGTCATATGAAATATACTATGTGATGATGGGAAGTCAGTACTTTGATTCTGCACAACGGTGATCTTACAGCATTATCATTTGGATATCCTAAAGAGAGATAAGGAGTCACCATCTAAAAGTTGACAATGTGACACAGTCAGATTCAGTGGAAAAAAAAAAATAAATATAATGGTCCATATTATTGAATGTAATAGGCAGTCTGAACAGGGAATTAATAACATAGGTCCAGAGCTGGTACAGGGAATGCTAAAAGACTAGGTACCAGTTTCAGAAATATTTTAGGCTCTAAAGGAAGGGCATTATACTTAGATTACGTATATGATGATTCTTGTATGGCTAGCTATCTTCCCAATGCAGGGAAAAAGAATGAAAAACATTAGTAATACTTGAATAAATAAAATGCCACAAACCTTCAGGTAAACTCAATTGACCATTTCACGTGACTGGCAAAAGCAGACACAAAAGGTGAAAATGGTAATGACAGATTTATTTTAAAACTAAAACCCTGGGAAAAAAAAAAATAAATCACTACTCAATTGTTTTACAACAAAAGATTCTAGCATCAGCAAGCATGCATGAAATTGTATTGGGAGACAGTTCTCTCTGGGTTGCACATACCTGTGTTTATATAGCTCTGATTATTGCTTTTTTATGAAATACAATCAAAAGGCTACCAAAGAGTTCTATTTCTTTCTATGTCTAGTGGTCTCTCACTTCAGACATATTATTAATGACATCATATTTGCCTCTTTTGGAAAGAGTCATAGTATTAGAAACATGAAAAGCCAAAAAGCAACAGTAACATTGTGTCAGAAACAGGCATCTTAATTTCATTAAACTTTTCTGAACAAGAAAGATGAAAAGTAAACAGAAATAATATATGATATAGAAATTTTAGAAAAGAGTTTTCTGTAAGCAAATCTTTAAAGGTGCATTTCCATCAGCATACTATATATTTGCTTTCACAACAAGCTGTGCCTCATTTATTCTGGAAAACGGAGATATTAAATTGTTTTCCCATTCTCAATTTTATCCAACACAGGCAACCTGAATTTGGCATTTTGTTGTCTCAGCATGACTTTTCAGATGGCACTTGGGTAATGACAATATATTTCTGTATGCTAGCTATGTATGTTTATATATGTCTCCATATAAAAATATACCTTTGTCTTCATTTCCAGAAACCAAATCTTAGCATAACATTCCTTAGATTCCTTATATTTTTGACTACTCATTATGGCTTTTGTTTTTACTCTTGCTTACATCCTTGTTCCATTCTTCCTCTATTTACAATTACTTTTGCATGACTACCACTATCTATATATATCTATATGTAGGACTACCTGGGTAGATAAGTAGGCTCTAGCTAGCTTTATCAATTTACTTTTGTCACACTTTTTTGATAAATGTAAAATAAAAGAGGAAGGAAGTGAAATCAGTACCAATTTGCTTTACTTCAACAGTTAATAATCTACAGTGATAATAGCAGCTGATGTATCAGCAATCCTCCCTGTAACTGAAGTGGGAATCTCTAAGAGTGGCAGGAGAAACGGATGAAATGGAAACTGCCATCTTCTCCCACTGTAAACTCTCTTTACTCATGGATTAGATGTGTCTATCTTGTCAGTCTCTAGGGTTTGTATTTCCAACAAATCACAAACTAGATGCTTCCAAGCATTTTATTTTCTTTGGTGGGAATACTACTATCACTCCATTTTCCTGACATACTGTGTGATATTAAAACAAACTTCTGCTTTTAGTTTTTAAAGATAACTACCACCGTCATTGCCCAAAATTCCAGTAAAACAGTACATGTAAGAGTGCATCCAAAGGCAAACATGCTTGGAAAAAAGAAATCCCTACATTCCTTTCTGGAAGACATTGGATGAGGAGATAAAATATTTTTTTTTCTATTCTCAGTTGTTTTGCTTTGTTTTCTTCAGCACTAGTATAATCTTTGAAGCCTAACTCTTCCACATCTGCATGATACAAACAAACTTCTACCAGTTTACTTTTCTTATCAATATTCCTTTCCTATGTTTCCAAAGGTCTGTGGCCTCATATAAAAAAAAACTCAAACAGAAAAAACCACTGGAGAAACAATTGAGAAAAGTACACTTACACTCAAAGGAATAGTTTTGAAATCACACTACTGAAATTGAAAAAAATCCAGTCATTATCGCTCAAATTATCATGATCTGCATGTAGAGCTAAGTAGCTGATTGACAGCACTAGACACTTGGCTGCATTTCCACTACAGGGAACTCAGTCAGGAGAAGTAAGAATTGTATTTTGTGAAATGAGAGTGGCCACAGCTTTTCAGACTAAAGCTCCATCTACTCTGGCAGTCAAAGAGGATACCTAAGAAGCAGTAAGAACAATCTGATATTTGATATGTGTATTTGATATAAGTATTTGATATGTGCCCCAAGTACTCTCCTGACCAAATAGGAGAAACAAATACAAATGGCTTTCAAAGCTAACTCAGAAGTAAAATACCAGAGGGGATCGGAACAGTCCTCAAGCTGTGTTTCACTCAAGTAGGAAGCTAACCATCACCTGCAAAGCACTCTTGTTCTGCATTTACTCAGAAACTCTCACTGAGAACACCTAACACCATAATAATAGTTACCTTCTTAAATACTATGGCCTCTCACTGATGTTACTACAATCATTATGTGCTAGCTAAGAATACCTGTTTTCTACAGCATGAAAAGAAATGACAGCAACCTGATATACCAACCCTGTCATCCACTCCAAAATATAGTTAAACTTCATCTAGATTTGTATCCACTGTTATCTTTTCCATTTGGTCTACAGATAGATCCTTCACAGAAGGATCACCATAGCTTACCTTCCACCTTCTACTGACTCCTCTTAGTTACATACTACTGAAAGAAATCAGGTTGGCATCCTAAGTATTCACTTTATATATTTAAGAAACAATAGTGCACACTTCTAATAGCATACAGCATCAAAGAAACTTGAGAAGTACTAGATGTATGAAATCTACTGTCAGCTTTCAATCTCTTCAAATAGTTGATTTCTTTTGCCTAAACAGCTACTGCAAATTCACTGTTCCTACGCTGGCATATGAGTAATAGTAATTATGTGGATAAGTCTATACAGCCAAATGCACTGCATTAAAAAACCCAGCAAAACTCACTCCTTATCACTATCAAAAATGTTTTCCAGAGATTGGATCTTTTTCTATCATTATACCTCGAACTAAGTTAAGATGAACAGCAAATTCCAGTTTCTATAGGAATGTGATGGAACCTTGAATCAAATGAAGTCTTGAACCTGTCTAGACATTTTTTTGTTAAACCAACATTCTCAGAGAGATGAAAGATACTTTTAAATTCCAGACCCAGGTTTTGTTTTATAGAAACTGGAACACAAACATCTCAAGCGGAGGAAGATCGGAATCCATTGTAAAAGAAAAAATAACAATGAAAGGATATATTAACAAATTTTCCCCTTGTTCATTGTGTCACTGAAGAGTATTAGTCAAACTCAGTGACTTTTAGGATCACTGCAGTCTCCACACAACTACCTCTGGGTATCTAGGAAGACTCTCATTCTCTGTCACTGTTGTGACAGAGCAGTGTCTGCACTCTGCTCTTTGCAGAGGTCTCATTGCTGTCCAACAGGCTTCCAGCATTCTTAACCTGCTTTTTCTCCTGACCTACTCTGTAGGCTAGAAGAGGAGTGGCTCTCAAGAGAAGATATCTCCACCTAAATCTGTGATCACTTTTTTATGAAATTTAAAGTAAGAACTGAGAACAAACAGGTAAAAAAATAGTTTGGTTTTTTCCCCATTAATTTTTAGGGGAAATTTTTTCTAGTGTTCTTGAAGCTGGAGTTATGGAGCTCTTGAAGTGATGTAAATCCATCAATTAAGTCTTTTTAACTTCTGTGGTTTTGCTCCTGTTACCTGTGCATTGTATCAGAATTCAATATCCTGTTTCTTACTGAATTCTGAGAGAAAGTATCCTATTTACTATTTTCTATTCCAACCACCTTTTATTTCTGTGGATAAAGAACACTTGCTCATTTGATTTTCTTTCATTTTCAAGTCCTAACATAAGTTCCATTTTTATAATTCTCTTGCATCCTTAACATTTCAATTACTGTGTTTTGATGTGCTTTGTCCATAAAAGCAATTGTCTTGTTGATCAATGGTTTACCAATTGTAAACTCCCTAGCTATTCCAAATCCCTTTATTTTCTGCTGGTTATCCATTTGATTTCACCTGCAACCTTTCCCTATGTTTTTTGTGCCCCTTTTATCTTTTTTTTTTTATTCCCAAGAAGTTCTGAAACAGCCACCTTAATGAAATTCCAAGCTTCCTCTATTCAACAAAAGAGGAGATTTCTTTGGGAAATGTGCAGGTAATCAACAATGTTTTCTGAGAGCTATATCAAACTGTGCTATATGAAAGTGCATGTATTTTCTGAGGATGTTATTTATCACATTTCTTCAACAAGTAAAGGATAAACCTATCTTGAAAGATACAAATTCTGAAATAACTGAAATTTTGACAGCAAACTTATTAATGTGAGTTTACTAGACACTAGGAAGCAAACCTTAATGTCTTGTCTTGACTAAGATAGATACTCTGAAAACAGTCACTTCTTTAGTAATTTGGTAAATTCTTTGGCAAGATCCACTGAAGCACATGAAAGACAAAATTATGATATGGTATTACTTTGCTTTCTTTGTACTTTAAAAAGTATCCTGTAATTTCCCAGTGGGAAACAGAGTGATATCTTGTGTAAATTAATCCCTTCAGACAGCCTGAGACACTTAGTGACTCGTACTTTCCATATCAGAACTGCATGCATTGCTTTTCAGCAGAGTATTTCCAGGGAAATACAAGCATATGTTTAAAGTTTTGTTTGGCATAAATAGGAAAACATCACCTTCTTTCTCAAAATATATGCAAAAAATATTATATCAGAAGTACATCATAAGTTCAGGTAAAGATGAGAACATGGCCTACTGTAAATCTTCTTCCACAATACACAACACGTGCTGCTTCTAAGACATCATTTTTCATAGAAGCATGTGTTGTTTAATGATATTGATGTGAAACATGAGACACAGAAAACTTAAGGTGTCAGACCAACAAGATTGTCTCATGTAATGTTAGAAAATTCTAGATCATAAATAATCTTCTCCAAATGTGATTTAATACAGCAACTATAAATAAAAATATTGTAGATATACAGAGACTTTAAAAAATATGCTTCTATTGAATGTCATTTCAGTCCCTGGGGATCAAAACAGCTCTTTCAACAGCACCTTTTCACAACTTCAAGCACAAGTCTATCCAATGAAACTTACTGGCATAATGGTATGTCATCTTTGATGATACATTTTCCTCCATTTCTGCAGTAATGTTCCGGACAAACTGCAAAAATAAGAGTAAAAATTACTATTTTAAATTTCCCCCTTCATTACTGTATTTGTCATTGCCTGATTTTCAAAATGGCAGAATATTCACACCTGTCATTTTGGTGCTTAGCAATTCCAAAAACTCCTCCTTTAGACTTTGACTTGGTGATACAAGTGTCAAGTCAAAAATTCTATTACAGTCAATGGACTCCTCTTGAGCTTATAGAAATTCTGGTGCTTCACTTGAACAGGCTTCTAATTTTTCTCAAGTCAGAGTGTCACTTGACACCAGAAATTGAGCTTTTGCCACTTATTTGATTTGCAAACAGATAAGAATCTATAAAATAAGAGCCAAAAGAACTGAACTTATATTTAACTAGCACCTAAGCCTACTTTATCATTAATAGCTTTTATAAAGGGATGATGAACAGACACTCGTGTGTCACCAAACTTCTTATTAAAGGTATCTGGAATTTTATCACTTGGAATCACATACTCATAAGAAATAGAGAAATGAGTCTTGAAAAGGGTAAAGGTGTTTAAGTAGAGGGGTAAAATGTACTCTTTTCAATAATATACTATTATCAGCTTTTGACATCCCTTAAGATGGATTTCTACATCATCACGCTTAGTTTTACTGAAGTTCATTTTACATCCTCAGAGCACGAAAGACTCAAAATCAAACCCAAATTCCCCCTTCTTTAGTAAGAAAATAATTTTTAAAATGCAAATTAGACCTAATGAATTTTGGATATATGCCACATATAATTGTTTGCTGAGACATGTAAACAATAATATTCAGTGTGGACACCTCCAGTTTTAAAAAGAAATTTTGGAAAGTATATTGCTTAAAAGATCTGCTTTCTGACAAAATAGCAGAAGATGTGTAATTTACTGCCATGCAAGTCTACTAGTTTATGTTTTATGTTCTTCCACAATGAAATAATTTCTGAATATTTCACTATGCATTTAAAATGCTTCTTATAAATCATATTTACCAAGCATATATTCTCCCTGAATTCTAAAATTGGTCATTTTTTATGTTAATATATGTTTGCTTTTTTTCTCTCCCATTAAAAAATAATAAATATAAGAAACTTATATAATGAACACAATACTTGTGGTGGGCAACTTTCACTCTCAGAGAAAACAGTAAATGACTCCTACCAAGACGTGAATATAAAAATTTGTGCGAATAAACTTTGAATATGCTCTACTGAATTATATTATTACAATACATACTATATATTGTAAATTTTATCATGTAACTCATAATGAAATGAAAGAACAAAGAGTCAAATTATCAGATAATGCAACTTCATCTAAGTTGGGGGAGTATTGTTAACACAGAACTGGCTTGGAGGAGAACTGCAATAATTTCGTGTCAGTGAATTCAATGTTTTGAATCTACATTTCATTATTTATATCATTACACACACTTTTGTTAGATTTTGTTAATAAAAATATGATTCAGATGAAGTATGTATGATTTTCTTGTTCTTATCTTTCTCCACCATTTAACTATTGCAAATCAAACCCAAGTACTGTAGAGAAATGCACTGTGCTGAAAAAAATGCTATTATGTTTTGTTTTCCAAAACCCTTGAAACACTTGGTACGCTTGGAAAAAAAGGTAAACAAAACACAAACCAAAAAAATACAAACCAAAAAAAACCCCAACCCAAAAATCTATCAACTTAGAAACGCAGGTTAACTTAAGTGTGTTATTCAATTGACTAAAATTAAGAGGGTGCATTAGTAGCATACTACACAGGATTTATTTTTTTTTTATTTTATTTTTTTAAACAATGTATTTATACCTTAAGAAGCACCCCTTGTGAAAATGCCTACTAAGCATATTGGGGTTTTTTTTGATGTAATTTGATTAAATTTTTGCAGAGGTAATTCAGTCAAGTTTGAGGACTGCCTAAAGATTTAGTAGGTAATGACTACACTTCTTTTTTTTTGGTTGTTTTTTTGTTTTTTATTAAATGGTACTTTTATGCAAAACTAAGTACCTGAACAGCTGGACTCATCAAGGCTGAAATCAATGCAGTCTGCAATGCCATCACAACGCTGGGAGATTGCTATACATTGATTAGTTGATGGACATAACAAAGAACCATCGAAACAATCTTTAATGGCTGAAATGAAAAGTAACATGGCAGTTATTATGAGCTATTAATCTTTTTCTTACTGTTAAAAAATTACCAGAAAACTGGATTCATACTATAATACATAAACTCGCATTTGTGTGACTTTTAAAAGCTTTCATCTTCAAACACATACCACTTCACAACTGAGTAGACAACCAATTAAACACAGCGTACAGATGTTACAGAAGCTGGATTTTCCCATGTTATATTTCTGAAGAAGAAGAGGGCATATTTACTTAAAACATTAACAGAGTTATCTGCAAAATAACAGTGAAAACCCATAAGAAGATTTCACAAAACACAATCAACTCTCATTCATAACACAGTTTTAAAAGGATGGAATGAATTTTTAAAGACAAATTTAAAAACTGACATTATATAGTTTCTTCTATTACAGGAAACCAATTACTAAGAGATAGTTAATGTATTAAAAGTAGAGAAAAACTATCCTGAAAAGTCTAAACATGCACACCTTTTTTATTCTTGTGCATTCAGTTATATTTTCTATGTTTGTCCAGAAGATTATGAGGGGTAAATCTTGCTGGAACCACATAAGCCTTTGGGTGAGTCACTGATCTACAGCATGTAACTGATGGTCCTGTAGATTCCTGAAGAGTGTAGCACCATTTTGTCATTTTATCTCAAACAATGTTATCTCATGTTGCTTTAAACTATTGTTTGTTAAGGTATTTGTTTAGGTAATTTAAGTGGAACTCTTGTAACGATGACACTAATGCAAATCCCAGGGAACCCTTCTGACTCCACCAGAGTTAGATACATTCACATTAGCTCGTGAGAGGGAATATTTAAAATATCCCACTGTTGCATATAAATTTCATACTTTCCTGATCCTGGGTTCAAGAGACAGTGTACCTGGCAATTAGCCTCCCAGGTTGGATGACCAGGCTACTGTAGGATATATTTGTTGCACTCTCAGATATAATTTAAATTACTGGTCTATATACACTGCAAGAGTGTGCTAAATTTTAAAAACAGCAGTTCAATTTAGACCATAATAATGGAGGCACATCTTGCCAGTGAACTCTTGCCAGTTTTGACATTCTTTCAGACATATGAAATTACTCATGTGAGTAAGGATTTGTGGGATCAAACCTTTTAATTACATGCACTGACTATTTACTAAAGTCTGAAGGAAATTCTGTAGAAGAATACTAGCAACTATAAAGAGGAGCTTCCTTTTGTTTTCAGTTTCAATTCACATTTGTGAGAATTTAAAAGTTCTGGATGGTTTTAAACTAGCAATATTCTGTTCTACACGTGTGTTTATATCAAAGGCTCTTCAATTGACTGGAGAAGTCTTGATACTGAAGAGGGAATTTGCTGCTAGTGACAGCAGGATAAAAGCAACAAGAACAACAAAAATTTCCTTTTCTGCTCTTCATTGCCTTGACCACTCAGTCTGGCAGAACAGGTTGTGGCAGACTGAAAAAACCCAGCAGATTACAGCGTAACTCATAAGTGATCATAAGCGATCATTTGAACACAAACACCCAGGCTGTAAATGTTATTGTAAATTACGTGTTCAGACTAGGACTTCAACAGAAACAAAGCTGAAAATTTAATATTAAAAATGTTCTTATGTCTTTCAGACCTTTTTTGCCTGCATGTGTATTTTGAGGATGCTGTAAACTATAGCTATAGAATAGTACATATGCTTTGTCAGACTAATACAGAGGTTCACTTCTTGAACTCCAAGTTCCATTGAGAGCTGTGGCAAGAAGAGAAAGTATTTAGCCCTTTTAAAGTTCCCCTTGTGCTGGACTAGCTGCTGGACTCATAGCTGAAAACAGAAGAAATACTAATTATTTTTAGCTCTGTTGGTCCATTTATATCTGTTGATCATCAAGGTGGTTTTGACACGTCTCCTTACCTGGAGCAAACTTACTACTTACTACTATTTTTATACTGCTTACAGAGGGAACAGTCGTAGCAATAGATCTGAATGCTGAATGCTTTGCACAAATCCAGCATTTAAGACAGAAAGGCCAAAGACACTAAGTTATTGGTGTCAAGGTAAACCATGTCAAGAGCATATTTTATAAATTACATTTTTACTCTTATTCCATTGAAACTAATATTAATATTATTTACTGTTAACAGAGTTGCAAGTAGCTTCTAATTTCTCCAACTAGTTATTCTTCACTTTCATGAGAGGACTTAAATGCCTAGGGGATGAAGACGTTAAAAGGAGGCACTAACAACAGTGAAGACATGAAAGTGAAAATATCATCTTTTCACCTGTATTTAATTTTCCAGGTCCAAATTAAATCTGTAGAAAGGATATTAGCACTTCAGCTGGGGTCTGTGAAAGAGTAAGTCTATACCCCATTGGTGCTAATATATTTGTTTTAAACCCTTACTATTGTAACCAGGAAATTAGAAAAAGTAATAATTAAAAAATAGATTACATATGTGAGATAAATTACCCTTCACTAAAATTGACACCAAGAAGTGGATTGGCCAAGTAGAACATCTCTAACTAGAAAATAGGTCCTAGACTGTCCTTTTCTCATTAAAAGCAGCAAGTAATAAAATCCACATTAGTAAATATAAAACAGTATTGACATAATACTGTACCACATAACTTCTGAGTGAACTCTACAGGAAATTCTGTCTGCACAAATCTCTAAGCCATGCAGAAAACCATTTCTGTGGTAGAAATTGTGGTTTTAGTAGAGGTCTGACTAATGCATTTTTTTTGTTTTCCTTTGTCGTGGCCTTCTTTTGGGTTTTATCTCTGCAAAATGTAAGATGCATTCTGACAACTGATCTTCATCCTAGAAGAAAAATTTCTTTCATGAATTCCCCAAAACAGGAGCCAGAAGCTTTCTGACCATCTATTGTTACACTTAAAGGAATGAAATTACCAGGTCATCCAGGCTGGGAGGCTTATTGCCAAGGGATGTGTCACACATAAAAAGAAAGGTGCCAGCAATCACTAAACTGAAATTTTCTACAATCACAAAGAAGATTTGATCTGCATCAAGAAAGACAAACAAAATCTGCTACGGAAAACTTATTCTGTGTTCATAACTGCTTAGGAAAAAATTTCAATCAATTTCAATCCAATATAAAAAAAAAAAACCAACAACCCCACTCCCAATCTGTGCTGTTATTATAGTACACATGCACTGGAGTTACAAGCAACAACCAATTTTATAGATTATGCAGAAATTGTAATAAACAAAATTTGTGAGATATTTACTATTCCTGTGACTTTTTTTCTGTCAACAAACTTATATGGTGTTTCACATCTTGAAAGCAGACAGCTAGAGGTGAAATGCTGCACTCTCGTGGCATATACATTTTGGTGGGAGAACCAGCTGTGACAGTAATCAGCTTTTCACTGATTCCAGTCCAAACTACCACTAACCACATTCTTTTTGCTTTGCCTGTAACAAGTATCTTGTTTAGAGAAGAACCATGAGTTACTGCTTCTGTATTCTTATCCTATATTGTCATCACTTACATGTTTAAACAGGCAAAACTGAAATTTGGAGTGTGATTACAGATTTGACCCCAAGATACCAGTGGGCTTCTGGGTCATAAGAGCACACTGCTGGCTCATAGTTAGCTGCTTGTCCACCAGGACTCCCAGGCCCCTCTCTGCAGAGCTGCTTTCCAGTAGGTCAACCCCTAACCTGTACTGGTGCATGAGCTTCCCAGGTACAGGACTCGACACTTGCCCTTGTTGAACTTCATCAGGTTCTCCTCCAACCAACTCTCCAGCCTGTCCAGGTCTAGCTGAATGGCAGCACAGCCTTCTGGTGTGTCAGCCTCTCCTCGCAGTTTTGTGTCGTCAGCAAACTTGCTGAAGGTACACTCTGTCACTTCATCTAAGTCACTGATGAATGTGTTGAACAGGACTGGACCCAGGAGTGAACCCTGGGGAACACCACTAGCTACAGGCCTCCAACTAGACTTCACACTGTTGATCACAACCCTCTGAGCTCTGTCATTTAGCCAGTTCTCAGTCCACCTCACTGTCCACTCATCTAACCCACACTTCCTAAGCTTCCCTATGAGGATGTTATGGGAGACAGTGTCAAAGGCCTTGCTGAAGATGAGGTAGACAGTATCCACTGCTCTCCCCTCAGCTACCCAGGCAGTCATGCCATCATAAAAGGCTATCAGATTGGTCAAGCATGACTTCCTCTTGCTGAATCCAAGATGACCACTCCTGATAATCTTTATTTCCTTCACATGCTTACAGATGACCTTCAGAATGAGGTGTTTGATCACCTTCCCAGGGATGGAGGTGAGTCTGACTGCCCTGTAATTTCCTGTGTCTTCCTTCTTTTGAAGACTGAAGTGACACTGGCTTTCCTCAAGTTTTCAGTCACCTCTCCTGTTCTCCATGACCTTTCATAGATGTTGGAGAATGGCCTAGCAATAACATCAGCCAGCTCCCTCAGCGTTCATGGGTGCAGCCCAGTGGGACCCAAGAATTTGTGGGCATCCAGTTTGCCTAAATTATCTCTAACTCAATTCTCCTTGTCCATGGAAGAGTATTCTTTCCTCCAAACTTTCCCTCTTATCGCCAGGGACTGGTTTAAGAAGTAAAGACTGAAGCAAAGAAAGCATACAGTAACTCTGCCTTCTCTGTATCCTCTGTCACCATGGCACCCACCTCATTCAGCAGCAGGCCCACATTTTCCCTACTTCTCCTTTTCCTACTCACGTACTCCAAGAAGACCTTCCTGTTCTCTTTGGCATCCCTTGCCAGGTTTAATTCCAAGTGGCTCTTAGCCTTCCTCATTGCACCCCTGCATACTCTGGCATCATTCCTATATTCCTCCCAAGTAGCCAGTCCCTTTTTTTCAGATTCTGCAAACTTCCTTCTTTCATTTGAGCTTTTCCTGAAACTTCTCGTTCATCCATGCATGTCTCCTGCCTCCTTTGCTTGATCTGTTACTCATAGGGATGCACTTATCTTGAGCTTGGATATTGGAAGTGGTACTTGAATATTAACCAGTTCTTTTAGACCTATCTACCTTCCTTGATCATGGCAGAGTTAAAGCTCAGGACAGCCTTGAATGTTACTGAATTACAGAACTGTGAAAATCTATCTGTCACACTGTAATCAGAGATGAGGCAATGCAAATGCACCTGACTGATCTATGGAAAAAAGTGGAAATGTTCCCAGTTATTAGCAGAAATACAATACCAACGATTTTAAGCATTTGTCAAAGTCAACAGCCAGGGAATAAGAATGCATTACTTGCAAATGTAGAGTGTCTCTTCAGGTAACACATTATATATAGTACTATAATATACTATAAATAGTATTTTTTCTTGATCAGGGAATAGTGAATTTTACACTGTACTTCATTATGTTGCTCTTTTTCACATCACTGTTTTAGGAAAGTAAGTTAACATCACTTAACTATAGGAGTGAAAGTAACTTACGGCAGCCAACTTCATCTTCGTTAAGGTGACAGTCAGGCACACCATCGCATCTCAGGAGAGATGGGATACAGCCTTTGGAAGGACATAGGAACTCTGTTTGTTTACAGGAGCCTGAAGATATGGTGGTAGGCATCTGTGTGGGACAGTTCATTTCATCACTTCCATCCATGCAGTCTTCAGCCCCATTACATTTTGCAGTGAGGGGCAAGCATTGCTGAACATATGCACATGTGAAATTGCCACTGCTGCAAGTTGGAGGGTGTGGATCAGCTGATCCTACAAGAAAAAAAAAAAGGAATATTTATTTCTTCTCTTATTTCAGTAGTCATCTATACTGCCTTTGAGATGTACATACAGTCTGCTGGAAAGGCATCTGAATTTGATTAGGAAACTCTCTAAAATAAATCATCAAAAAACACAACTTCTAAGTACAGAACACACTATTAAAACCACTTTGTCTCATCATATTAGCTCCACTGCTGTTGTTGCAGTATTTTGCTTCTAAAGGTGAAATTCAGCAATTGTTTTGATTCTATTACTACTTGTGCAATGTATGTATAAGAGGGTTAATATAAAAATATTACTAAAACTTATCTTTCACTGTATCAGGAAAGGGTTAAAATAGCTCTCAAATTACAGTCTTCCTTTATTTGTATATTGAATGGATGATGAAGAATAATGACAATATAGTTCTGGATCAACAAGGAACTCATTTCATGGAAGGCTGTTATACACAGGAAGGTCTGAACCATCAGCAGAATAAGAAAAAGATCTTCATAAATTAACATCAAAGATTTTTTCTGATACAGTTTATTATCACTGATTCTGTAGCTTACTTTGATGTAAGAGAGAATTAAATCAAAGAAAATGCTAGATAAAAGTTTTGAGGGTACAACTAAAAAAAAAGTATTTTTAATTTTCAGACTAAGTAATTGAGACATATGATGAAGAAATACACCATGGTTGTTGTGTTGCTGGAAAAAAAAAAACTTTCTGTGATCACTTATACGAATAAATTTGTCTTAGACACCTAAGTTCCTCTTTCTTTCTACAAAAACCAGTGCAACTGAATTTTCCCAGGAGAAGCATCAGAACTATTTGTGGAAACTGAATTCTGAAGAGCTGGCTATGCTAACACTGTGTTCTTCACACCAACAGTGTCTCCCATGAAACCAATGTGATGGATTCCTGTAATTTTTGTTTTATGTGCAGGAAAAAAAAAAAAAAAAAAAAGGAAAAATCTCAAGAATTTACCTCTATGTAATTATTCTTTACTAGATACGTTTGCAGCAGGTGAATAAAGAAAATAATACTATGATTGTTAGAGACAAGGAAAGACAAATTAATGTCACCAACTCTGTAAAAGACAGGAGGAGTTTTGCTGTTAACTTGGGCTGAAGCAGAACAGATCAAACACAACAGTTCATGGGTGGTTTGCCTTTTGAAAAGGTGCAAGGATTGCTTTCTGACCTCAGAAGTCAAAAGCTACTGCTGCATTAGGGCATGACATGCTCTAAATACATGGATTTTGGCATTATTTTGCTGCTTTTAATCCACCAGGCACAGCTGCATGTTTATGTATTCTGTGATAGCAGGCTGGGGTTTTACAGAAGAAGAACTTTGCTGAAACACGCTCAGTTTCTAAAATACCTGCATCATGACTAACTATAGCATCTTGTACAAAAAATGAACTGCTAATTCATTCAGATAAACAGAATACTAGTATTATTTTACAACCTGTTTGCTTGTGAAACAGCTACAAGGAAAAAAATAACCTTGACCCTTACCACCTTAGCAATTTTTGGTTTTCATGTTGACTTTGTCAGAAAATCATAATTGAAAACCTTCATATAATAGAATATTCCTGATGTCCTTTCATACCACTAATGTTCTCTAAATTCTATCACTCTGCTAGAAAAATGTACTTCATATGCTGGACATAATCTAAAGAGAAAACAGTAATAATGGATTCTGACACAGTGAAAATAATAACCTACTGACCTTTTGGCTTGTTTGTATTCAGAATTACATCATAAGTCCCTCAGAGACATGTACTTTTAAATGGGAAAGACTGTATTTTTATTACAGGTGTTTTATCAATGTGCTAGTCTCAAAAAAAATTGTTACTTCAAAAGACTTATGAAAATTGCCACTAGATAATTGGTTATAGACATTTAAATTGCATACTGAATTTATTTTTGAACAAAAGAAAAGTAGTTTAGATTTTGCCTTTTTTTGTCTACTTTATTCCTATATTTTAGTAGGTAATTAATAGTAGTAGCCCATAAAGATGTTAGAACTGTGTTTATCATGAAGAATTTATATATAAAGCCATGATTCTGCCAAGATACCAATGGAGTGTATGGAAAGTCATTGGGATAACCTATTTCTCTCTTTATTGATATAAAACTGGCACTGTTAAAAATAGAACAAATCTTACATGAAGTTTTTATTTATTTTTAATATAGAGTAAAGCACATT
>WUAM01000209.1:723183-742347 GCA_024336885.1 Actenoides hombroni
TTAGCCTGACTTTTAGAGGGTTTAGAACTTAAGTGGAGTCAGTTGCAAGATTAAAAAAAAAAAAAAAAAAATAATCTTTTGGAAGAAATAAATTATTTTATATTTTTAGTTTGCACTTACTCTGGGGAAAGGAAGAAAAAAAAAGTCTGATCATATTAGATAGCATTTTTTGTCTTCTATTACTCGTGACCCTTTCCCTCACAGTGCCTAGGGAGCATTTAGGCGGAGAAAATGACTTAAGCTGCAGTCAGTTCCACTTAGACATGTGCTTTTGTCACTGTGTAGTCCAGTTTTAGTTTTTCTGTGTCTGTTTTGATAGAGTGGAAATTAACCCCACACAGTTCCAATCCACATGACTTTCTTACAGTCACTTGTTTTATGTTGTGGAAAAGACTGGTTATAGTACATATGTGGGCATTTTTACCCAGTTAATTCCCTATACTTGTCCTGTTCATTATATGTTTGCTAACAGGTTTCTGCTCAACTTTGTTCTGAAAACTGAAATCCCTTCTTGAACTCAATAATGCTTGAATGTGTTGCATGTTATGAAGCTGGTCTTGAGTGTTTAACTATCTGTAGGCTTTTGTAGCACTGATCAATTTAGCCTTATGGTCCCAATCATATAAAGTCCTTATTGCATGCAAATGATCCCATGCTAAATTCATTAATTAGGCAAATGCTCAAATGCTTTATTGAATGGGGGGGTAATTTTTAATATTATTATTTTCTATCATGATTTCCTACTGTTATTAGAAATTGTGTAAAAAGAAGTATTTCCTGACTTGTGTACCAATTTTTTTAGAGTGTGCAATATTCACTGAGAGCACTGAAAGTGTCTCCAATTTATGCCAGAGGTTAAATTAGGTGTAAAGTTAAAACATACCTCAAAAGCTCTGGTTATGTTTTCAGTATATTAATAAATATCCAAAACAATATCCTGAAATAATCAAAATCATTTTATATCAGAACAATAAATAAGAATGTACCTCAAAGACCATACAAATATTACATTGTTTATTAACTCATATTATGTATTAATTAGTTCACAACTCTTTGGTTTCAGCTCTAATAGGAAAATTGTGCTCTGGATGACATTCTAAAAAACATCATGATTGCCGTGATCTGCCAAAACTGTACTCCCATGTTAAATTTATTTTCTTTACATAAAGTAGGTTGTAAACGCTTTTCTTAATTATAAATTAAATGTGCATGGTAAAAATTTGAAAATTTATAAAACATTAATTTGTATATAGTTAGCAGTTAAAGCCGACTACTTAGGAATATGCAAATCTAGAAAATCATTAACTAATGCCGACTGAAAAGAAATCTCAAGCAACATATTAATGCAAAACTAATTACCTGCATTCAAAGCTACTATCTATGTTATTATTTATATTAAGCTCATCATTGCAGTATCTGCTACTGACATGTTTTATTCTAAATAGTAGCAATATTCATTCTGTTTTCCTGCCACTAGGAAGAATTGTACTGAAATGTTAACTATTCAAGAACTGCCTAATACTGGCATGCCAAAAAATAAAATACAAAGTTTCCCTCTCCTTTTGTGAAATGCAGAAAATATGTTCTCAACCCATCACTCCTCTCTTGAGTTCTGTCTTTCAATATCAGACCACATTCAGGAGTGGAGGAGATATTGTACAAGTTGTTTTTTTTAAAAAAAGAAGTGTTTATTTGAAGCTGTTTAAGAATTTGGAGCTAAATCTACTGAAAATGATGTGTTTTAAGGAACACAGGATAAAAGCCTCGCTTTCTGTATCCAGGCTGCATGATCTCTAAGCAGGGCTGGAGATCCTCAGGAATACACTCAATATTTGCACGCAGATGAAAACCAAACTAATCAAAAACAATTTCAGAGGAAATAACCTCAGCTCCGCAGAGCACTGAGTCTGGATTTAGATTTGCATGAAAAACAGCAGCAAATTGTTGATGTTTCTTTATAGCTAAAGAAATCATGATTTTTTTTTTAAGTTGCAAGCTGAGGACATGTCCTTATCTATTTTACTTTGCACTCAGTGTTTTATTTTACACTTATTTTTGCATTATATATAGCAAATAACCAAAATTATAGAAAGGGTTTAAAAATATGCACATAACCTACTTGTACATCATAAAAAGACATTTTAGTTAGGTCCTAGAAATGAATTTTAATTCAGTCCTATTCCTTTGTGAAACCTACTCATAAAGTGCAACTCCACAAGCATCCTCACACTTTGAAGAGAAGTTAGGTAGTTGAGATAGATACAAAAAGGCAAAAATCAGACCAGTGAGTAAAGAAAACCAAATTTGGTATGTACTGCTTCATGAACTGCAATAACTACAGGTGAATACATGGGTATTTCATTGTTGTCAGATAAAATGGCTGCTTTTACATAGATTTTTACTTCCAGCAAAACATCTGTTACAACTAAATAGAACTCATGAGCTGATAGTTTGGGAGTAAGGAGCCTTTACAGTATGAAAAATGTTAAGTCAATAAGAGTTCATCATCAAGGACATAATTATGTATTTGTGGGATAGGGATTTGTTAAAGGCTTACTGTTGTCTGATGAACATTTTGCCTGTGAATCACAGGGATTCAGTCATGGGGAATGACAGAACTGCTAGTACTTAAATACTAATATAAAATAAATTTTTGTGTTATACAATCTTCAGCACAGTGAGAAAGACACAAACCTGATTAACTTGAATGACACAACACTTCCATGCTATCCACCTCTTTTCTGCCTTTCTTGTCCAGATACCAGATCTCTGGGGAGAATAGTCTCTATTTATATTTATGTATCACCTGGAACAGTGAATTCTAATTATGACTAGTCAACATTAACATTCGAGTCAACAGCAGAAAATATGAAATACAGTTACCACACTCTACTATGCAGTATTAAACTCAGTTGTTTCAGAGCTTGTTCTAAAGGCCATTTAGCTAAATGGGACAACTCATTGATTTTAATGAGCCTTGCATCAGACTATTGAAAAATAAATCTGTCTGATATATTTGCATAAGTAATTTCCCTACTAAGTCTACTAAAAACAGTGGACCTGTTAACTGTAGCCAAAAGAAGCCAAAAATAACCCCCTCCAACAGTTTTCATTAGACAAGGGTATAAATTAATTACATACCCAATCCAATGCATTAAGTAAGTTAAAATAAGTGTCAGTCCTCACTTTCACTTCAGTAAATATTAGATCAGGGTACAAAATCAGCCCATTCAAGGTGGCCGCAAGGAAATAACCAGACTAAAGTTGTTCAAATAGTTTAATAATCTGTCTGTGGTCTTTATCAGCTTCAGTAAAGCTTCTGCTAGAAAATAAAATGTTAATTTGAAAGCTTGGTAAAAGACACAAAAGGGGGAAATTGAGTCCAGCCACTTGAATATTTAAGTCTCTTTTGC
Organism: Actenoides hombroni; assembly: GCA_024336885.1. Lineage (NCBI taxonomy): Eukaryota > Metazoa > Chordata > Aves > Coraciiformes > Alcedinidae > Actenoides > Actenoides hombroni. The sequence goes on from WUAM01000209.1 coordinate 726,597, forward strand.
TTGCGAGAACACAGAAATATGTGGCAGGGTGCTGAAAAGGATCCCAAAGACTGCTACAAAACCAGAATTAACAAAAACAGAACTTGGCCCCAATGACTTCAGTGTTTTATATATCTGTGCAAAATTGTGCAGAGTTTATTTTAAATTATCACCGTTTGCTGACATATAAACATAATGGAAAACACACAGGTTTACTGCCAGTAAAATCCAGCTATGATTTATAGTTTCGACTCAGAGAACTACCACTTCTGAATGGAACACACTGACTACCTGTGACAGCAATATGGCAATATTTGTCATATTTCTGCTAAAAACAGTCCAGGAATTGCTAGCTATGCCTGCTCTTGCTATGGATTTATTTATTTGTTCATGTAGTAGGCGCAGTGAAGAATTGGAGAAGCTGTGAAGCTTTGGTTACTAGCGAAATGAGGTGGGCTGGACAACAGGACAGGTTTAGAGCGGAGAAGAGGGCAATTTCATAGATGGGGTCAGAACACAACAATATGCTAAGCATTTTATTTCTCAGCTTCTAAAGAAAGGTAACTTTTACAGCTACAAATTTATAATCAGTTGAGAAGAGCCTTGAAGAAAACATTGATAAGATCCATGTAATTCCAGAGATAAATCTGAGCTTGTGATTTACTCTTATTGAAGAGACAGATACGTTTTACTTAATGAAGAATCTGAGAGTTTTCTTCTCTCTAAGATAGTAATATGAAGCTATTTCATTCCAAAAATAATTTCTCTCCATCTCTCCTAGGAAATATGTTGATTTTTATGAATAAACTTAGCAAGGCAAAATATCATTTCAGGCTTGTTTGGATTTTTATTTGGTGTAAACAGATGGGTTTGGGAAGTTTAATATTAATGACATTATTTTAATACCCTATTAATGAATCTAAAGATTTTTAAGTTCCTAAAAGGCATCTATCTTGAAAGTGAAGATTTCAATATTCTATACAAGTGTAAGAAGGCAGAAAAAACCTGAAATATTTAGACAAAAATACTGTATTTATTTAGACATAAATAATTGCATCCAAGACTTGCCACCAATTATGCTAGTTTATATAGTGTAACTATCTTATCCTAAAAATATCTCCTGTTTCCCTTCCTGTGAAATCCAAAACAAATAAATAAATAAATGTGGCTTCAGTCCCAGATAGGTCTGTACACTGGAAGGTACTGAAATAGGCTGAAGAAGCTCTGTAAGGTACTATGCCCTGGATTGTAATTTTTACTCCTAAAAAATGCAGAAATGCCCTGTCTCTGCCAAGCAATGAGGATCTAAACTATATTCTAATTGCTTTCAGGGAGGAAATAATTAACTAAAGAAATCATTCACAAATACCCCTGGTATCCCCATTCCTCTATCACTACTAATCTTGCATTCCTCTCCTCTTTGTATTTACAGGCAGCTACCTCCAGCAGATCCCCCTGAATCATCTCTTGCCCTTGAGTAAAGAAACTCTCTGAGCTCTCAACCTGAGTGAGATTTCTGCTTCACTGCAAGCATGAGCAGACCAGCTAACAGTGACTCCCCTGGCTCTGCAACTTAAAGAAATCAGAAGTTAAGTCTCCTCTACAGAGTTTTTCCCTGTGATCTAACACAGTAGTATCAGCAGTTCAGACAGTTAACCTCTCCAGTATCTCATACAGTCAGGCTCTGAGAGTTTCAGGGATGGATCATTGACTTTGTCTAAGATGAGTTCTGTTTCACTGAAGAATTTTCTCACTACTGCTTCATGCATGCATGCATGGATACATGCGCACACACATCCTTCAGCAGGATTCTCTTTGCATCATCAGGCTATTTTGTCTTCCACAAGAAACACACAAACATCCACTGCACTTTTTGGGTTGTTGTCTCTTAATTAGATACAGCTGTCATTTATGCTTTTTGTGCAAGATATAGTGAAATGAGATCTATTAAAAGTGCCAGAGGGCATATAAAATCTGCAAATTGATGGGGTTTAGGCTAGTTTGCCTGTAATGCTTTTGCTGGTCTGCACGGGAGAAACATTTCAGCAATTTCATATTTGGCTTTCTGTTTCTGTTCAGGACTTTTTATTTTCATGACTCTGAAACCAAAACATTTTGGGATATTTCCAGTCTGATACCCAAAATTATAGAGGCTATTTTATTCTTTTTTTAATTGGCTGGTAGATTGCATTGTGCAATAAGGAGTGTTTATGGAGGTATTTATCAAATATTTTTGTAACCTTTGGAGACTGTAGCTGTATAGAAAACTTCACAAAGATAAATAATTCTATATTCAGAGATGTATCTGAATAATGTGCACAAAGAAAAAAAAAATATCTCTCACCAGGGATTTCTCTGTATTGGAAAAAGCAGAGGGTGCTCTGTGTAAAGTAATATCCAATAATGTGATTAAAGAGTTTGTCATTGTATATAAAAGCACAGATTCTTGTGAGAAGTGAATGTAAGTCTGTGACAGGAAGAGCAGGGAAGGTTTATAATCAGGATTCAAAAAGTGTGCTCCATGAAGCAGAGATAAAATAGTGAGAAAAAGTGTGTTATGTGTTATGAAAAACAAATAATTACCCAATATTTTATCAAATTAACATTTTCAGACATATGTACCTTTTCTCTGTGGTTTCTAATCTGAAATCACAAGGGGATTTACTTCTAAAGAATGGTTACTCACTGTTTTCTCAAAATTAGGTATCATATTGCACCTAAAATTACAGTAGCTCAGACTAATGGTTGATTTTGAAAACCTCCACCTTATCCACACAGATCATTTTTACTCTTTCTTTCTTTATGCTGTCTTTGGTATATGGAAATAGTCTTTATAGTTACTATTATTTTACTAAATTACTTCAGTGAAAAGGTCATAGAAATTATCTTCATTCTGCTATGTTTTGATTACAAACACTCATCTGAAACAGTTTGTATTATAAAATGTCAGTTGTAAAATTAATTTCCTTCCTTCCACCTTGATCTATAGTTCCAGTACATTGGGACACTCACCAGCTCAGTACCCAGACCTGCACCTATCATACCTTTTTGGTATATTATTGTATATGGACATTAGACAAGGTCTAGTTCTGCTGTTATATGCAGGCCAATAGAAATTGTTTTGCTCTGAAGGAACTTCAGGATTTGGTCTGTCAGGCATGTATCTGTTGTGATATCTGAAACTGCAGTATGGAGAAGTCTTGAGGAAATCCTACCCACCAGACAGAAGAGCGAATCACCAAGAATCAAATAAAAATTTTATACATTTCAAGAGCTAAATGAGAAAGCACTGAACAGCTTTTTTGTTCATAAGCCTAGATTCATACAAGAATCAGCATATAATTTAATTCCTGATTTTTAAAAATTTGCCTTGTATTAAAAAAAGAACTGACAAGTTCAAGGGAAAAAAAACCCTGACATCACTATTCTGAGACCACATATTACTCAGGAAGACTTTGATTTATAAATGGTTGGAAATGGGGAATGTATCAGAGGAAAACAGTCCATGTAGTTCCCCTTTTGTAACACTCTTTCCCAGGCAACCAGAACTGTTAGACACAGGTTATATTGCTAGCTGCACCTTTCCCTTACTAACTATGGTTGTCATGAAGTTCTGAGTGTATCTATCCTAAGTTTTGTGATTGAAATATAATTTTCTTTGTCCCAACACTTTTTTTTGCAGGATCAGCTTTTCTAGGAAGTTCTAGGAAGATCATCTATAGGGATGGATCTGGCTATCCCTTCTGACTGTCTTATGCTGACTTAAAGAAATTGAAGATACAATTTCTGGAGGATATTAGGTTTTAGGGTAGTGGGAAGGCTTTGTGTGAATTTTTTTAAAAGAAAACCTTTAAAGTAAAGGTTGTCTTGGGCTTGAATGTAGAACCAAATCCAGTCTTGCAATTCAAAGATTCAGATTTGCTTCTTCAATTTGTTTCTTCATGACAAGTGAAAGTTTGATCGATGTAAGGATTATTTAAAACTTTTACAGCAAGACTAGTTTATGTTTTCCTACAGAGCAATGGGAAAGCTTGGATGAGTTCCAGCATGTCAAAACTGGTTTTTCACATAAGTGAAAGCAGTCAGCACTGACTGAAAATTTAACTATACCTCAGTACCTAAATGGCAAATCTGACCCTTTTGTTTGTAACCTGCATGGTGAAGTCAAGAACTATGACAACATTAGGAAAAAAAAAACCAACAACCCAGAGCAGTCTGGTAAATAGCATTGTTTTTTTGCACAGTTCCACTGTGATCAGATGACACAGTGCTAGAGGCGACATGTCTGTGCTGAGTGTTTTGCATTATTTGAGTTGCCCTTTTATCTCTTATGTCTACTTACATAATGGTATTTTCTACTGCAGACAAGTCTTCCAAGTGAAAGTGATGCTTCAGTAGGGTTTGGTGGGAAATTTGTAACACTAGCAGTCCTTTCTCATGTCTTCATAGGCTAAAAAGACCCTTTTAAAATATTTTGTAAAGAAAGGAATGGATGAAAAAAGCAGCACTGAAGTAGAAACGTCTTTGAAATAAAATTATGAAAGATGTTATAAAGTAGTTCACAAAACAGAAGAAAAGAATGAAAATATTTCAGATACTTCAGAAATAAAAATATACAGAATGATAAGGGGGGGGGTAGGAGAGAAGACACAGAAGCGCAGCTGGATTTGTTTTCTTTGAATTACTAATTTTTTCACTAAGCAATGCTAATACTGAACTGGTGATAAACACTGACAGTGGAAAAGCATACAGTGGTTTCTCAAACACTCTAGAGCCTAGGGCACTACATGATGTTTACACTCCAAGATGCAACCTAAATATTCATCTTAAACCATCAACACTATTCTTGTTGAATAAACCAAAACATAAAGCAATTACTTGAAGCAGTACTATATAGGAGTATAAGTTCACAATGCTGTTGCTAAAGAAGAGCTGGCAGGTCACTTCCCTGAGTGAAAGGGCTGGAGCAGCAGTCAGTGCTGGTTTTGTACTGAGATTTATCCTGTCCAGCAGATGTCCAAAATCACAAATATCATGCAAAATATATTTACTATTTATCTGTTTCTTGAGAATAGTGTCCCAATACATAAAAGTGCTATGCAATTAATACAATTTAAATTACAGAAACTTTGTCTATCCACTTTATTTCTCCAGTAATGATTGAGGAAACACAGTATTCTGATTTACACAGGCAGAATAAAAATTTGATGCTAGGCATCTTTGGGTTAATGCTTGAATTTAAATTAAACAGAAGCAGAAATTTAAGAATTTCTGTGATGCTGCCTATTTCAGCTGAACTTGAAAATACTATGATAAAGATATTAGTGAATACAAAATCTGATTCAATACTTCAGTATTGGTCCATCTGACACTAGAAATGGAAATGCTTTTTAAATTTCATTTAAAAAAATAAGATATTAAATAAAAATTAAACATTTAGAAAAAAGTTTGAAGGATGTTACAACTGAGTAACAACTAAATTATTTGGACCCTAAGATGCACTCATTTCTGTAATTTAAGATCATCACAAACCTTTCTCAGCAGAAAACAATGGATCTTAAGAAGTGGTAAGAGTACATCTCGTTTAGCAATTAATTCTGAGCTAAGCTAGATCTTATGCAACTGGCAGCTGGCACTGCAGTTCTCTGTATGCATTGGCATCAACTAGAAGTTACTTCTGCAATAGGTGAAGGACTAGCCTGACCACACTTTGTTTAAATATACAGAATTAGTCTTGGAACTGTAGAAACTCCCATGGCTAATGATGACTGGCTACTTAAAAGCAAATAAAAACCACAGCTGAATTAGAACTGTTGGTAATGCTTTATTGCTTAAAGCTCCCAACCAGCTAAACTGTGATTGCTTCTATTTAGGACACATTGCCTTAGGAAACCCAAAGTAATTAAAGACAAGCTGAAAAATAATAATACACAGATAGGAAAAAGATTTGCAGCAGCAAAGCTATCTTCTGAAAGGGAGAACTTTACACAAAACCTGTACTGCAGGTAGTACTCTTTTCTCTGAGCTAGGTCTTTGAATATACATGAGAAAAATCAAAGCAGGACTGACAATGGAGTAGGTAAGCTTTCCTACCATTTTTGTTGAAGGAAAACAATCTTGCTCAAATACCTACAGAGCAGTGATTTTATACTATTTGACGGCAATATCCTCAAATTTTACCATCTGAATTTTGAAGCAGTTACAACAATTATTAGTGAAATATAACATTTCAACCTAAATAGCTGCTCTTTGTCAGGAACAGTATTAAAAAGTCAGAGACAGGATCTTCCTCCTAAACTTCTGTGGCTTATTTTATTATATAGATTTTGTATAGTTCTCTTGCCTCTTCATAAGCACAGATTTGGCCTACCTGGCCAGTAAGGATTATTAGGATAGGATTTTTCCCAGGGCAGCACAAAACCATGAAAAAAACAGAAAGTCGGCACACTCTTAAAGTAACAACATTAGATTACTTCCCATTAGGCTGGTTGTTTTGTTTTGGTTCTTTTTCAGAAATACAGACCTGGGACAACAGTGAAAGTGACTATAAAACTGGGAGAGGAGGTTGAATGCTAGAGAAAACTGACAGAATTACCAGGGTGCACATACAACTGTGGAGTGGTTGATGGAGACAAAGTATGTGGGAAATGTAAAAATAGGATGCCTGAAATTGGATGCCCCTTTCTGTGAGGAACAAGAGGTGGATGAGTAGAATTTGGAGTTGTGGAAGCATCAGTACTGAGGAATATGGATCTAGGACGGCACATTTCATGTAAGCTAAAGGTTATGAATGGAGGTATAAAGAAAAAGAATAATAAGGATAGAATACTCTGTAAATCCAAGTAATGGATTTAAATGAGTGGAAGATGATCTACAGCAGAGCACGGAAGAGGGATGCAATGTGACAGGGATTAAAAAAAAACAAAACAGAAACAAAAGAAAAAAAAATTAAAAAGACCTCCTGCTACCATGGTTTATCAATTGGTGTTTTGGCAATAACAATAAAATGATGATTTACATTCCAATAATAACTAAAAGTTTGTGTATATTCAGAAGGAACTGGCTAATTCATAGAAGAAAAATCCGCTTAGAGCTATCAGAAAACATGACCTTCAGAGCTTCAGAAAGTCTCTGAGACAAATTATAGACTGGGAAAGACTGGAATTTATTACATTATCTTTTCATTCTAATACATTTCCTTAGGTATTCATTACTGGCCATAGAAGACTTACCAGGGCTGCTTTTAAGGTAATATAATTTGTGCCACTCTTGCAAGAGCATGAAGAATAGACATAAAGAAAAATGTTTTGTAAAGAATTCGTATACAGATCCTTCCTATACCTCTAGAAATCACCATTAAAACTACATAAAAATTGTCTGGAGCATACAAGTAAATACAAAGAGAAGTACCCTGTATTTCAGTTAAACAGGTCAACTGTGCAAGGAAAAGTCTGTTTCTTTTTCAGATGAGATAATAATGATCTAATACACAATAGATCAAGATAAACTACTAATTCCAGGCTGATAGCCAGCTTACCATAAAAAGTAATAAGTTGATTCCTGAAGATGTCTGCCTCTCCTGCAGCTGGGCAAAGAGCCTAGATGACCAACTGTTTGATTTATTTTTAGGTGGTTGCACATAGATAAGGTATGAACTTTTGACTTATCCAACAAACCGTAAGTGACCGTTACAACTCTAAGAATTTTTCTTAAGGCTTTCCTTATGATATACCATATTTCTCAGAGAGTAATACAAGTTAGATACTTTGAATTACTTTATAACTGGAATATCTCTGGAGAAAAATAAGGTGATTAGAAAATACTGCTCCATAAAATTTCCCTTATTTCTATAGCTATGATTATTTCAGGATACCTTAACACGGACTTTGCATGGAAGGTTTTTTCACTTCTCTGAATTCAGGCTTGTTCATAATAAATTACCAAAGTATAATTTCATTACAATTAGAGAATTAATTTATCTACATTGTTGGAATATAGACCTAGATCTAATTACAGGTACTTTAAAAGCATACTTTGAAAATTTTCCTATTATGTTATATTATGCATGAAACTACCCAAGTAATTCTTAAGGTATAGTTCACAAAGGTGATTAACATAATAAGGGTAGAACAAGCACCTATTTATGTACATAGTCCACAGCTCATTGAAGAACATTCTAAGATAGTATTTGCCTGAGCCTATTGGTGGTGTTATCCAGAGAAAATAATCATAAAATGCCTTAGGCTGTAAGGGACCTTAGAGATCATCTAATCCAACCTCCTCACCATGGGCAGGGACACCTCTCAACTAGACTAGGTTGCTCAAGGCCTCATCCAACCTGGCCTTCAACACCTCCAGGGAGGGGGCAGCCACAATCCCTCTGTGCAATCTATTCCAGAGTCTCATCACCCTCGTACTGAAGAACATTTTCCTGAGATCCGATCTAAACCTATTTTCCTTCAGTTTAAAACCATTTCCCCTCATCCTACCACTGCACACTCTTGTGAAGAGTCCCTCTCCAATACTACCTTTGTTCAGCTTGAAATTGAGCAAATGCCACCTGCACGAACACATTATTTCGCTGTAAGCATTAATTAGCATGTGGCTAATTCTCCAAGGAGCTGCTTAGTCATCACACTGGGGGGGGGAAAAGCAGTTTCTTGGACAATATAACTAAATCACAGGCAGATTAGCCTATCTGAACAATAAGAACTGCATAAATAGAAAGAAATGTTATTCAAAAATGTTTTTATAACATTCATTTATTTAACCATAATTGTTTCTAATTGTTCTTTATGAATGAAGTTCTACACAAAAAGTAACATACCTCCATTAATGCATTCTGGAGTGAAAGAAATATCATCAAGAGCAAATTCAGTGGGTTCACTCCACCCCACTTCAGCTTCAAAAGCAACTCTGAAACGGCTGTTACTGGAGAGGACTACATTTGCATACATCCATTTGTTTTCTTCATTTCTACTAGAAGACCACATAAGAATATCCATTCCATGTTCTTCAGCTGTGTATACCTATTGACAATGAAACGCAAGAGATAAAAGTGAATCAGCACCAAGCAACGAAGGAGTGCAGCTAGCTAGAGTAACACAGTCCAAAACCAATCGTGCAGCTACATGCCTGGGTAGTATTGGCCCTCTTATATATGGTTCAAACTCACACATTATTGGTGATGACCAAATATTACTGAATACTTTTGATAATGCTAGTTGACCTGTGTTGTAAAGCCACAAAAAAACCCTAAATAAAATCATCAAATAGTGAAAGCAATAAGAATGATAATGAATGAATTCACGGTTAACTAACAATTGATGAATTAATGCCAAGCACAGGAAATTCTGGATGATACACAGGTAATTGCTCTTCCCACACAGATGTCCAAAACTCTAATATAGTCTAAAACAGGTCAGAAATAATGAGAGAGAATTGGAGTAATGAAAGTAAGCATATCTGAGCCATTCCAGATTGTAACTATTCTTTTAAGGGACTGAAAATTTTAAATCATTAGCCTCTCCTCATCACTTTCCACAACATCTTTCTCTTAAGACTTTAGACTAATTTTCCAGTGACCCATGATGGGTTCATGTTCCCACTTGAGCCCCAATTTAATGATGGAACTCAAAATCTGAGACTCAAAAACCAAATGGCACTGTGAACCACATACTTCACAGAAGCTAGCGTATTTATTAAAACACCTCTGATGCCTGAATGTTCTTGCAAGTTATTTCATTTTTGGATGAGAAGAGCATCACAAAGACTAATATATAACAACCCAAATCAGACCTAACTTTGTCAAGTCTGATGTTCAGCTACAGGACTGTGTAACAGCAATATTGCCATTGTCTTCTTAAAAGCAAGCATCTTGCAGGGCTAAAAGGATGGATGTTGAGAAGAAATAGATGATATCTTCTGATAATACTGTATGTAACCACATTATCAGGCTTTAAGACTTTAATAAGTTGAAACCCTTAACTAGAATAACTCTACATGTGAGGCTGGGACTACATAACACCACCTCTATTACCACTGGAACCATTCACCATTTTACCAATCATGAAATGAAATTATCTCATAGATCTAGAATTTTACAGCATGTAGTAGTGTTAGTATGGTTTTAGCTATTACTGTATCATACAGTGGTATTTTCTAGTTTCTGAAGGTTAATATTGAGATATTATCAATTTCAATATATCTCACTGTAAAGTCTCATAGCTGAACAAATAATTATTGGGCAAGAGGGAAGATTAAAAAACATTTGAAGATAATACTAGAGTCTGTTGACAGAACAGTTGGAGACTGGTCCATTGTTAAAAATCAGGTGATTTTCTCCATTTCTCTTTGTCAGTTTGGTTGCTCGAGCAGTTCTGCCTATGTACAAAGAAATTGCATCATGTCCATACTGACCCTGCTCTCAGATGGAGAGCGGAGTCATTCTGTGTACATACAGATCAAACTTGCAGCTCAATCTCAGTACAAACAACAAATCCATCATGAAACCTGCTGTATGTATACCAGCCAATGGGTCTGAGGTGGCAGAAAGTCAAACTGGGTCTAAAGTGCAACATTTTGATAATATCAGCTTCTGTTCTCATAGATGTAAGGTTATTTTATGTGTCTTGCCTTTGTTTTCTTTGAGATTTAACTCATATTTACCATAGAGTAAAGGCATGTAGATATGTAATTACAATGGATTCTTTAATTACTATGTTGTATTAAGTGGTGTGGCTGTGTCCTCAGTTAGGTTTGACCAATATTTAAACCTGGTGTATGGTTTCTCATAGCAAACACATAGGTAATGTGTGGAAACTGATAGCATTTAGTGTAAATCTCTAAACTGGTACATGGGAAATCTCAGGTGAGCTTCCAGATCTGCTCCATTTCTCATGTACACTCCTGTGGAAATCCTTCAATTCCACTTTCTGCCAAAGTACTCCTGAATACTTTTACGTCACTTCTCCAAGTCTCTATCTATAAATAACTAAGCCAGGAAAGGGTCTGTATTCTCATGTATCTTCAAAAAATTTGAGCTGAAGTCTCTAGAAGAGTAAGACATATTAAAAAATATATATCTATATATGCTAAATTAAATGAGATTACAACAGAGTTCAGAAAAAGTAGAAGCTCAAGTGGTCTATTCCTGTTGCTGGGATACAGATGTTATTTTCTCAGAGATTGCACCTACAGAAAGTGAAGACGTAATACTGTATTCTTCGCTGAGGTTACCCACATCACCGAGAGTTTGAAGCATCATTCGGATCACGAACTATGTTTAGTGTATATAAGACTTTTCCTGGCCTGGGTAAACATATACAGCACATGAAAGTTAGAGCAAATTCTCACAGATATGAGCTCCCTAGAGCTCTGGAGAGCTACAGCCACTTAGTGCCCCCAGAGAGTACAACATGTCCCTACACAGCATCCTATGAATTGTGTACAAGCTATCCTGGTAGTGGAAACAATTTAACATGTGAAAAAGCTACCAAGATGAATCTCACTATACAGCACATAATGAAAAAAATCCAAACCAGTAACAAAGTCACATTGATTGACTCTGTATCTATCAGCCTGGGAAGACTGTGCTCCAGCTAATACTGGTCTAGTTGTGGACTGAATACCATCATTTTTAAATTAAAAGTAACAAGCATGTATTGTACTACCCAGTCACTACATCTGTCTATTCCTTATTCTGTGCTGACACCATTTCTAAATTGCACACATAATTGAAATAACGAAGAATAGTAACCAACAGAAATAGAGCTATTGCTTCATTCACTGCAGAGTGAAAAGCTCAGGAGTGAAGATACGCAATACACACTTGACTGTGATTTTAAGAAAAATTTAGCATGATAATCTGCATGAGACAAATGTGTAAGTGAAGCTTTTATACTTTCTTCTTGATCTTTCTCCAAGGTGCCTTTTCCAGCTGGTTCATTTGTAGTCCATATGTGAACAACATTCTTTAACAAATCCCATTTCTCTGCCTTAAAACCATGGCAAAGTTCTAATTCTCCACAGCATGTCCTGTGTGTTAGAAACTTCTGAGTTCCTTTTTCAGCTTCTATTTCATTTTAGGGATGGGGAAAGTGCATGTACTTTTGAAGGTCACAAAACACAAGCTGCTATTTTCTACTTGGCTATCAGCAGTTACAACGCATGTGGCTATCCTGAACCCTCATGCTGCCTTTTCAAGGTAACATATTATCTTCCTGATTTGCCTGACTCTAGCAGTTGGCATGCTGGAAGGTAGGAACACAGTTTCCATCTGAAATGACTAATAACTAAGTAGGCAATGCAGAACTATAGGGTGCGTATCAAGAGGTGTATTCTCCCATCATTCTCAACATGTAGTCTTTAACCACCGGACAAAGAAGCAGGAAAATCTTATGAAAGACAACCTGTATTTTCACTTCACTAGGCACCAGAGATCTGTGCCAGCTGAAGAAACTTCCCACTGACTCCAATGAAAAATGATACTACATTTTCTGCTCTACATCCTTAAGATCATGCCTTTGAACTCCTCACATTCCCTGGCAGTCATTGTTGCACATCTTCCTTGGACTGAAGCTACAGCAGAGTAAGACTGAAATTGTTTCTCTTTAGAGAGAGATCAGCAAAATTGTATCACAATTCAGTCACAATAGAGAAGCACTTTAAAAACTTACCTACCTCTGTTCTGTTTATTTCTTTAAACATGAGTTTGAAGTTAAAAAGAAAAAAAAAAAATTATTCATTTTTAGTAAGATTCTCCTGTCCTATACCAAAATTTACTATACTTCAGTTCTGTTTGTTAGTATCACAAGTACAAAGGCAGCTAACATATATATTAGAGTTATACTATCTCACTGGGAATTAATTTTGGTTTTAGTTCTAAATTGTATGACTTCTGAAGTAAATGAACAGAGACAGAATGCTGAAGCTTAATAAAAGCTGAATGTTTTCTGTCTCTCTGACAGATGACCAATAGGATCCCCATTGGAATGAAACAGGTATGAAAATCACATCCCATCCATATCTTGCTGAAACATCTCTCCTGCTTCACTAAATGCAACTACATAGTCATAAAAGCATAAAGAGAAATGAATTTTTAAATTTATGTTTTAAATTTAATGCATAATGCACTAATTTATTTTTTTTATGTTAAGACCTATTCTTGTTCAGAGCTTATTAATTGATATATTAGACAGTTATTTATTTAACACTGAATAACTAGTGGGATTCTACTTAACATTACAAAGCAACATTTTTCTCCTGTTGGCTAATAGTTGACTGATGTCCTGAAGCATCAGTATTCAGATCTCTCTTAAATAGCATCTATTCTACATTAATGCAAGAGCTGCTGTAAATATTGTGTCCTTTTAAAAGATGATAATAATAAGAGCCTATGTTTTTGGTTTCCCTATCAACAAATTACAGAGTTTATGACAATAGATTTGTGCAATTGAAATGTGCATTGTGGATACAGAAGAGATGCACTTTTAATTCCTTTACTCTCAGTGACGGATTCCTTTTTCTGAGTAAATGTAGCATTATTTCCATAAATTCACATTATATTCTATATTATGTTCCTTTTTTTACAGATTCACTGTATGTTGTTCTAATTATGTCTTTGTATGTTCTGCATTGCAGTCCTCCTTTTTTTTTTTTTTTTAATTCAGACTTGACCAGATAGCTGTATTTCAGATAACAGCTATAAAATCAGCTTTTGTACTGATGTTATATTCTAACACATTATTGGGCCTTCCTATTACAGTTTGATTTTTTTCACCTCCAGTGCAACCTGAACAAAATCTTCACTGAGCTGTTGCTTTTCAAGTTTTGGACTGTTGGTTTTCTTGTTGGTTTGTTGGCTTTTTTTTTTTTTTCCCACTTAAATGTTTACAGTTAATTTATATTCTTGATTTAATTACAACAATGGTTGATGCTGAAATAAATTATTAGTTTGATAGAAAAAAGCAAAAAGTCCACAAGGGTATATTGGGTCTGTGATAGAATGATAATTCCTTGCTGAGTCTGTTAGGAATACAGTTACATGTTTCTACATAAAGGGTACATGTTGCAAAGCCATAAACAGGGAACCTTATTTGTATGTGGGAGAGTTTATGAATTTATGGATCTGGATGAGAGTTAATTAAACTAGCCTGTTTGAACTGGAGAAAAAAAAAATTAAAAAAATATTCAGATTCTGTTTGGTTGTCTGCCTACTAACACAAAGTGGATCCAGGGGAGGCAGGCAACAATCCAATAGCCAAGGGCAGTTGTGAACTATGTGTCCAGCTAACCACAGTGCTGACCAATGTCTGACTCAAGCCAAATCTGGAATAAACTAAATTTTGTTGTTGGTCAGTATGTAAATATGATTACAAGTCAATTACTTTACTCCATAAATAGTGGACAGCCCAGGGCCCACTAAGTTGGTTGTACAGCAGTGAGCTTCATGCCAGGATGTCCCCTCGAGTAGGGACGCCTCTTAAGGCTGTTCCTCAAGGATGAGAGATTCCTTGCCACAACAGATTCTTGGTAAGTGATTAATAGCATGCTAAACTTAGAAATCTTATCTAACTGATTTAAGAGATTGATTGAGCATACATAATCCTTTAGACAAACTATTGACCAAGACTGGGACTAGGATGGGATGTAGCTGCATCAGACTCCTCTCTGAGAAGGAGTTTAGAAAGCAAGGACATCCTTTCTCAATCTCATGACTCAACAGGAGGGTCACCCTGACAGTTTTGTCTCATGCTGTCCTCTATGCTGTAAATACTAAGAGAACCTTGCCACCAAATATTGCTAAACCACTCTCATATTTAGTATTAAACTTTGACAAATTGCTGTTTTATATCAATAAGAGAGAAGTAACAGCATCTTTACGAGATAAATGTGTCACCCCATTCACAATTCACTAATGCTGTGTTCTGTGATGCTTGAAAAACTTCAGAAGTTCCTTCAAAAATTTTACCTACACTCTTATATGCTGTAGTGTTCAGGATTCTTGAATTTAAACAAATAGATAATCATAGATAATATCACAGTATTTCGGTTACCAACAGATCCACAAAGGAACTGCTATTATAGAATCATAGAATAGTTTGGGCTGGAAGAGACCTACAAGATCATCAAGATCAACCTTATTCCTAGCCATATCAAAACCCACTAAACCATGTCCCTAAGCACAACATCCAACTGGCTGTTAAACACCTCCAGGGATGGTGACTCCACCACCTCCCTGGGCAGGCCATTCAATGCCTGACAACCCTCTCTGTAAAGAAATACTTCCTAATATCCAGCCTGAACCTCCCCTAGTTCAACTTCAGGCCATTTCCTCTTGTTCTGTCACTTGTCACAAGGGAGAACAGACCAACTCCCACCTCACTACAATTTCCCTTCAGGCAGTGGTAGAGAGCAATAAGGTCTCCCCTCAGCCTTCTTTTCTCAAGGCTAAACAGCCCCAGACCCCTCAGCCTCTCCTCGTAAGAGACATGCTCCAAACCCTTTACTAGCTTTGTAGCCCGCCTCTATACCCTCTCCAGTGCCTCAATTCCTTCTTGTAGAGAGGGGCCCAAAACTGGACACAGTATTCAAGGTGCAGCCTCACCAAAGCTGAGTCCAGAGGAATGATCCCCTCCCTGCTCCTGCTGACCACACTATTCCTGATCCAGGTCAGGATGCCATTGGACTCCTTAGCCACCTGGGCACACTGCTGGCTCATGTTCAGGTGGCTGTCAATCAACACCCCCAGGTCCTTCTCTGCCTGGCAGCT
>WUAM01000209.1:742447-783350 GCA_024336885.1 Actenoides hombroni
TGTTCAGCTGGCTGTCAGTCAACACCCCCAGGTCCTTCTCTGCCTGGCAGCTCTCCAGCCACTCCTCCCCAGGCCTGGAGCGCTGCTGGGGGTTGTTGTGGCCCAAGTGCAGGACCCGGCATTTAGCCTTATTGAAACTCATGGAGTTGGCCTTGGCCCAGCGATCCAGCCTATCTAGACTCCTTTGTAGAGTTTCCCTATTTGCTGTTTAGTTCAATTTAATCTGGAACTGCTCTTTACCCTTACCTACTGTTTTGTTTTCTTAATTTTTACATGCAAAGTTTGTGTATGTGGAAGGATAAATAATGTAAACTGGGAAAAATGGACTTGAAGATATGGCAGAGTGTTTTAAAAGCTGTATTTAGATAGTAAAAATACAAGATTGCAATATAAACATTTTTTAAAAATTAATCTTAAGTAACTGAAATATCTTTGAGAAGAATATATTTTGAGCATTTTTGTTCACTGAATAGAAAGAAATGTAAAAATAACATATTTTATAACTCATTTAAAATCAGTTTGACAGACAGAAATACCTGCTGCTTATACTGCCTTCATGTAATATAGCTTTTTTTCTTCATTAACATTCAGTTTATAATAATACTCAGAGTATCCATGAACTAGCTGGTAGAGAGAAAATTGAGATGAAAACCCCATCCTGAGAAAAATTACTTTAAACAATATAGACAAAAGGCGGGATGAAAGGTAACATTATTCTCTGGCTGGATTTAAGGAGAAGCCTTTTCATGCTGGGCAGTTGAACCGTGGCAGAAGTTGCCCAGAGAGGTTGAGTAGTCTACACTTATGTAAGTTCTTAAGGCTGGGTAAATTCCCAAGCCACCTGGTGTGATCACGTAGCTGACCCTGCTTGGAGCAGGAGGTTGGATTAGACACCTCCTGAGACCCTTCCAGCCTGAATGGCACTATAATCTCATGAAAACATGCAATGATTTTTCTTTACAGTGGAGTACCAGACCAAAGACAATGCGTACAAAAACAGCAGTACAAACGTTCTGATTTAATACCACCCCTAAGACCACAAAAATATTCTTGCTTACTTTTAACATAGACTAATTTAGTTCAGGAGTTCGATCGTATATGCAAATTTTTGTATTGTTGCATCTAGTAAAGCTGATATAACCTGTGTTTTTAAAATTTAACAAACTGCAACAGAAAGAAGTCTTGCCCAGACCTCTAAAAAAGGCACTATGTGACACATTTATTCAGTAAGCCACGTGAAATGAGTTTTCCAAAGGTTCACATCACTGCTTGAACTTCTACAAGGGTACCCATTAAGGATACTTGGGGAACAGTAAGAAGATATTTTCACGAAAGCTTGAGCTACATTTAATGGTTAAGTGCTTTATTTCCAGTTATTTTACTCAAACACGTTCGATACATGTTAACATTAATATCTGTAAATTTTTTATCATAAACCACATCTTGGATTTGTCCTCAACATTGAAAACTGCCTGAGTTTCATGTTAAAAATGCAAAGAACTGTGCTGATGCTTGGTAGGTTTAAGTATGGTAGTCAAATATGCAATGTTAATTCTCACAAATGTAGCAAAAGGACTTCTTCAAGTGGAATGAAAACTACAACAGAATTGTCACTTGATCTTATTGACAAAAAAAAATGTATATAGCTGTAACTGCAGTGAAGTTGTGATGCAGCACTCCTAATATAAACTCCAAGATTTTGCTCACTCGATACACAGAAATGCAAATACTAGTAAAGCACTACAAATATTTCTATGTCTTTATACATTAGAAGTGCTTCTTCTCTTACCTTTAAGACTCCTGTTTGCCTAGAAGCAAACATCCAGAACCAAAACCGAACCCTACAGACCCCGAGGTTAGCTGGGAAGAGTTCAGTGGTAACTATCCTTGCTCTGTTTCCTTCCTTCTGGGCAGATGAGTTTACATACAAAAAATACTGTCCTTTACCTTAATACACACACACACACACAAAAAAAAGAAACAACACAGTTATAGTTTTACAATACTACTTTATGCTTCATCACATAAATGTTTTTACACACAGAGATACTGGTATCTTTTACCACACACATGTATACCCTACCTTGGTTGAACAGAGATCTTCCCTGTACATACTTTGTGCATTTCTGGTTTTTACATACAATATTAACATAATCTTCCTCAAAACTCACTCTGCCTTTTTTACTCTTGTGTAAATACTTGATTCATATTTGAATAACATATTAATATTGAAATACTATAAAAATTTATACTGTAAATAATATTATTATTAATAAAATAATAAAAAAACGCTATTGCAAATAGAAACACAAATTCTAAGGATCAGTCTGAAAGTTGATACTGCAGGAGTCAGGAGCACCTTTGCTAATACCTCTTACCCATGAAAATTCCCTGTCATGCAGCACGGCAGTAGGGAACACAATGAAGCCCTGAGGCTGTATAGCCATCCTTCAAATATGAGCTCCTTTGTTTGGCAGCTTAATCTAAGAGTGCAGTTTCATACGCTTTGTAATCTCAAGTTTCTCAAATCTCATTCTGCATTAAGGTAAAGTAATTCAATGCAGATTCGTGAAGAATAAGGTATATGATTTATACATATGTGTGGGAAGTAACTTTTAAGAAGATATGATTGTAAAAAAGAAGCAATTCTGATGGTCTTGAGGTAGATGCACAGAAGAAATGTTCAATGAACTAATTGCTATTCTGGAAAGAAAGGAAGTATTTGTAAAAAAACCAGATAGTGATAGAGTCAGCTTTATTTCTAAAACATTTCTTTTCCCTATATTGACTAATTATTAAAATAATATCAGCATCATATGCTAAGACATGATCGCTACATTTTCTGACAGACTGATAAAAGACCCCCAACTGGCAGCCTCATTATAACATCCAAAAGACCAATTCTTTCATTCTCCTACAACCTTTCCATCACTAAAAAGAAATCTGTGTTACAATAAAAATAAGGTTTTTTTCAGCTGTAAGATCAATATGAAGTACAAACTAGAACTTATCAGTTAGGTGGCAGTATATGGATTTTAATAAAGCAGAACTAGAAAGCTGCTCATTGCTGTGTTACTTCAAGAGTCAGACTCACTTGGGCTGAGGTGAAAATATCAAAAATTTTTTCCCATCTGAAGTGAACTGCAGTTATTTCTACCTAAAATTGATTGCAACTTTAAGTTTTTCACTCACAGAATGAAGCTATGTAACAGGCTTTCCAACTGCTATCAAATACACACCATTCTTACAGACCTGCAAAGGATAATTCCTTGTGTGAGAATTATTCACTATGGATCTCAGTCAAAGGAAAGCCAGAATTTGGACTATTTGTGAATTGCAATGGCTATCAAGCAAATGTTCTTAGTTTCTCTTGCTGTCTTTGAAGCAATCCTGTTTGAGATGATGTTTTCAGGTGAGGTTATGTGGGTATTACGTTATGCCTCAATATTTTTGAGAAACGTAAATTTTCTTAGGAGAGAAACAACTATTTGAAAGACTATAATGACATGGATACTATATTCTTCATAAATAGAATGGTCTCATACAGTTGCATCCCGACCAGCAAACTGGAAGTCTAAAGTGCTTGACTCCCTTGACACATAAGATATATCGAAAATGATATATTTATGATATACAGAAAAAGTTAAACAAGTTTAGTTTTGCATATGAAGTTTTTACAGTTGTAATGTTCTGCACTTGATCAGCTGCATCTCTGAATATTTAAATAGCTCATGGATGCAGTTGTAAAAGGTTGAAAATGTCCTGTTTTTGAGCAAGACAGAACTATTTGAGGAGAAATATTTTTAAATTTGAGACCAGCATAAGCTACTCACTGGTCAGATTGAAGAAAACAGGTGAAATATAGTTGTTATTTATCACTGAAAGTCTTTGGTTTAAAATAAAAAGGTTAATATCCTCCCAGAGAAGGTACTAATGCAATAAATTAATTTTGTTAAACTGATGCATTTTTCTTCAAATAATCAGTTCTATCCATTTGAAAACTGTAATACCAATTTAAGTTCTGCTAGATGAAGCAATGTAAGACACTTTTAAACCAATATGAGATTTCTCCACACAAAGTTGTGCCATTGTGCTTAATACAAAGTTGGTATAATATCACATTATTATATTGTTATAATGGCCTGCATGCTCTGTGAAGTGAATTTATATGCTTAGCAACTAGAGGTAATGAGTTTGGAACAAGGAATTAGATTTGGGTCAGAAGTGGGGTGACAGATACTTTTGGACATTACAGGTCATCAGTATCTAGGCTGTTGGGAATTCCAACAAGTAATTTCTCTGTAGCTAATGTGCATATATCTTGCACAGTTAATTTACAAGTAAATTACAAGTCTGGGTGATTTTGCTAACATATTTCCTCTAATTTTGTTTTCCTTTTGCTTTGCTTTTTATTAACTTTGTTTTTCTTACAATTGCTGGGTAATTTAACAGAAACAAAGAAGAACCAATTAAATGAGAGAAACTGAAATGGAAAAGCACAGAAAATCTCCCTGAGGAACGAAGGGCTGCTGGTTATTTTGTCATCACACTGCATCAAAGGAACAGCAAGAAAGCAAGTCAGACTACTGATTTGCAGGGAACAGCTTGCCTGGGACAGCTGCAATAGTTTCTACCTTTACCTGTCTGTTCTGTCCTTTTCCAAGAGGAACAAACTTCCACATTTACAGCCTGCAATAGCAACGCAAACTAGTATGGATGTCTGCTTTCTCTAAAATGAAAAACTGTGATTTGTGGCAGGTAAGCGGTTCCCTCATGATCAGGTGAGCATTCCTGAGGAACCCGCTAAAGGAAAAGGGAGAATAAATGAGTAGGACTGCAATTATTATAGCCACCTGCTAATAAGACATCTGTGTTGATTTTGGAAGTGTGAAACACCAAAAAAAGAATAAACATCTGAAGATCATGCTGCTTAAAAATTCAAGAGAAAAGCAGTAGAGATTCTGATACTTCTACATTGAATACTAACTTCTTTGTTGATCAACTGGAAATTAAGATAGGTTTTATAAACATTAAAGCTCCTGAAAAGGAAAGCTAAGCACTTTGCAAATAGAGGTTGATATACTTACGATGGAAATTAATAAAATTACAGTGCTGCTGAAACAAGGATTAAAAAGATTGGCTACAATACCAGGCTGTTTGGTTTTGCATTCAGACAGGACTGTAAGTTCCTAGATAGTATAAATGACAGGACTCTGTATGTTAAAATGTGAGGCATATCACCTAGTGTAATTTTAATATAAAAATGAACATTTTAAATGCTTGCTAGAACTGCTTTGCGAACTGCTCATTATGAATTATCTTAATATACAAAAATCTCATCTGATCACACTGAGATTTGCTGTTATCTTGACGTTAATCTATGGGGGCTTTTTTGGTTGGTTTTTTTTTTTTTAATTCAGTGAATAACTCATTTTCCTAAAAGTGATGTAGGACATATGCCAATACCTGGTGTATGGTCAGTATCAGGACCCATTTTTCCCATGACAGCCCTGGTGCTAATACTCCAGTCAAAATCATCACTAGGATCTTGTGTTAATGCACATACAGTGGTCCATTCTTGATCTTGTGCTTCAAAGTTACAGCTTCCAGGAATACTTGTGTAGTAACCTGAAAATACAGCAAGTAGTAAATTATCACCTCAGGTCTTATATGTAAGTGGCTATAATAAACATATGATACATGGTAATAGAAAGGATTCTGTTCAGATACTGCTATGCTTCCCTGTGTTCCACATACTGAAATAATGTGGTAGCTAGTGAGGAAAGAAAAAAAATCACCCTTTGCTTTCTGAGCAGGTATTAACAGCCTTAAATTTTATCACAGATATATGCCCATGGCAGTCTTGAAGGCAAAGCTATGTCTGCACCTATTTCAGTTATTATTCAAGGTGAACAAACAGAATGATTCCCAGCCAAATAGCTAACAAAACTGGACTCCACTTCCACACTGGGGTTTTTCATGAACATTGGTTGGTTAATCATTGTATTATACATGAAGACAGTTTTATGATGAAAGAGAAGTTCTAGTGTTTAGGACACTAACTGAGTTCAAAAGAGCTTTGTTAAATTTAATTCTAGATCTGCCTCTGATGTTTCAAGTGACTTTGGAAAAGTAAATAATCAACAAAATTACACAAATGCTGTGGTAGACACAAATTATATGAAAAACTCCCAAAACATATTTGTGATGTTACTTAACATCACAAACTCTTCCTTGGCTTCTAAAAGTCTTTTTCTTGCTATAAAGCAGAGGCAGTTACACAATTGCTGAGTGAAAGTGAGGACTACCCCTGTGAGAGGACTCTGGGAAAAGGCTATGAAACATCACAGTCAGTTGTACATTTTAGAAAGAGGTTTGACGGTGACTATTTCAGAACGTCAAATGAATCTGAGGACAGACTGTTTCTGCAACATCAAAATAAAACTATTTATATATCATTATCTAGGTGTAAAGGATACAGATAAAGAGAATAAATTTAATTACCTTTTAGCAATCTGTTGGTTTGGGGGTTTTTTTTGTTTGTTTATGTTGTGTTTTGTTCTTCTATTTTCTACTTTAATACTACAAGAACACCTGATGCCCTCTTTGCAAAAATAACATTATCATAAAAATGTTTCATACGTCCAAGATCTCCACAAGCACTGTAGCCCTGTAGACTTGCTTTTCTGTTAAAATGTGTCACCTTAACCAAATGTATAGGATGAATATCTTAGAAAATCATTTTGATGCACTGAATAACATATATCCCACTGAATGCTAGGAGAAAGATCTGTACTGTTCTGGAATGTACTGTACTCTTGCTCTACTGCAAGGGACTGAAGCACCTCTTGTGAGAAGAGGCAAAGAGAGTTGGAACCTTTCAGCATGGAGAAGAGAAGGTTCAGTAGGATTTTATCAGTGTGTATAAGTACTTGCTGGGAGGGTGTAAAGAAGACAAAGCCAGACTCTTCTCAGTGGTGCCCAGTGTCAGGTCAAGAGGAAATGAGCACAAATACAAGAAGCACTTTTTAAGGTTAATAAAAATTGGGTTTTTTACTGTAAGGCCAGTCAGACACTAGCACAGGCTGTCCAGAGAAGTTGTGGAGTCTCCATTCTTGGAGATATTCAAAATCCCAACTGGCACTGCCCTGGGCAACCTATTGCAGTGGACTCTGTTTCAAGCAGGAGGTTGAACTAGATGATCTCCAGAGGTGCTTTCCTACCTCAACCGTTCTGTGCTTGCACTGGTGCTATTCACAGCATGGCCTTCTGGAATCATGAAAGGAATACACAAATGCGCTGAGAATCCACATTGACACTGCGTTACAAGCATCATATATTTAAGCCTAAGAGAGCCCAACTCCAACACCAAACACTGGTATGCAGGTAGCACAAATAAGGGAACCCATTAATTGGAACAACTACACTTTTCTCGCACAGTTCTAACAAGATTGAAGTCCAAATGCATTTGGAATTTATACTATTAATAATAGATTACCTGACTTCAGGAATTTTACCTTAATATTTTAACAGTGCATTCAGAAGGCAATTATCAATACATATTTAAGTGCATTATTTACAGGGTTGATAGAGTAATCCGACATATCTGGATCTGCAGGGCACTTTTTATTTTATGGGCCAACAGAGCATATTTAGAAACAATCAGAAGAGGATTGTTTAATCTGTTTGAAAAATTGCTCTTATTTCATAATTCAAGCACTCTTCTAGTTAGTTCATCAACACTGAAGTTTGCTGCCAATCAAATTTGGGTATATAATTGGCTGCAATTGATGAAAACTGAAACTGCATTCATGTGTGCTTTTTTCACCTCAGTACTTCCAGTGAGTTACTGAAAGAGAATGAAAATTTTGCCTGTCTGGATTAAGTACAGAGTAAGTAATTTCACTGAGTTTATTTTTTTAAAAAAAGAAAAAAATAAGGTCCAACAGACTACTTGGACACAATTCACTTAATCCAGATTCTGTTATAAATCCTGCACAGCGGAATTGCTGCTGACTAGATTATGGTCCATTTGCTTCTTTGGAGTTACGCTGGTATAAAACTATCATAGAGGGTGAAATAAGCACAGATTTTAAGTTCAGAGAAAAGGAGAAAATTGCAGACAAATGTGGCCATACCCACTTGTGATGGGGCAGGTTGGACTGTGAAGGGCTTTTTCTGTGCCTGTTCTACTAAGCAGCTCCTGTTGTCTCTTCATTAAAAATTTAGGTTTCCATATCTAAAAGGTATTCTATAGCCATTAATGTTGTTTATTCCCATCTATAAGATATACTCTCAGGGTGTGTTAATCCAAATGTGCGGCCTCATTTGTTGGAACTAAGATATAGAAAATACGGAAATATACTTGAGGTTTATCTGGGTATTCTGTATGCCAGATTACAGTATCTGTCCTCTGTTGTTACCTTGATATTTTGTCAGTTCTGCAGCAATAGCAAGAATAGAGACTGATGAAAACATTTTAATGTAACCACAGCCTTTCTATCTACAATAAAAGCATATTTCACTGTATTTATTTAAAGTCAATATCAATATTTTTTTTTTCTTCCCTTGGAAAATCTTTTTTGCAGTATCGCAAAGACTGTGTTGCTTTACTGTGATTCAATATCACATATGGCCTGAAATGTTTCCATATTACCTGCCTAAGAAGAGAGTTGATGATATCACAGTCATACCAGACAATACAGGACATCCCTCCCAGAATGAAGCTACAGAATATTTACTGGAACAATTTACAGAAAAAATCAGGTGCCTCAAGATTTGTCTGAATATATTTACCAAGCAGTTTACTTCAGACAGCAGTTCAGACTTACTGTGTCTTTGTTAGGTCTATACCATTTTGCTCGTTAAAAAACCCCATGAATATTATATACAAGAAATATATCTGATTAAAATCTGTATTTTCTTGGAATGCACACGAAAAACAAAAAAGCTAGTCTTTTAATGTTATTGTTCAATGTAGATTCATTTCCATGATTATGACTCACAAAATTCACTGGAACGCAAAACGCTACAGGGGGTAGAAACAGGAAATAGAGACATTAGTTTCAGTGTATGCATTTCAGAGCTGTTATTTACTCTTAAAAACAGGAAAGACAGAGGAACTCCAAGTTAAATCTCCCATAGTGACATCTTCACATGCATTCCAGATTTTAAGTCTGCTGTCTGGCTAAAACAATATAATTTACATTATCCAATAAAGGGTCATTATTTTTTTAACCCTGTCCAGTCAAAGCATTTAGCAACCCCATGCAAGAGAAAATGCCTTTGATTCTCGAGGGATCACAAAGTATTTGTAGATTTCAAGGGAGTACCTGGACTTACTGAATTGATGCAGGTGATGTATTTACTTGATCTGCCAAAGTTACTTCTGATCATAGCTGCATTATGGTAGAATTTGGCCCTACAGCTTGAAGATTAAGAATTAAGCTGATTACTGAACTGTATATATGGATTGCTTAAAAGAAAAAAGACTCCAAAATCTGGTCTGGACAGTGACTGTAAATAAAGAAAGACATGGAGCAAGAACAAAGGCATGGTGTTTTTCTGCTTTTGAGAGTCATGTCTGAATTGGAAAGTCTGTTAGCTTGATCCACATTTTTAAATTTGAGTTGTGTCCTTCCATCTCAAATACCATCAGTGAAGAATATCTAGACACAAATTTTGTCTCTATTCACTAAGACTGCAAAAAATAGACTGGATTTTGTCCAACTGTTTTGTGATAGAGTAACATCTTACTGTTATTCTACTTACTGCAGGAACAACAGGAACAAAGAAAAAGGAACAAGAAGTAGAGACAACTCAGATCACAAAGACAGGATTAGTCTGAAAGGAAAGACAGGTCTGCTTTAAATAACTATTTTTTATAGCAGAATTGAGTCTAAATGTTATTGTACATTAATTCGATTACTTAGCTTTTTCATTCAACACTGACAGCTCAACTTAGTTTCAACTTAAGTGAGCTATGAATATTGACTCTGGACTTCTGTAAGGCCTTTGACAGGGTCACCTGCTATATCCTTCTCTCTAAATTGGTATAGATTTGATGGGTGGACTGTTCTGTAGCCAGTGAATTGGTTGGATGATAGCATCCAGAGGGTAGTGGTCAACCGCTTGATGTCTAGATGGAGATTGGTGACAAGTGGTGTCCCCTCAGGAGTCTGTACTGAGCTGGTGCTGTTTAGTATCTTCATCAACAGCAGAGATAATGGGATTGAGGGCACCCTCAGTACATTTATAGAGGACACCAAGCTGAGTGTTGTGGTTAACACAACAGAGGGATGGAATGCCATTGGCAGAGACCTACACAAGCTAGAGAAGTGAATCCATGTGAACCTCATGAGGTTCAACAAGGCCAAATGCAAGGTCCTGCGCCTGGGTTGGGGCAATCAATACAGGCTGAGAAATGATGGGGTTGGGAACAGCCCTGTGGAGGAATTGGGGGTACTGGTAGATGAAAAGCTGGACACGATCTGGCAAAGTTGCTTTCACAGCCCAAAAGGCCAATTGCATCCTGGGCTGCATCAAAAGAAGTATGGCCAGCAAGTCAAGGGAGGTGATTCTTCCCCTCTACTCTGCTCAAGTGAGACCTCACCTGGAGTACTGTGTCCAGCTTTGAAGGCCTTTGCACAAGAAGGACATGAACCTGTAGGAGTGGGTCCAGAAGAGAGTCACAAAAATGATCAGAGGGCTGGAGCACCTCTCCAGAAAGAAAGGCTGAGAGAGTCGGGGTTGTTCAGCCTGGAGAAGGTAAGGCTCCAGAAAGACACATTCCTTAAGTACATATTAGACCTTAAGAGGGGTTTGAACTTTCTTATATTCAATCTTTTGCAACCAAATCACACTTGGCTACTTTTCATAGCAAATGTCTTTGAGGATGTTAAAATAGCAGACCTTCTGTGTTGGGAGAGGATGCAACCTGTTTGTTATTATCTTCTGAGCAGCTGCGCAAATTCATCTAAACTATGCTACAGAATTTAAAGTTATGTTTTTAACTGGAGATTACATTAGTACACAAAGAAATACTTACTGCAGTCAGCTTCATCTGATAGGTCTTCACAGTCTGGTTTATAATCACAGATGAACCGAGACTCTATGCAATTCTCATTCCCACACACAAAATCAGTGAGGACAGGACATACCCTGGGATTCTCTCCAACTGAAATCAACATGACATTTAAATCAATATTGTACTTAAATCAAAGAATGCTATTTTTTATTTGTTTAACCATGTACAATGGTTATTTTGACTCTATTCATGGTAGTATGTGTCATCTTTTCCTTCAAACATGACTAAAATGTGACAAGTCATTAAACACAGTCTGGACAGAACACCTTGATACTTACCTTTGTGCAGGCCCATATTTCCAGAAGGGGAAGTTATTGTTGTCAGGGTATTAATCTCCTCTAATAGAGGTACTTATGGAATTTTGCAGACTGAGTAACTACTTTGTCTTTGAAGCAAAATAGGAAATGGGAGCTAAATTTTTGGTTTAAACATGTACACAAGGTGATATTAAGCAGAGCATCAACACAGCATTAAAATATAATTAAAATATTTAGAATTGATAGTTCAAAAAAAGTTCAGCGATAAGGTTGTATACCTGCGGGACCTGGTTTAAATTTTCAGTTTTGAAATACATACGTCCCTGACTATTAGTATAAATAAAATTTGGTTTCAGATTTTACATCTGTCTTGTTACTTAGTTTTTTAATTTTACACTGTCAATTTTATGTGATTAAGTGTTGGGATCCACAGAAAAGTGCATTGTCATGAATGCCTTTACAGGAAAAGCTATGGCTGCTTTTTACAGAGAATCCATGTGGAAGAGAGCCCTTAACAGAGGAGAGGACTTGACAAAAAATTGGCTGAAGTATTTGTGATGGTTAAGGCAGTTTTCAAACCTCCCTCAAACAACGTGATATCGAAAGTATTACTAGAAATTAATTGATAAGGTATATCCTAAATTCTGGAAAACCACATCATCACAGATTATTTGAGGTTGGAAACACCTCTCAAGATCATCTAGTCCAATGCTATAAAATACAAACACAGTAATGTATCTGTGAATTTTACCCTTTTGAAGTAAGACCTTGTTTACAAGTCATTTTTAGGGATATCAAGTTACATTTATGATAATGATGGAGATTCTGCCACAGCCTTTTGCAGAGACAAAAATAAAAACCCTCTCAGAATTAACATACCAGCATTAGTATAGCATAATCCAACTAAATATTCTAAACTATTATTCAGAATTGTGGCATTAAAAAGAAACTTTCCAGAGTATGCACTCATTCTGACCAAAGCTAAAATCTAAACCAAACAAGAAATACAGTTAAGTTTAACCATAAAATAAAACTTCAGCATCAACAATCTCTGCTATATGTTATCTATGGAAGACTATCCCATATGGTATTCACAGAATTTATAGACATAAGAAGATTCATTTGGAGATAGCTGACAAATGCAACAGTATTAACTCAGACACTTTGTTTCAGTTACCAGGAAAAGACTGACTATGAAAGAACTCATGAAAACAGTCTTCTTTCCTACTACTCGAGGACAGCACCATGCCAGTGACTGTTTCTATGAGAAGTTTCACAGACATATTTCACAGAAATAATCCTGTGATATCCATGATATATAAATGATAAAATGATGTAAAGAACCAGACAGGAGAATATCAGATTTTTAAGCTACAGATTTTGATTGTCTGAAACAAAATAAATAATTGCAAGAAAATTTTTAGTTTGGTAAATACCAGCAAGTTTCACAGAGTGGGTGTTAGGCTGACACAATTAATGTTTAAAATATTTATAATGAAAGAACTGATTGATCATAGACAACGAAAAAGAAGAGATGCTCTTGCTGTGTTGCATTACAGCACTTCAGACTTCCATAAGTTGTCAGAGCTTATGTTTATTCAGTACTATGTGCTGTGAAGAGCATAGGGTGAACCACAAGTTACTGTAGATGTTGAAGGCAGCAGCAAACAATACCTTGTGTTGTTTTGAAAAGCAACGTGTAACTCAGGGTCAAGTACACTGCGCTGCTTACCAAGAGTCTCATCTTCTCTGCTCTCCAAGAGGAACATGTGGCTCTCTCTCAATAGTACACCACCACATCAATAGTATGAAATGGAACGTGTAATACATATTCAAGGGAAATGAGAGTTGTTTTCTCCCTATTTGTCTTTTTAGAAATTAAGATCCTTTTTAAGTAGAAATGTTTTCAAATTGCAGTTGAAAATTCACCTCTTTCTATTATTTGTTATTTAAATTGTGTTGTATAATGAGAGTGATTACATCACTTCCCTCCCCTCTTCCACAGTCCTTGAGATTTAGGAATAATGAAAGATAAAAAAATTAAAAAGATTTTGTTGGAAACATTATTCAGTGAAAGGAACATTATTTTTCAAATTTCACCCTTTGTTTAAATTAAAATGTAAGAAATACAAAGTCCTAGAAGGTTTCATTATGGTAACTCAACTATACCCAGTATTCTGAAGTTCAGAAATTATGAAACACAGTTTGCATTAAGCTTTCATTTGCTTATACCAATAGTTCAATACCCTTTTCTACACTACTTTTTATAAAACATTAAAACTCTATGAGCAAACTCATCAATAATGTTCAATGTTCTGTCCATGGATGACCTTGGCAAACTTTTACAGGGAAAACTAGATGAAAAGTTTCTACTCATGCAAGCTAGATATAATTTCAAATAAGGTTCTTTCAAAATTCAAAAACCATAGGGAATTCTCCTCACTGAATGTGTCATTTTAAAGGCCAGATTTAATTAAAAGATATGTATTGGCTCTGGCATAAACAGCAGATCTAACAAATTATATTGACTCTCAGGGGACAAGTTCACCTGTAGATAGCCTGTAGAAGCCTGCCAACGGACTCCGTAAAGATGCTCGAAGCAAGTAGTTTTATGGTGCCTAAGGCCAACAAATAAACTAGAAGAATAAAAAAATCATCCATAGTTCTGATAAGGTACAACTGGCTCTGGCTCAAGCAATATGAAATAAAAGAAAAAAATTCTCTTTGACTTCTAGTGCTGATATCACAAGAGTGTATAAACCCACACAAGAAAGAGACAGAAGTTTTTATATTTGGTTAAGTCTGAAAGACCAGCCTTAGCATAGAGTGTATCAGCAAGGTAAGGAGTTCATGCTCACAGTACCCTCATGTAGAGTATCTGTAGGTATACAGCCATATTTTGATTAATATTAAAGGCAACTCTAGGGAGAAACACTGAGGGCTGAGCAATGATGAGGATCTGGTGTTCTAGTTTTTATCCCTTTGTAGTCTGCAAGTGGTAAAAGAAAGGTAGAAGAGGAAATAAGGTAAAAACATCAAGTGATGATTTTGCAATAAATTTTATTTCCCAGTAATTGTGAATATGTTCAACCAAAGAAAAATACCTCCTGAAGCAGTTTGACATGTGGTCTCTACTGCTTGGTCCTTTTTCCCCTCCTTGTTTCCCCTCTACCCTGATTCCTCTGTAGAGATACATCACACCTCAGAAAGTTCAGCTGAATCATTTACTTTTAGAGCTTTTCAATGATATTTACCCTACAAAATTACTGTCAAGTCATTGTTCACACTATGATGCAGAATCAATCAAATCACTCAATCACAACACTCTATTACCTTACCACAGATTTCTTCGATGCACCTCGCATAAGTATTTTATGTTTTCACAGAATGGTCACAGTTGGAAAAGACCTGTAAGATCACTGTGTCCAACCATCAACCCCTCAAAAAAACCCAAACAAAACCAAAAAACACCTCACCATCCCACTAGAGCAAATCCTGAATTGCCACATCTGCACATTTTTTTAATACCTCCAGGGATGGTGACTCCACTGCCTCCCTGCCCAGCTTGTTCCAGCACCTGACTACTATTTCAGTAAAAAAATTCTTCCTAATATCCAATCTAAACCTCCCCTGGAGCAACTTCAGGACATTTCCTCTAATCATGTCCTTATTTACTTGAGCAAAGAGGCCACACCCACCTCACTACAACCTCCTTTCAGGTAGTTGTAGAGAGCAAGGAGGTCTCGCCCAAGCCTCCTATTCTCCAAACTAACCGATCCCAGTTCCCTCAGCCTCTCCTCCCAGGACTTGTTCTCCAGACACATCACCAGCTTGGTTATCCTTCTCTGAACTTGCTCACCCTTCTCTGAACTTGCTCCAGCACCTCAATGTCTTTCTTGTGGTGAGGGGCCCAGAACTGAACACAGTATCGAGGTGTGGACTCACTAGTGCTGAGTAGATGGACACAATCACTTCTCTACTCCTGCTGGTCACAAGACTTGTGTCAAAGCACATTCATGTTAATGTATGTTACAGTAACACAAAATAAGTTAAAGCTACCAGAAATTACTGGACTTCTCAAAATAAGCTTGCTTTCTCTACAATGAAGCAGTTTCAATAGATGTTGGCAATTTGTAAACTAACATCTCACCATGAAATCGAAGAATAATTTCCTTCTAAAGACAAAGTCCAAACGTTAGACTAACAAATATGAATTTTACCATTAACTTCAACACATGAACACACGTAATGAGAAGTTTTAGCCAGGCAATGCAATTCCAGTGTCCCATGTCAGAATACAGTGACATTGACCTATTTATAAAAACAAGTGAAAAACATAATTCAATATTAAAATATTTTGAAGAGGGAAAAAAAACAACAACAAAAAAAAACAAAACAAGAAAGAAAAAAATAACCCAGGTAACTGGACATATATTTTGACTGAATACAAATGTGTATCTTAAGTAATTAAATTAGCTCCAGCACTTTTC
Organism: Actenoides hombroni; assembly: GCA_024336885.1. NCBI lineage: Eukaryota > Metazoa > Chordata > Aves > Coraciiformes > Alcedinidae > Actenoides > Actenoides hombroni. The sequence continues at coordinate 758,281 of WUAM01000209.1, forward strand.
AATGCCTGAATTCCCTCTTCCATCAGGGCCAGGTTTCTACTGAATATTTCTATTGTAAGAGTTTGATGTTTTCTTCAAGTGTTTGAGCAGAAAGAGCTAAATTCTCAACTAAATGTAAAGCTGTGCATGATACATAGCTGAGGATTCAAAGAAAACACTGGCTTATTTCAAAAATAAAAGATTTGGCCTGTGCACCCAAACACTAGGATGTTTTAGTTGTTTTCCCTTTGATCTGCAAAGCTATGATGGAATGCTAATGAGAAAAGATTTCTCTGCTGAGACTTTCGAAGCTTCTTGTTTATGGGAGCATGGAAGCAAAGTTTTTCAAAGGATTGCAGTACCTTCACTTACAGTCTTTGGAAAAAAAATAGTAAGTTAGGAGGAATACAAATATATGAGGAGAAAGGGAAAGAAAAAGTTCACCACCAGGCAAGAAACTTTTATTATATTTTGAAGAAAATACCTGTTAACTTCAATTTAGTAAATCAATTTCCTATTAATAGAAGTGCTGTGGTGTTTTGATTTTGCTTTCTTTTAAAAACTGAATATATATTTTATATCACTAAGTATGACTGAATGTATATCCTTAATACCTTAAACATGAGAAGAAAAGCTTGTGAAATCCCATCCCCAACAGGCAACCCATAACAATCACTGGTGCCATAATGGCTCTTTCTGGACTTCTAATGCACCAAACTGACAGACCATGGAAAAAATATAAAATCAATTAATCTACTATTCTAGAAATTTCTGATTAATTTGAATTTAGAGTTATTATTCCCTTATTTTCATTTGTCTTTCACTTTTTTTTTTCATGTGGTGCCATGAGATGTCAAAATCAGTATGTATGATATGGCTAAGTAAGGTGTATGTGTTTTGTATCTGGAATAGAAGATTCCCCTTTAAGATTACAGATGTATAAAATTCAGACTATTGGCAACAGCATGTCTGATGAGTTGTGCTCTTGATTCACTATTATATGACAATGAGCCATCAACTGGAAAAGCAAATCAATAATGCTTGAACTGCTTTTTAAGGTTATCAGTCTACAAGTTATTCGTGACAGGATTTTTAGAAGCTGTTATGAAGACAAGTGTCAGAAGTCACAAAGGTAAAATGGCATATTTGACATTATTCTGTATAGTACTAATAGGTATTTTACCTTTTTATGAACGCAAAATTGTGGACTTTTTTTCTAGCCTGCAAATAACCTCATGCATCACCAAAGTCAATTGTTAAAAAGCACAAAAGATGACTATTCTAAACTTCATTCAGGTCACACAGGATAATCTGTCACAGAAGTTGTATAAAGAGTTATTGTACAGAAGGTTAAAAAAATTGCAAGTGTAATTAATCAGAAATTAAGGTGATATTAAAAATAATATTTCTTTAGCTGTGATATGACTCTGCTATTTTTCATACTTTTCAATTAAAACTGCAAAATAAAAATATATCAGATTTAATATATATGAGAACTGCTCTAGCATTTTTCTCCACCACTACATGCCATCTGCTAGGAAGCAGCTAAACATTCAATTTTTTTCCTGTGCAATTTAAGACTTTCTTGGTTCCATTCCTTTCTGTTTATTTCAAACCCGTTATTCAAGTTTTCAGTATTTTCAATTATATTCTAGGTTTTCCTTAGCATGGTCTATTCCTCATCTTATGTAATTACAGTGGCCAGAATATTCATAATACTACATAGGATTTTAGCTTAACCTTTTAAGTCCCAGTGGAAAATACAGATGTAGCCTCTGGTTCCCCTGGAGGACCTTGGCCATGCATCTAGCTCAGCAATTCTACAGTTACAAACACAATACATGAATAAGTGTTGTAATTCAAGTCATGGTGTTGAAAAGAAACTGCTGACCTCTTCTCCTTGAGTTTGGCCACAGATAAGATTGAGTTTGCTATCTTTTAGCTTTGTTATGACAGACACAATAAAACCATGAACCCTGCGATGCAAAAACACAATTTAGACATGAAATGTTTTCTGTATCCTGAAGGCCTCAGGCATGGGTCAGAAGGGAAATGCTATTTCTGAAAACCTTGCAAAACGTATTTTGTTTGTTTGCTCTACAAAGGTAAAGAATCAATAACAACAAGAACAAAAAAGGGCAGAAGCAGACTCCTTCATGTCATCATGACAACAGGAAGGTCAGCATACCAGAAGTCTAGAGAAAATTAAGCAGAACCAAACTTGTGGGTTAGAAGGCAAAAAATACACACAAAGTTGATGTGAAAGGTACTGTGCAATAATTCCCTCTTGACTTTAATTTGTGCCTAAATATCATTGTAGAAACAGAAGAATCGGGATGGGTTAGGAGAGAGGTGTCGGAGAGATGTTTTGTTTTTTTTTTTACAGATATGCATTTGCACATGTGCACGTACATAGTTAAAAAGCAAATATATGACAGGTCTCTGATCCTAGTGGAAAGCAGGCACAAGCATAAACACATTCCCATTGGATACATACCCCTACACTTTAAAGAAAATTCTGCTGCCCCTAGCGTACATTACTGGAAATACTGTAAATGAATGTTTCCTGCTTGTACAAAGACTGTACCTTCTTACATTGTAAAAGCATACACTGTAAAAGTGACAGCTCTATAAAGGATTAGCATCTTGAGCTTCCAACGTTTCTAATTCAATCTTTAAAAAAATTGTATTTGGATTGAATATTGAGCTTCAATTGTGTATTTTAAAATTCTATAATAAAACTTTCTCTGAATCATCCATTTTCATAAACAATATTTTTTCTGCTAAATACACAGGAATATCACTATGTCAAAGCCATAAGTATGTGACAGTAGTTGGATCACATGGTGCAACTGCTTTCCCAACAGAGCTTCTTTCTGAAGCAGTGCTGTAAAACAAATAGTTCCCATATAGTAATAAACTCAAGTTACTTTCTGAACTGTTTTACTGCAAAGGTATTTTAATGCAATACTGGTTATAAAACTCTATTACCGTTCGGTTTTGTAAGTTCATAGACTAAAATCAATATAAATTAGAGTAATTTAAACATTTTAAGAGATTTAAGTTCCTTCATACAACAGCTTTCTAACTCTATATTGACGAAATTTCCTTCCTTGCAGTAACAACTCCGGAATATTACCAGTAATGTTTATATAATGCCTATTTCAGGTTATCATAAAATATGTGGACTTAAGCGTACATAGTAATATTTTCACATTATATAAGATATGTGATACTATTTTTATAAACATAATAGAGAGTTTTCTTCTTTAAAAAAATGTATTTGCTGAGTATCTTCATGTCTCTAACTTGTGAACTGAGGTATCTAATTCCAAACTGGGACAGATTCCCAGACCCCATAACTAGACCCAACTGTACAAATTAATTAATACATCTGAGCACAGCTTGGCAACAAATTGCAAGAGAGATCAGCAAGATCAGCACTGTCTTTATTATTCAAGATGATGGGGAACATTGACCTCCCATCTCCTAACAGTGCATCCTTATCCATCTACCCTTGTCCTATGGAGAATAATCAGAGGCATAACAATGGGGACAACAAAACACTTAGAAAAATCACAAGGAAATCACTAGTGTTCATGTGCCTGGAAGAGTTTTAGGGGTACATCTACCTTAGAGTTTTATTAAAGTGCAGTTCTGAAGTAGGTCCCAAATTGTATCTAGTTTCCATTCTTTGCGTAATTTCTGAATGCAAAACCTGCTTTTTTTCAGATGAAACTAGATCGAAACATACTTTAGAGAAACACACTTTACCCGTGCTCTGAATAATAATGAGCATCCAGATCACGGCAGGAGATTAAAGCTTGCCTAAATTAACTTCCCCAAATTCATATAGTATTGATATGTGGCATCAGTAACGATTACCTCACTCACTCAACAAATCTACTTAGTGGAACACTGTTCCCTAACAGGGATAAAGACCACATCCCTTCTTGATGGAAACCATGATCCACCCAGTTGTTATCATCTTCTTTTTTTTTTTTTTAAAAAGGCAAACTGTTGCTATTTTAGCCTATGTCCGCAAAAAGATGAATTAAATAGAGCGAGTACCCTGTGAAGGAGTCAAAGGTGTTCTTTACTTTGCTGGCCTTCACATTTGAACTGAGCTGAGAAAAGGAATAGTCCATTTGTAATCTCAAATCAATTTTATGACAAGAGCCTTTGCAATAAATCAGGGAGACCATAGACTTCACTTGATATAATCTGACATAATTTATATAAAATTATTATATACATCAGAGATGCAATAGTTTACAAAGGAATTAAAGGAGGAAAGTTCCTACACAACATCAAATAAATTAAGGAAACAAAACCTCAAGCATTTCTTAGATTTATCTGCAGTAATTTATTGTAAGAAAGCTGCACTGATACATGACTTTTGGTATGAGTAGGAAATGGCATTTAAGTTATAAGAATGAAAACCATGTATTCAGAACTGATTTTATGAACAGTGATATTATGATGAAAAGAGGAAAATGGTAATGCATTTTAAAAACAAGCAAGAACATCCTACATCACCTTTACCGCCCCTTTAGAAACTTCCCTGTTGAACTTACTTGTGGTGCAGTTGTTGAACTCTATGTCATCTATTGCTGCTCCTCCTCCTAGGTCTCTGGTACGAATGCCTTCAAAGATAATTTCAAAATTCCTCTGTTTCCCCAAGTGTAACTCTACTTTTTTCCACTCATCACCATGTTTTCCTGATTCACTCCATATTTTCATAATCCCATCATCAGTCTGAAGTTTGAATAAAATATATATAGTAAGATACATGTAAGTATGGATTATAAAATACCAGTTTTTGAAAAAAAATACAAACAGAGAGAATACTGGAAAACACCCCTTCAAGTTTTGTCGAGAAATGATACATTTATGCTTTACTAGGATAATAGGAGAAGTAGTGAAATGTGGCAATTACTGTACAAATCACAAAAATATCAATAGCAGATGGAGTCTCAGTACAGAAATTATTATGTATGATTGAACTGAAAAGCAGTTCATTTTGGTAGAGTTGTATTTAACCTTATATAATATTGGGATTTGTGCTTTGTGTTTAGAATATACTACTGGATGCAAAGTTAGCCTGCCATTTTAAAATTAGGATATCACATAGGTAGAATCTTTAAAAAGTTGTGACAATGGCAATACAAAGGAAGAAAACTAACGAATATAAGATAATCATATGTTTAGTACAGTGTATTTGAAGATAAATAGTAGTGTTCTGACTTTCAAATATGCTAATATTTTTTGAAGGTTATCTTTAAATAACCAATCACATCACCTTACTGTTAAGCCAGAAGCAAACAGCATGCTTCATTTTTTCATAGTAGTAGTAGAATACAGATGCCCTAGTTTCAATTGCTGTGAATGAATGATACATATATATGATGGCACCAAAAGTAAATATTTTCCCAATTTTTGTATATGTCCAAATTTACTTTTCTTTATGACTATATGACTCATCATCCAAATTGTGAGAATTTTTTTTGCTAGCCTTTTCTTATCATAGCCCACTAGGATTAATAAAAACACTGTGCAATGCATCAAACAGATACATGTAATTAATAAAAAAGTTCTAAGAAGGTAGAACATGAACAAGCAAAATCTAAGGAAAATAGAGACAACAACAAAAATAGGTAGGGAAGCAAATTAATTACATTTTATACATGATGAACCTGTTAGATCAGATTTACGTTAATGAGATTGTCTTATACATATTTATGATAAGAAAATGAATCTTGGTGCTTTAGATATTGTATTCTGAATAGAAAAGCACAGACAAGCATGCACAATAATGTTCTATTTTTTCTGAATCTGGAACTCACAAAATTGATGATATGTTTTAGAAGGAGGTCCTAAGACCTACCAAAAGAGAGAGATATTGAAGTGTGGCTTGGCAATGGTGTTCTGGAAAATCATCATTAAATGTAAATGAGTTAGTTGAAAATGCTGTCAATTTTACTTTCAATTGTTAAATAGGAAAGAAAACACTTGGAAACGTCACCATAACTGCATGTAAAGTCATAGATATTCAGCTGAACATCTACTGCTGAACAGTATTAATGGTGCTGGACCAGTGGTGATAGCAGCCCTTTATCAATCATGACGACTGAGCAAACAAGCACTTACAGAGGCAAGATAAGGCTTTGTTTCTTCAATTATGTTTCATTGGTTTAAAGCCAACGATACAATTCATTGAAGAGAAAAGAGCATAAAGACGACCTCACTAGTGCTTTGTACTACTAATTCCACAGTCAATGACAACCGGTTATGATTTTCTCAATGTATTTGTCCCAGTGAGACTCCTGACTCTATGTGTTATCATGTCAGAGATCCATCCATTTAACAGAATCATAAAATATCTCAAGTTGGATGTAACCCATGAGGATCACTGAATACAATTCCCTGCTCCTTGCAGGACTATCTAAAACTAAACCATATGACTAAGAGCATTGTCCAGATGCTTCTTGAACTCTGACTCTCTTGGGGCCCTGAACACTTCCCTGGGGAACCTGTTCCAGTGACAGACCACCCTACCAGGTGAAGTCCCTTTCAGACCTATAATTAATGCAATGAAGGGAAACTGGAATCAGAATACGTGTTGAGACCCTTTCTAAAACTTTCACTTAAATTTCAACCTGGAAACACAGTGTAGAGGACTAAATACTAACATCGAGCTCAAAAAGAGTAGATACAGTAATTGGAGCCGATTTTAACAGTAGTAAAACTGGCAAATCTATCTTAACTTTACTTTTATTATTCCTGTTCATCAAATACATAGCCAACAACTTAATTACTTCAGTAAATCAACAATATCTATTCCATTGATTCTGGTATCTTTGAATAACCTCCAAAAGAGCATTACATATTATTGGGATAACTTGTTTAGTCTGCAAACATTTTCCATCTATCCATGACATGAATAAAATGGGTAGTTATGACAAGTTACATTTGTCTTTAAGGTCTCCAACATAGAACACAAAAACAAAACTTTGAAGAGAGAAGCACTTTTTAACATTTAATCCATTTACTGTATCTGAAACCTATTCTGTCTGCACTTGAGATTTCTGAAATGGGAAAATTTCCCAAACATTATTTGTAAGAAATTTCTGATTTATTTTACAGAAGTAGCTCAGTGATATGTATTAGTAGTAAATTTAGGAGACATAAAATGAAATGGATAATAATAAGTGATAAGGGAATTCCTTTACTTTCATGCATTTAAGTGAGATAGAAAAATTCAAAACTTGTATCTATCCTAACATTAAGCCCCAAATCTGTTAGAAAAATAAATAACATCTGTTTAAGTTTTTATGTATGGAAATGTGGAGCTTCTTAAAATATACAGAAAAAAATATTTATATAAAACTTGGAAATGTTGAATGTAGCACAGTTAACCAGAATATGAGCCTCACATCTACTGTTAGCCTGACTTTGATTGATTTTACATTGCATTTTATTACATGACACTCTGTTCAGACTCAATGTTTATCACATTGATTTTTGTGTAAAAGATGCTGTGAGTAAGAAGTAATACTGATCACATATTTATTTAGAAATATCCATATAAAAATGTTGTAGCAATAAATTTGCATATAATATTGTAGCCATAAAGTATAAAATCTTCATGCAGTTACAGGAACTGGGGCTTCCCCACCCCCCCACAGTGAGACACTGAAATAGCAAAAATCTAGGAAGAAATTTTTTCAGATAGAAACTTCACAACAGAAATGGCAGTTTCCTTGCACTTTACAAATTCTTCAGTATGAATACATAAATAAAACACCGAGGAGATTTCTTATCCTGTCCGGGTTCAACAGTGGCAGCTCCTATATAAGACTAGCACTTCATAAAGCATGAAAGGCTGATTTTCCACTTGCTCAGCTACAGCTCTACATAACAGAATGAAAAGCAACCTCATCTTCTGAATAACTGCATGAAGGCCGTTCTGATTCAGAATAAAAAGTCCCTTCAAAAACACAAGCTCTGCACATTGTCTGGATGAAACAGCCAAAGAAGAGGTGGGAAAGGGAGAGACAAGCAGAAAGCTTGGCTCTCCTCCTCTGCCTGGGCCCAGACAGTGGAGCTAGCTTGGCTAAGGGGTGTAAGCTATACATTTGTTATGGATATATAGTTGGCATGAGACGATCATCGTTTGTAAGCTCTGCAGATTCCGTTTTATGAAATATTGTTTTGTTTTCTGCATTCTCCAGCCATTTAATGTCTGGTGCTTTGGCATTTCTTTCATATCTTTGGAATGTGTTTGCTTCTATAACAAACACAAATATGGCCTGGGGGGGTGGGAATCAGTCTGTGCTTTGACTGGCCCATTGCATCCAGAAATTCCTTGATTCTTTTCACTCTCATGTATATGTATTAATGAAAGAAAGAGATATGTAAAAGATATATACAACAATCAGAAGAAATGTGTCTTGCCTTAGAAAAGTCTGGAGTCCACAGTGTCACCTTTTTTTCTTTTTGTATGAGGTTATTCATCTACTGACATGTACTCATTATCTAGATTGCTCTTCAACCTGGGCTGGTGGTAAAAGGCCCAGCCTAACTCTGTGCTACAACAGACTGATGAAAGATGGCTAAGCCCTTTGGCTTTGGTGGATTGTCTCTGTGCTGCCTTTCTGTCTGTGAGTTGCTTATACTGGCTGTTGGTCAGGGTGAAAGTCCCATTTTCCAGTAACCTTGCAGAAATGTAGCTGAATGTGGTCCTTTAAAAAAAAAAATAAAATAAAAATGCAGAGCTCTTTGGCATTGTAACCATCATACCCAAGGCTCCATATCCTTCTCTGCTTGCATGTAACCCCAGTCTCTCTTTACCGCATACCAACACTTTTGTGTCAAAAGTACATTATTATCTTTCTTATGTCTCATTGCATTTGCCTTGGCCTTCTCTACTTCCAGTTCAGACTTGTTCGCCTCACACTCTACCTTACATTCCTAAAAACATGTCATCATCCATTTTCCCACTTGCATCTGTGATTGCATGCATTAGCACTCCAGCTAAGGAGGGACAAGATTCTTGCATCACTTAAACCACCAGCCTACAACCTTCAGACTAAGAGAGTATTCCAAAGTAACATGAAAAATTAGCATCCAGCAAACAGCATATGGGGAAGGAAAAAAGACTGTATTTCCAAAGAAAAGGCTAAACTGCATTTCTGAACTGTGAGACAATTCTGATTTTTGTCTATTACATACACACAAGTCTTTGGAGAGAAAAGAGAGTCTCAGATCTCACTGACAGAGAAAGCACAAGCAAAATATTTTTTTCCTAAAAGCTTGGTCAAAATCTATGTTTTTTATAAGATCTATCATTTGACAGCAAACTGCTAACAACACATCACTGTTAACACATGACAGCCATCAGATTGTTTTTCTGTTCAGACTACAATCTCATAGTGTCTCTGCAATATCGTTCTTCTCCCTCTGTTTAGGCAAAATATGGCTGAAATAACTTAAATCTTTCTTCCTTATGTTTCCTATTACGACTTGTGAACAGTTCCACAATCTGCATGCCACTCAAGCTTGTACTTGTAATAAGTGCAAATACCCTTCTAAACTCTTATGTGGTCTGTACTAATATTTTGTAAACTCTTTCTGCATAACAGCTCAAAGAACATTGTGAGCTGAAATTCAGAAGTTTTCTATCTTACAGGTTAAGGACTGCAGAAGATTTCATCCAACTCTTGCTTTATGATCTACATAGTCCATTCTTCTGATTTTGCCCCACTGTGAACTGATTTCACCTTTCCTAGCTGAATTCTATCTATAATACAAAAATAAACAATTTTAAAGTGTCTTTTATATGATAGTTCCAGCTTTATCTTTCATTCCTTATAAAGAAGCTCTTTCTTATGCTGATCTAACTCATGATAAAGAAATCAACTGCCCATTTATTACCTATTCAAATGTACAAATCCATGTTTCCCCCTGAGCCCTGCCCCTCTTCTGGAAAGGGACTCTATAAATATTTCTCCTTCCTTTTGACAACAGTTAAGATGTAGAGGCACTGCTGTGACTCTCAGACACGAACAAGAACATTTCATAGCTCCTCTGAAAACCCAGTGAATCAGTGTGTACTTTCAAAAGTCTGTATTTTTATGTGTATATACCTATCACTATTTCAATTACCACGCCTAACACTTAATTAGCACTTAAATAATGAGTATTTCAAGTTGGCAACAGTACAGTGCTGAGGTATCAATACAAACTCCGAGTGTTATAACAATTCAAGTTCTTGAGGCCTCAGATGTTTTCCTTAGGCAAATACAAATGGAACCACTAGAATTTCCTAAGATTGAAAAGAGATGCAGAATGTTGTTGCAAGAGCAGGCAGAAGTTTCACAATGCCAGCACAACCAGCATAGTCTAAATATTTCTGTGGATTAAATATCAAAGAGCCGTGTTGCCTAGGTATACCTTCTGCCAGATATGTCTCTACCTATAGCAGAAAAAAGAGAAGATTTCATCAAATATATCAAGTTTCCTCATCACAGGTCCAGATTGCAATAAGCTTATTTGGTTCATGCCAGAACAGTGGGAAAGGAGGGACACAGCAATCTCAATAGCCTTAATGATCACATAATCTTATTGCAAACAAAAACAATTAAAAAGGATTACTTGTTGATCATACCCATAAACTTTTCAGGACAAGTGCACAGGCTACAATAGGACCACAGGCTACAATAAGAGAGCATCTGCTACTTTATCATATATTTCTACTAGTAGTATTTCTACTTTGGACTTATTTCTTCATGGCATGTGGTCCACTACTTATTAGTGTAGACTACTGCTCAGCAATACCTCTGGAAAATTCCTTGTAGCATGATTTTTATAACCTATATTGGAATTCTGTACTTTATCATTCCCTCAACCTGATAAATTCTAAAAGTCCAATGTTATTGACAGATTAGCTAACAAAATCTCACTTCTTACCAAAAATACACACCAAGACTACCAAAAACAGATGTGAAAGAGGTTGTTTCATTCAAGGATCTGAAACTGAAATGCTATTATTAATTGCATGTCACTGCCTTCTTTGGATTGAACATAATCAAAGGTCAAGCTGAGGTGATGAGCCATCATGAAGGAAAACTTAACAATAAAAGACATGGTTTTCCATTGACTTGTAGAAGTGGGTCCTGGTCTTCCAGTGTCCCATCATGCTGAGTGATAAACACTCTCAGAAATTACTTCTAAGACCACCATAACCTGTTTAGGTCTGTAGCTCTCTATGCCTAGTCATAATGGCAAACTCCTATTCATATTCAGAGGATTTTTTTAATCTGCTTTCTGATAGTCTGAAGGGAAGTATTTCTTAATGATTTCATCACATTGCAATTCAGAATCTTCTCATGCTTGTCTTCATCTGAAGAACGATCTAAAGTGTTTATAATCTCTCTTCTAAAAACTTCAGAGGGAAAGTATATCTTACTGGGCTCAATATCCTCATTAATTCACCTGAGGATACTAAGAATAAAGGACAGGGAAGGATTTATTCCTGCCTTAAAATTCCTTTTATTTTGTGGCTGAGGTTAATATTTTTTCTACGCAGCAGAGATCACCATTATACTCAAGGCTACATTCTAACAAAGTCAGAATGATATTAGGAACTAAATCCAAAGCAAGCAAGGGGAGTATGTAATTTTCCGTTAAAAGATGTTGCAAAGAAATTTCCTATGAATACACTGTCAGAAGAATACACTAAGTATTTCAGATGCAATTATAAAGGTTCTGCTATAAGACAATCTGCCTTGTTACATCTGCAGTGAAACAGCAATGAAACCCAGATTTTGCTCTTGATCTGCACCTCTCCTTCTATTCATGTTTCAAGCTGGGTTCAAAATATTTCCCTGGTTCATTTGCATCTGATATTTATTTCAGCTGAGCCACAGGAAATGAAGCTGAGCTTACCAAATGGATGGAGGCAATAAAAACATTTGCTAATATTCCTGGACTCTTCAAACCAAATAGTCTTGGAGGCTTTTTAATCAGAAACAGAATATTTTCAAATGATCCATCAAAAAACATTAACTGTTTATTATTAAGACTATAAAAAGATTTTTGGGAGTCACAGTAATAAAAGGCTTCTCTTCCTGTAGCACGCTTCAGACTTTTGAGAGAAGTTGAACTCTTTTTGCATACTTTTTTTAAAGTGTTAGGAAAAGGCTTTTCTCCTTTGCTTTCAGATTCATTTGAAGACAGTATCTTCCTGGCAGGGTGTTACCATTCAGAATTTTTAAAACAGGATAAGTGCTATGAGAAGCATAGAAACACAGTTAGAAAAAGCATAATGTGACTGTCACTACTCATTTGTCCAGTTTTTGATGTACGAGAATCCCCCTGTTTTACAAGAGTATTTAAGAGGGCAGCTTACTTTTCTTCTTGCTTTAGAATCAAGTGTATTGTCATGGTGTGTAAATGAAGTTAACTAATAAACCTGGTTTTAATGAAGTTTTACCTTCCTTGATGTATTAAAGAGTTCTGATGCCTGACCAACTGGTTTAAAGATGAAGTATCCCACGATGAGGTATATTCTTCTCCTGCTTCCTCCTTTTATTCAACAAGGAGTAGAGTGCAGTTCTGCTTTTTTACATGTATATCAAAGAAACAAGTTGGAAGGAAGAAAAATCACAGCTTTTCTTCATTTGCCTCTATTTTAAAGACCTCTTCTATGAAGCTGTATTTCTCCATATCACAGAACAATGAAACTCTTTGCTGACATTTCTAATATCATCTATCTACATATTTAGGTTTCCTTGTTTGAGAATGAGTCATATTTTCAGAAGGTCTGAGCACCTTCCTTTTAAATTTGGACTGTTGCTACCTGAACAGTGCAGTACACAGAACACTTGCTTATTTTTAAAGATCTCAGTTCCTAGGATTAAGCCTTTCATACATAGCTTTAAAAACAAAACAAAACAACAACAAAGAAAAAACACATTAAAATGTAATAAAACTGAAGATTGACACTGTATACCAGAATCTCTTATCTTAAAAGAAAAAGATGTGATTTTTGAGTCTTCTTCACCTAAAGTGATTTTCAAAGCACATGACAGATTCTATCTCTTTTTTCATTTCTCACTGATTTTCTCTTAAAACTTAACTTCCTAAAAGAATATTGCTTAGATTATTTGAAAACAGTAACTTACCTCTGCAGAGTTTGATCTAATATTTCATTCAAGACAAAAAACCCTCTACATCAGATAAATCCACATATAGCATCATTTTTTTTTTTAAACGAGTCAAAGAATGACCTGAAGTCAAAACTTGTTCACCCAAAATTTGAATTTTAAGTTATCTTTTTCTTTCTTTCTTTTTTTTCTTTTTTCTTTTTTTTTTCTCTCTTATCTTTTTCTTCATGGTGACATGAAGAAAAATGAGAACAGACCATAAGATCATGAAGATGTAAGTTATGAATGAGCATGTGTGTCCTCTGGCACACTGTCAATCACCAGGCTGATAACAATTCAATACAATCAGTTCAGCTGTGCTTTATAACAGCTCTGGTTATAACTCATCTTAGCTTTGATAGGCTGTTTTATTTTAGAAAAAGACACATACTCCACATGTTAAGTGTAAGGTTGGTAAGTGTATGCCAACAAATCAAATAAAACATTACTACATGATATTAATCAGGTAGGAAAATCTGGGTGCAGCAGTAGTTATTTACTACTCTGCCCTTAGCTACCGATTTGAAAATTTGCATCTCCTATTAAATAACCCACAGAGACTTGTGGTTCAGATTAGCATCTCATTTAGAAAATTAGTGCTAATTATCTGAATATTGATGCTCTGCATTAAACATACAATTCCAAAATTATTAATTCCACCTAAAACCACTCTGAGAGAGACAAACAGAAACAATGTCAATGTAGGGAGAGATTTTCAACTGGAAATTTACACCTTCCCTCACTAAATTGAGAGAAGCTGAGGGACACACATTATGGGATTCTGAAAAGTTCAGCAAATGGAAGTAGAAAAAAACAAAAACAAACAAAAAAAAAAGACAAACAAAACCCAACAACAAAGTAGATAACAGAACTGCAACAATCTACAAAGTAATGGTCCCAAAAGATATGAAAATTTTACTGACGATTATGCAACAGGGTGAGTTTTACTTTAAGGATATGCTGCTGAAAGTGATGAGCTTACTGAAGTTCCAATGACTTCAATGAAGATTAATGATTCTCAGCACCGAAGAGAATACATTAAAAATAACTTTCTAATTGTTCACAGCTGTATTTTGGCAGGAACCTGAAACGCTATTTACTATGTCTATGGCTTCCAAAAAAAAAAAAAATAATTAGAAAAGAAATATCAAGCTGATCAAATGCTATCTTTAAGAAATTATTTAATACAGGCAAAATGTATCCTTTCTAAGTACGTTAGTAAGCATGAAAATTTGACTTCACTTTCAAGGATAACTTTAAAAATGGCATAATTTTTTCACATTGCATTCCAGAAAGGAGGAATACAAAAAGATGAAACACTGATATTTCATCCTTTAAGCCTTTTATTAGGTGCTCTGCATGTATTGGTTTCAGCAGGTTTTCCTAAGAAGAGTTGATGACAATGTGCAAAGCATTAAGATAATTTTCACTCTCTGAATTGTCTTTTCCCTAATATTTATTTCCAAAATTAACATCACTGTAAGAAAGGAATATGCATTTAAATGAACACATCTGATAAATAAACTTGTATCACTGATGAAATTCATGTTTTAAAATGCATCAGTTTTGAAATTCTGGAATCTCATAGTGAATTCCTTCAGAGCATCATAAGGCACAACAAGATCACCTGTCACTAATGACAGCATTTTCAATATTTCTAGGAACTAAATGGTAAGATTCTTGGTTCCTAATTGCTGTTAAGGGCTGACTTGAGAAAAGCCAGTTTCAAAAACACTTTGGTAATTCATCAGGAGGTAGGATTTTGTTTAAAGTTCCATTTCAAGGAATGACAATTAAGTTGCTCATTAGCAAAGATAAAGTTATACTTAAAAATGTTTATTTTGGAAAAGATTTCTACACTGGGAAGGCAAGAACAATTACTTTATTTTCTTTGAATGATTCTGTATCACTTTCTTAATCAAACTATTAAATCTACTAGATTTCACTGTAGCCAGCTTCCATTTATAAAGAAGTGAACTCTTCTGTTTCTTGTTTGCATCTTTTTACATTTCCATGATACTCTTCCCATCAGATATTCTTTTATGTCCTTAGGCTCTTAAAATACATCTTCATTCTGTATGTCATCCTTACCAATTAAAACAGAGAAATAAAAAAAGCAGTTCTTTCTAAAAGACTATTCATTAGGTACCTTGTACTACTTCATCTTGTCTTCATTTCCTAGCCCTCCCAGCACTCCTTTCTCCTCAATGCAAAAATTTCTTCATTTCCTAGCATAATCCACCTTCATTTGATTTTGTTTTTTAGGTAGCTTGAGGGATACAATTTTGATTGCTCGGATTTCATTTCTTCCCTTCTGCTCTCCCACTAAATAACAATAAGCATTTATAAGACCATTAGCATTTCAAACCACGCAGTTCCATTTTGTCTCAGACCTTGTCACACCTTTGTTTTAATCATGCTTTACGGGGGTCCTCAGATAGTTTCCATCTTAGCATTAAGGCAGTTTTAATTTTCTGGAAAACCAAAGCTTGCAAGAGTTATAATGCTAGTTACAAAAACTCTAGGAAGACTCTGCATAGCTGTTACAGTCCTTCAGAGAGCCAAATGTAATAACATTGCTCAATATTGTGCAATGTTTGATTCCTTTGATTATATGTATGAGTCAAACCTTTACTCATACTGACTGCCCAAACACACACACAACATATACAAATGTAACAAAAGAGTTTATGAATCAAGATCATAAAAAGACACTTGCAGAAATGAGATAACCTCAAATCTGAGATGTATTTCCTCCTATAGAGAATACTCCTAATTCCATACTTGATGAGGTGAAGCAAAGCACTTCCAAATTTCAGCAATTTATTAAACAGCTTTAACTCATTAATTCATCTTCTACACATCTTAAGTGTAAAGTTAAAGAACTTCACAACAATGTTGATAACTTTTACCATATCTTGTGCTTTAAGAACTATACCTTAATACTCATACAATAATATTCCACCCCCCCACATTAATGTTCCCATTTGGATTATGGAATGAGAGAAAGAATACAAACTTGCTGTTCAAATAGGAGATGTAGGCTCCTAACAACTCTAGAACCAGTGGTTATACTCATATTGCATCCTGACCTTAGAGAGCTCCCTGGAGAGGGAGTTGGCTCAGCACAGCCCCCTGAGAACCTCAGGAAGCCTATGCATGCAACCAACCACAGTGAAACTTGGACATGAGCAAACGTGCATCTCAGGACTGCTGATTGCGCCAGATACTGCCAGTGTTTATTTGCCCAGGATGTCTTTTAGGAGGATGGTGAAGCACCTTTCTTTTCACATATGTCTGTGTTCATCTATTTGTCAGATGTGTATATTGGTACTTTTATTGCCTTTACTGAATGTTGACTGAAACTTTCAGCTAGGACAGAAAGTATTGCTGAGCTGCAGTGCACTGATAACTTTTCTGACACAGGTGGTGAGGAAGCCAATGAGGAGAGGTGCGCTGCTGGACCTTGGACTAAGAAACAAAGAAGGTCTGGTAGGGGACGTGAAGGTTGGGAGCAGCCTGAGCTGTAGAGATTATGAGATGGTGAAGGCTGGGATCGTGTGGGGAAGAAGCAGGGGACTTAGTAAGATTGCAGTCCTAGACTTCAGGAGAGCTACATTTAACCTCTTTCAAAGACCTACTTGGAAGAATCCCATGGGTTAGGACACGAGAAGGGAGGTGGGACCAAGAGAGCTGGTTAATATCCAAACACTGCTTTCTCCAAGCTCAATATCAGTGCATCCCTATGAGTAAGAAATCAAACAAAGGAGGCAGGAGACCTGCATGGATGAACAAGGAGCATCAGGAAAAACTCAAATGGAAGAAGGAAGTTTACAGAGTGTAGATAAAGGGACTGGACTCTTGAGAAGAATATAGGAATGATACCAGAGTACACAGGGATGCAATGAGGAAGGCTAAGGCCCCTTGGAATTAAATCTGACAAGGGATGCCAAAGAGAACAAGAAGGTTGTCTTCAAGTACATGAGTAAGAAAAGGAGGAGTGGGGAAAATGTGGGCCTGCTGCTGAGTGAGCCTGATGACAGAGGATACAGAGAAGCCAGAGTTACTGAATGCCTTCAAGTAGCTTTGCTTCAGTCTGTACTGCTTAGACCAGTCCCTGGAGGTGAGAAAGTCTGGAGGAACAAAGATTCTCCATTGATCAAGGAGGATTTGTTAGAGATCACTTAGGCAAACTGGAAACCCACAAATTAGGGGTTGACCTGCTAGAAAGTGACTCCATGGAGAACGACCTGGGAGTCCTGGTGGACAAAAGAACCACCATGAGGCAGCAATGTATTCTTGTACCCAAGAAGGCCAATGGTATCCTGGAATATTAAGAACTGTGTGGTCAACAGGTCAAGGGAGGTTCTCCTCCCCCTCTGCTCTGCCCTACTGAGGCCACATCTGGAGTACTGTGTACAGTTCTGGGCTCTCCAGCTCAAGAGAGACAGGGAACTACTGGAGAGAGTCCAACAGAGATTTACAAAGATAATTAGGAGACTGGAGCATCTTTTTTACAAGGAAAAGCTGAGAGACTTGTGTTAGCCAGGAGAAGAGAAGGCTGAGAGAGGGATCTTGTCAATATTTATAAATATCTGAAGGGTGGGTGTCAAAAGGGTGGGGCCAGTCTCTTTTCAGTGGAATCCAGTGATAGAACAAGGAACCAAGGACACAAACTGGAACATAGGAAGTTCAACCTAAACATAAGGAGAAACTTCTTTATTGTGAGGGTGATGGAACACCGGAACAGGATGCCCAGAGAGGCTGTGGAATCTGTTCATATATGTATGTACATATATAATATCTGCTCTTATCTAAATATACTTTAAAAAAAAAATATAGTAGTAAGATTCTAAGGCTAGTAATAATTATTAAGACTAGCAGTAGTAATCCTTGATTCTCGTACAATGACAGTCAAACTCTCAAAGTTTTAACTAAATATTTCACCTGTCACATCCTCGAAGTAACAAGTTTACAGGACAAGGATTCACATCAATATTCCCTACTAATTGTCAAAGAGACTTATGCTTTTTCAGACTACAGGAGAGTGAGTACTGTCAGTCAGTTGTCATCCCTACATTGATGTAGTGGGAGTTTCACTGGGATATAACTGTACTTCCTTTGTGACTTCCTTTTTCTCCCATACAGATCAAAGTAAAACTAGAAAACAGTAAGATACTAAAAGTTGTGCTATTCAGCAGAAGTAGTGGAAAGCAACAGTGAACAGCTGAGGGGAAGACCAAATAACATCTAAACATAGGCTGCAGATTTCCTTTGGATGACAGAGCAGCTTTATCATACTGACACTTAATAGAACAAGTAATATGTTTAGCTGCTTACATGAGACGGTATAAATGTACAGAAAACAAGGCTAAGCAAATTATTTAAAAGCTGAAAGATGCTTCACATTTGTGCCTTGATTTATTGATTCAGTCAAATATAGATTGAGTGCCTGGTCCATTTCACTGTAATTTCAAAGAACAAAACACAGTTTTCAATAAACTGAGAAGGTAGATATATAAAATGAATGGTGATGTACAATTGCATTATCCTGTTTCAACTGTGTTTTCATACCACCTTTCCACAACGGCTATCTCTTCTTGTATTTCAATGAGGAGAGCAACTGACATAAAAAAAAATTTTCATAATTTTGAATCATAAAATGGTGTCTGTGGTATCAAACTTTGCCTACCTTTATAATAAGAAATGTGTAATGATGTTTAATGGTTTATAGAAAAGAGAAGATTCTGCAAAGAATAAAATAAGGTTATTCGCATTCTTGTTCTCCACACTTGTTTTCCTATTATTATGAGTTAAAATTAACACTTGTTTAAAATATTTGACTGTAATTTTATTCAGTGACTGCTATCTAACAAAAAAAAATTTCAACTAGAATGTTTTCCATTATAAGAATTTTATTTTTTGCACTTGTACGATTTTGAAAGTTTAGCAAAAAAAAAATTGTATGTATTTCATTTATTATTAAAATCTGAAAAACATCCACATGATTTTTTATTTGAGATACAGTCTCAAGGGTTTGTTTAGATTTTGTTTGATAAAGGTGGTGGGGGTTTCTGTCCTTACTCTCTTCAAAAAACAAGACCCCTGAAAAAACTCTTCTATTTTCACGACAGCCTGGCTCACATTAGAGCCTGGCATTACAGGTAAGGATTAAGTAATTCTCCTGATGTACTAGTTGCACAAGATCCACACACAATAAAGGTAATATTTCTTTCATTTGCATTAGACTTTGAAAACATTACATGTTGTCTGAAACTCCTAGAACTAAGGAAAAATTATCACAGGTAGATTAAGAGCCTTAACTAATCTGATGGGAGATGAAAAATGCAATTTAGTATTAATTTCCTTCTTTTAGTGCTCCTACTGAAGTCAAAATCAGATATACTCTGTAGACCACAAAGTTATATCCACATATTTCAAGGACTTCATGCAAATGGTCTTTTAATTCTTGAGTTTAGTAGTATTACAATATCATCTCTCATTATTTCATTAGTTCAAACAGAATATCACACTAGCATGGTTTCTTCAGTCCTAAGAGCAGTACTAAAATCCCATACATGAGCTCCTTGGGTTTTTTTAATTCTGCAGATATTGCCTGGAAAAACTTGAAGGAACAAGTTACAAAAGAATGAAGCAAAATGGGAAGTGTTGAGGGTAGCTGGACAACCAGAGGTGTATGACTGAACATTAAGACCTGTTGAAAGAATTTGAGTCTAAAAAAATAGATAAGACACTCGTATGAATGGCTTATGGGATTTCCATGAGTCTGCTGGCAATTCACCTCTAACCTGCAATGACTCTGTCAGGGGCAAGAAACACAAAGCTATCAGGTAATGGAAAGGTTTGTCTCCATAGCAAGTAAGATAGGGGGAAGAAACTCAAGTCCCTAAAACATCTCATTAGATTAATGCTATTAGTCTCTGTTCCCAATGATAACTGCTCTCAACCATCATTTTGGATATCGGTAAGTGCAAGGAAGACAATTCTACTTAAAGCAGCCTTTCATCTTTCATTTAATTCACCATGACATAATTCAATGTGATCAACCTACAAACACATAGAATACACATAGAAAGTATTACAATCATAAATATAGGTACTAAAAAAAGCAAACCCTAGTCTGACTCTTGCCTGAAAAGGAATCGGATATTTCCAACTTTGTGAAATAAATTACAGCAAATACAGAAGCACAACTGCATGTTTTCTTTTGAAGCTACAGTGGATTCAAAGCTGAAGACCAGAAATTGGAAAAAAACTCGAAGCATAAAAATTGGACTGTTCATGTTAGGACCCTTTATTTATTCATCAAAGTAATTTTAAGCACACTACAGCTTCATACTGCAAGTCTGGCAAGGATCAAAGACTACTAGAAACTAGAACATATCTAAGACACTAAAAATGAATTGTGAATTAAAAATAAAAGTTGCATTAAAAGAGGATAAAACTGGAAACAAATTAATGTTCTACAAAGAGCACTAGTGCTACACTGGTGCTTCCTGAAGTTTTGTTAGTATAACATCTGTTCAGTTCAGTCTGTGTTTGACAAAAGGAAAAAACTTTTCTCTGGAACACAAAGGGGCCTTGGGGTGTATAAACAGATGAGAAAGGAAAAAGGAAAAAAAAAAGAAAGATCTTATACCTTTTTTGAGGTTAAATGGAAGTCCTAGAAATGTGGTGGTTTTTTTCAAGTGGAGTTGTTGATGAGGAAAATTAGATACCAGGCTACATGTTGCATTATTTATTTTTCTTTTTAAGAAATATATGTTAAATGTCTAAATTTGCCTATTTAGAAGACATATGAAAACCTAATAAAAATGTCTCAAAAGTCAAAGCTATATTTCTATCATTTAGACGAAGTCGTCTTCATAAAAATATGTTTCACAGCCGCCATCTAAAACAGACCTGATTTTGATGTCTGTTGCTTCAGTAAAAATCATCGAACAGGAGGCTCTATGATCTTTAAGTGTGCCTGCCCTGAGATGAGCTTAAATCACAATTTTTGCTATTGAACATCTGCCCTGAAAACTGTTAGAAAAGAGTGAAAGAAGTCTGACCTACAAAGATCCCAGAGATGCTTCAAAGCCTCATATGCTAAAAAGCAGCAATGTAACCATCATCACTCTGTGAGATTATGAGCTGACAAATCAATAAAGTAAATCACTCCCAGAGATCTCTGCTTTGGGGAATGAGTTCAGTGAAACAATGCTGGAAAACTGTGCAGAGTGGAAACCAAGAGTACTTTTTTCATCTATGCCACACTGTGCATTATGGTACCAGGCTGGGATAGAAAATAGGATAGAGCTTGTGATTTCAGGTATTATATTACAGGGTACTGTTGTGCTGCTTCAATAATTAGGTAGGTATTGTCCTGTCTAAAGCTGTCAGCCTGCTGAGGTACTACCCGGCCTCACATAGACATGCCCTTAGTCACACTAATCTTTTACTACTCATCCTCATCTCCTAAGGGATAAAAGACCCAAGTTATCAAAGAATTTAAACAAAGAAATGCTTGATAATTCACATACGAACAATTTCTCTTAGATGTGTTTCTAGAAACGTAATTTAAAATTACAAATCCTCTGACAAACTTCTTGCTTTCATGAGCAAGATTCCAAAACACAAAGTTGATTCTTTAACACTTCTTTATTTTTTTTTCTGTCAAAGCACTTCCAAATGTACTATTCCAGGTCACCAACTCTTTGGAATGAATGCTTACATCTGGTTGCAGAGTAAGAATACAATGAATTATATGCTTCTAATACAGTTAAGAAGATTGAACTAACTTCCCAACGTATTTATCTGAGAATAGAAAATGCATGAAATGATGTGCGCCCCTATCTGCAGTTGAACATATTTGTTTGTCCCTTCTATGTAAACTGTTTTTGAGAAATGATACTTCCACTGAAAATTGACTATTCTATTCAAAATATTTCTATTTAATAATTGTCTCAGTCTCAGTTTACTTGGAGATATGCTTATGTCATGAGGTTAAATTCAGACCTACAAAAACCTTGTTTGAAACAATGCCTAAAGAGGTGGAAAGTGCTCTTTCAGATTCTGCATGCAGTTCAGCAAATATAATACAAAGTTATCCTGCTCTGGGAAGTAAAGCTGCCATAAAAGCTAATCTTCGTTTCTTTCTTGACAAGTATAATTGTATTTCACAGTGCCCCCACTGATTTCCTCTAAAGCTCTAGGGACTAAGGTAATACTCCCCTGTTCTCACTCCTTAGTCAGACCAGACATTTAATTGACACAAATACAATGTTTAGTAACAGTTCACAGGTCAACAATGGGAGTAAGGAGTTTAAAACTGCATCCCTCATTAAATAACGGCCATTGCCACTGTGCTGCTATGTGGGACCAAATTCTTCTGAATGTGCATTTTGCGGGATTTAATAAAGGAAAATTATTTGAAATAAACAAAATACAAGGATACAAATGAAAAAAAAAAAAAGGTAAGCTACTGAACATATACCTAGATATGTTCATGTATCTATTTTACCAATAAAAAAATACTAGAATAGCTTATTGTTCTGCATTAGATTTGAAAAATTTCTCTAAAGTATTTGTGGCTTAAGAGGGCAAGCGAAAAATCTACACTTTTTCTACATTGTTTGGAGCATGCTTTGAAGTTCAGCAGACACTTTAAGTAAAACATTCAAACAAACGTTTGAAAATTTTTTCTTCCTCCAGATGCATGAATATCGGATAATCTGCTTTGAGGCTACATGAACCCAATGAAATCTATTACTTCTACATTAATGTGAGGAGTTGAATGTTTTTCATGCAGTCAGTGAGAAGAATCAATGTAGAAATACATGGTCTATTCTAAGCTGTGAAGTAGAATAAGCTGTGAAGTAGAATAAGCTGTTTTCTCAGACTTTATTCTTGAGTGACTTCCCATGGAAGTAGGGTCAATTATATTGATTTGTGAAAATTTCATTTTAAACTACTCGATTCTAGAAATACAAATGTCCAGAAGATATCAGCTGGCATCTGTAGCATCTCTGCTGCAGGCTTTCCTGTTGACAGGTTGGGACAGTAGGATGCACCGCTAAAAACAACCAGGGAATTATAAAAACCATCGTGAGCAGTAGCACCTGCTAGATTATGCATTTCTACAGTACTATCCCTCTCCTTTCCCCTGTACCTTTAGGCTAGCTAAAAACAATAATGATATCAAGGGAACAACTGTGACAGCTTTCAGCCTTTGCTCAGAAGCCACAGCAACCAGGTCACACAGAGTCTGCACTACATCAGCCCTGAGCAGCTGGAGAATGCTGGCTGCTAGCTCCAGTTGCCTGTTGCCCTGGCCAGGTTAGTTTGTTGCTACAGTGGTGTCAATGGGGCCTCACTTCTCTTGCCATAAGCTGGCCAGGGCTTCTTGTCCTTCTGAATACCATTATGTCTTTGCTTATTTCTACTGAATTGGATATAATTAAATGTTTGAGTAAGGTCCACTGGAACTTCCTAATGAGATCCGATGTATACTGGCCTTGTCACAGTCAGCAGAGGTACCTGACAGGCTTCACTTTCCTTATACGTCTGCATGTTTCTTTTTAGAAATAAATTTTTTTAATCCTTGAAAGACACACGCCCCCCTCTCCAAATATATTAAATCCTAAATTATCTTTTTTAACAACAATGTCTATATGCAGGGCAATTAACACTGATTTCACACCTCTTAAATTAAGTTCAACAAATGTTTTTATCCTTTGATTGTTGTACCTTTCCCACAATTATATCTAAGACTTGCTTAATTTTATGACAGAAAGCACTTAAGTAGCAATAGGAAACTTATGTCCAGGTAAGCAAAACAGTAAAATGTATCATTCCTCTCACCTAAGAATTTTTTCTTGCCCATCTCTAGATGGGTTGGAAATAACACTGTCTAGCACAGTTGAAAATAACACTATTTCTTCTGACTCATAAAAGAAACCAGTATTGAGTGACAATGAGGAGCCCCACCATCACTGCTAGAACAGGAATAGTGAATATGCTGCACTTTAGCTTCTGAATAGCTCCCATAATGGATTGTATTCTCTTAAAACTGCCACAGAGAAGATTAGATGTATCTCAAAATCTCACTAGAATAGGAAAGTTTTGACTAGGGATATCCAGATCTCTTCTGCGCTGTTGTGCTGCTATTAAACACTTCGTAATTTCAGTTTAGATGAATGGTGAGTTGGATATTGCAGGCTCCATAAAAAGCTGTAATGTCAGCACCTTTCATTTACAGGGGGGTTGCTTTGAAAAAATACTGCATTTTTGAAACTAGTTCAATCATTCTGATTGGATTATTCCATATACAGAGAAATTTATATGAAGAATATGTAGCAGAATTTGAAGAGAAAAAAAAAAAACAGTAACTGCAGAGAAATTCCCTTAGAAAATGAATTTGTTTTCTCTAACTGAACACCTGAACATATACGTTCATGCTTGGCTATAGTATCCCTTTTATGACCCTTCAGTTTTACTGGTTATGTCATAATCTGAGATAATACTTTAGCAGTATTACAGGCAATATTCTTAAGCTTCCTGAATGTGGACAAGCAATGTGAATATTAAGAGAGACACCAAAAAATACCATGAACTATGATTATTTTTTTTAAAAATGTCTTTTTACTCTTGATTACCATTTTTCTTCCACTGATATTCCTCCTGATATTCAGGAGGAGGAGAAATGTCTTCCTCATTCTGCCTCCATATGATATTTCCTCATTATATTGTTTATTACTATGCCATTGGTGTGTACAATGTTCACTCAGTTTGACTTTGGATACTGTCCTGGTTTGAGTGAAAACAGAACTAATTCTGTTCAGTAATTTTACTTTTCAGCTTAGTTCTTTTAACTAACTG
>WUAM01000209.1:783450-813021 GCA_024336885.1 Actenoides hombroni
CCTTTGGGGAGGGAGAGGGGTTAACAGAGAGCATCTGTTATAGGTCTAAGGGGCTGCCCTGACCCTAAACCATGACATGATGACTTCAGCTACACATAGTTTACTAATTTGTCAAACTTGAGATGGTCAATTCCTTCCCAGGTCATCTCTTCCTAACATTTTCAACTAATCACAATTCACTGATCTGCCTTTACTGACATTAACTTTAAATCAAGAGATACTCAAACAGGATGGAAATATACTGATATTACAGTTTGAACTAGCAGGAGAAACTTCATCTTGACTTCCCATGACTATGCGTTTTCTCATTAGATTTAATTCATACAGACTTTGCTAAACAGAAAATCATAATGCTGACCTACAAATCCCTATAGGCAACATAACAGGTAAAGTAAAAACGATCCTGGAGACAACAACAGTAATTTTTCCTGTTTGCATGTAGAATTTGTGTCTTCATAAAAAAAAAAATAAAAAAATAAAAAAATAAGGATAATAAATCATTACTCAAATATCTTCTATTTACTCTGCTTTTAAAAATGTGTTGAAGCCCTCTGGAGACCAGGATTTGAAGTAACATAAAAATAATATCTGAAAAGTTTATTAGGATAGTAAAATTATGTGAAACGAAAAAGAGTGCAATGTCTCACTATAATAAGAATAAAAGAAAGAGAAAACAAAGTATATTCCCAAAACCTAAAGAAAATAAATATTACTGATCGTGATGTAGAAAATTCCACAAAAGTCATATATTTGAACGTTGTGTTTCAAATATTAAAAAGTACAGTAGAAAAGAATCTCTACAGGCTCTTATCAACAGGGATAACTATCACACAGGTAATAGAACAGGGATAACTAGTGGCTGCCGAAGGGCTCCTTGTTTTTCTATTTCAAACAGACTTAGCCTAGGTTGTGTCTTTAGATGTTGAGAGCTATTGAAGTGTACTACCTTCTAGACTTTTGAATTAATCTTATAATATCCAGAACATTCGATAAAGAATTTTTAGCACTTTATTTTCAAGGACAAATTATGATCTATTGTTAAAAGTTAGGGCAGTTGACATGTGCATTGGAAATAAAACAGAAATTTTAATACAGTTCACCAAAACATATTTGGTGAAGCAATTGCCATTTCTAAAGAAATTTGATTACATATTCTGTACCTGTCTACATAAAAAGTTATATAATTTAAGACAGGCATATTTTTGAATTTTATTCTCGCTTTGTGCAGGTTGCTAATTCATTTTTTGGTTCATGTCAGCCAATCAGAACAAGAGGGTTGTATACTGATAGCTACCAAAAGGGATGGTAGCAAAATATGAAAATAGCTCTCACATGGTGAACATCAAAGAGAAAGGTACTGTATGTGAAGAGGTAAAATGGAAAGAAGTTTAAAAATATTATCTGTGGCTTTTCAGAGAAAAGGTCTTTTGGAAAAGAAATTGTAAAAGCATTTTTAAGAAACTAGAATAGTGAAAAACAGCACTAAACTAGGAGGCACGTGGGAGCATTTCCAGTCTACAAGCTAAACAACAGAACATCAGAGTACCATAGCACTGCTGAAGCACATACACCATTACAGATATCAGATATTCAAAAGAAAAAGTGTGTTTGTTTGGTTGTTCGGTTTTTACCTTAATCAGAACCTGAATATGTCCCATGGCTTTTGGTGACTTGAAGTACCAGAAGCTCATCACACAAGTTCCACTTGATTCTTTCCATTTGGAACTCTTCACATGGGCTTTTCCATTTTTCAGTCCTATTACAGTGGGCTCAAGATACAGGAACTGTCCTGAAATTAAATGAGGTATTACTGAAAAATTGTTCTGGACTTTCAAATTAGATTCCAAAACTCGGAGTAAATGCAGAGACATATGAAGTATACTTTCCATATAGGTCCTATGGTAATGAACCTCAGCTTTGGGTAAAAAATGACTAGATCACATTCCTCGTTTACTTGTTATATTGGGAATAAACTGGGAGCAGTTTAAGATTTGGATAGTCCTGTGTAGGAGAGTGAGAATACTTTCATGTTTCCCAGCTACAATATTAGTTTTTATTTTGAAAGCACATCATACAATAACCACACCATGATAAATTTCAGGATGTAGTTTTATGAAAGTTAACCTTCAATATAGAGAGTTACACTATACAAAAACTTGAGAATCAGGCAAAAAAGCCTTCATAAATTTATGAATCATTAGGCATCCCTAATGATTCATATTACCTTTGGCCATCTGTACTCTTTCACGCATGAATATTAACTCATGTTTAAATTATTTAGTGAAAGGAAAATTGCAAACATAGATGCCCACAGCTAATGTTTTCTGACACTGATATGACCCTTGAGTTTTTCTCTTTTGTTTTTGATCAGAAGTATAATAAATTCTGCAAGATTTCAAATTCTTCTTTTTCCTTTGCACAATAAACAAATGTGTAGTTCTTACATATGTAGTATAAATATCACACTGTTAAATTTTAATTGCACATCTACTAACGTTCATACATGCTTTCGAGTAAAATAATTACTTCATTAGAGGTAGAATAAAATGGGTTCATGCTAACTTTGACACTTCTTTGGCTAAATTACAACCATAGGTGTTTGTCATAATATGAAATGAGAATTTTGTGTTTCCCCTGAGGTCAACCATAAATTTAACAAGTGTAGTGACATATACATAATATTTAAAATGTAAAATTAGAAAATTCAAATGAACTTACTGTTTCTACATCTGCCATTTTGCATTAAAAAATCATATATATAATCACTACAAGATATCAAAATCTTGCCATATCATGGCATAAATGTCTGCTAGGAAAATGTGGCTAGACTACATTGAATGCTGGGCCTGTCGACATTGGCTAATGTCTTTTTAATACTAAGAAAACTACTTCAATTTTGAGGAAACCAAACCAAATCAACCCAACCCATTCCAAAAAACATTCACAATCTTTGGAAGGAAACTTGACAGATTAAGGTGGCAGACAATGAACACTCTGAAAGGCCCCTTGACTGGGACTGGCATTGTGGGACAGTGGATTGAACACAGCTAGTCAAGCATGGCTAGGAGATAATGGGACAAATCACTTAATTCCAATCAGAATGATGTAGTTCTAGTCATGAGCAAATTTTTAACATTTTAACATTTAAAATGGAAGTGCTGATAAGGGAGTTAGAATAAAGCAATTGCTAGATGTAAGCTCAGAAGCTCTGGTTTTGGTGTAAGTGTTGAAATTCATCTTTGTTCAAGGACTAATCACTGAATACTGTGGTAGCATATATGACAAAATTTTAACAGCTGAGTTGAATTTTATTTTCGTTCTCTTATGATGAGTACAACTCATGAGTGCTATCAGTTTTAACGAAATGGCCAGATATTACCTTCATCTTTAAAAATTTGACTATATCAAAATTTTGAAAAGTGAAATTAATTCTAAATATCTTTATTTAAGAACAAAATTTTAAGACTACAGAGCAGCTCTTGAGTGAGAAATAGAAAATTTGACCTGTTTGATCACTTACCACAACAAAACCACTTAACTTTCAGATTATAGGGTAAATTTTCAAGCTTGAGAATTAGATCAGCAGTAATTTTATTCACATGTGCCACAGATTCAACATATATAACACAGCGATGCATAAATCCATGTTCTAACAGAACTGGCTCTTTTGAAAGCCATATGAAAAATAAGGACACACTAGAGGACAGTTCTTTTGCACTGCATCTCAGTTTAAGAACGGTGAAATGAAGCCAGGCTAGACTATCTCAAAACTTAAAAACATATGAACATGTAATCTTTGTGATTATTTGTTCCTGTTTCCCCTCAGTCACCTTGGCAAGCCTTCACTAGCCCCTGCATTATCTTCAAGTAAACTTTGGCTTCATTTGGTTCTTCATCCTTTAGCAGTTGCTGTAAACATTGAACAAATACTAAATACAAGTCCCATGCCTTTGGGCAACTCTGCTGTGGAATATTTCAATTTAAGATCAGTTGTGAACTTAGCTTTGGTAATATCTTTGCCTGAGCTATGGGACCTTCAAAGGCAGAGGATGAAGACACAGAGCTTGTAGAATGAACACGAACAGATAACTGGGCTCTTTGGACAAAACAAACCAGGAGCTGCACTGCCACTAACAGAGAAGTTTTATTTTTTTAAAATTACCTAAAATTAAACTTTAAGCTTCCTGGAAATGAGATCAAGCCCTGGAGGAGCGAGACCCAATGAATGTCAGAGCTGAGCTAACTCTGCAAGCTGCAGCCAGACTAACATGCCTCTCTCCTAATAAATAACAAATACTCTTGCTTCATTCATAGAGCAATACTTAAAGGAGACACAACCAAGAATCATTTTTCCCTAACTTAAAGTCTTTTTACAACAGTAATTAATATTCTGATGTTGTTATACACCTAACTAATTAAAAATGACACCTTGATTAGACATTTTAGAACTCCTGAGCCGCCTATAAAGGCAAGTATGAGAAGCTCCATGAAAACAATTGCATCTCATTTGTGAACTGACAACATACCAGTTCTATTTCCAAGCGTGTGGTCCCCAGGAGGTCTAAGACTGTGAGGCAAGCTGACCCCTCGCACCCAGTTCAAATTGTCGGCCAGGGAATTTTGCCAACCACATCTGCCATTCTCAAAGGTGCAGGAAGTTCCACATTCACTCTCATCTGTATTATCCCCACAGTTATCTTCAAAATCACAGCTTTGTTCTGGTCTGTAACACTTGCCATTCTGACATGGCCAATAGCCATGTGAGCAGGAGCCTGAAAAGAGAAGAATAGGGGTGTCCTGGTGAATCACACTGCCACGCATCCCAGCAAGGTTACTGGAAGGTTACATCTGAGAGTTTGATATTTAGGAAGAGGAGGGTGGTCCAGACCAGTTTTATTAAAAGCTTTTGGTTCCCCTGAAGTGCCAATCCATTATCAGTTTATTTCTTTTGTATTTTGTCAAGAGATTGCCTAAATAAATGACTGTTTCCCTTGTAAAGCCTTTAAGAGCAAGTTCCAGCCAGGCATTCCTTCACTAACAAAGCTTTCTAGTCTGACTTAATTGCTGACATTCTCCTTTCATGTGGTGTAGGATTAACCTATTTCATTTTAGCTGTTAAATTGAGCTTAGTTTAGCAGCCCCGATTTGGAAGAAAAAAGCTTTTCTATTTTAACTGCAGACGTTTGCCTTTTAATGGATTCCTCCTTCTCTCTCTCTCTTTTTTTTTTCTTTTTTCCAGATGAGTTCAGTGGATTGATGCTGTCCTTTTTGTGTAGTGTTCCTGGCATTATTGAGGGATAATTCTGCTATTGTACAGCCTGAAAACTGTAGGACTCATTTCACAGGATCCATTTCCAAGCTTCATGTTTTCATTTCAGATCATTCTCTGCAGGGCTCTGAATAAAACGCAGCCCCTTCAGTACCTTCTCTAATCTGGAAGGCAGACAAAATTCTGAAATGTACCCTCCCTATTTCCTTCATCCATTCTGCTCTGCCAGTAGCAAATGCACAAGCATAATTTTATTTAAAAATAGGAGTATCACTATATTATCTCAGTAGAGGTAATTTTTTAATAAAATTGTTTTTTATAAAAATAAAACATGGACATGTATGAAAGCTGTACAACTATGGGGAAAATCTGAATTGATAGTGAAAATCACATGGTGCTAAAACCATGTACCCACTACCACTACCTTAATTTAAAAGTGGACCCTATGAAGCTAAATGAAATTCACATAAGGCTGGGTTTTATTAAGGGGTCAAAATAACTGGTTTATTAACAAAGACAATAAGGCACGAGGTATTCAGTTGAGGTGTTGGTAACCTCCATCCCTAGGACCTTTTTTATACCCAACTAGGTGAAAAAGCATTGCTACACCCCTTTGCTGTGGGCTTTGGGTAAAGTGAAACAAGCCTTGAATAAAGAAAACAAACATTCTTGATAAAGAAAACAAACATTAGCACCTGTTTTCTAAGTGCAAATTCCTCCTAACACATATGTATTATAAATAAGTAAATACAAATAACTACTGTAACCCTATAGAAATATCTAGCAAGTTTTCTAGGTAAATGATTCATTTTTAATTCCTGATTTCTTAATAACATAAAAGTACGTTTCATGTTTGCTCTAGAAGACTATGTACGATTTGTCTTTTCACAGTTGCTAAGAGAAAGGAAGAAAAAGTCCTTAACAGAAAGAAGCAAGCCAGAGTAAAAGTCTGACTTGGAAAGTCAAGAACATCAGGTAAAGGTTTTGGAGCTGGAGACAAGGAAAAGGGGTAGGGGTTCTGACTAGAAGAAAAAAACTTGTTTAAAGAACACAGTTACAAGTTTATGAAAGCATCAGTGTAATTCTTGTTAGTGTACAATCTCTGAAAATGGCCCTAGCCAAAAAATGGAGTTATTTTATCAATGTAGCAGTCAGCATCTAATTATTGCTACTTGCAAGACAGATGGAGTCCATCAGAAACAACTTCTCGCTATCAATCTGCTTTAGAATTTCAATCATCTGCATTGTTTCCCAAAGGGTGACAGAGATTTGTTATAAAAGTGCTGCCTAAATTAAATGGTATCTATTTTTAGAAGATAGCTATTAAAATCCTGCATTCCTTTTATGTGATTGCACTAAGAATTTAAGAAAAAATAAATTATTTTGTCAGTAAAATAGGAATTTAAATTTCAGGATATAGTCCATGCTTGGAAATAGTTTTCTTTGCTACTCATCATGATCAATAATTCCAAAAAATATTGCATTTTCAGGTCCCTTTGTAGCATTGCTTCCAATTTCAGATTGAGAAAAAAGTGGAGCCTAAAAGTGGTAGCCTGTTTTCTTAGTAAAACCAAAAAAAAAAAGAATAAAAATAAAAATCCATCTTGAGTCCTGGCATGAATGAATATTTTCAAGCATGTCTAAAGAATGAATGATATTACACTGAATCTGTAATGTGACTTTTTTCTGGATGCACTTCCATAGTATCTTTTCTCTTTTAATGATATAGATCTAAGGCTTTGTAACTGGAAGGAAAAAAAAAAATAACCAACCCAAAACAAACAAACAAAAAACAAGAAAAATCCAAAACCAACCAACCAAAAAAAAGCCCAAACCAAACAAAACCAAAAGACACAACAAACCCACAAAACAGTCCAACAATCCAAATGCTCTGTTAGATGCTTGTGGGTATAATAGAGATACCTAATTGAGAGGAACTTCTCCTTCACAAGGTTCAGTAACCTTTTCCTCCAAGCTGTGTTCCTTGAAGAATATTAGCAGGTAGACTTGTTGCCCGACATAGTAACTTCATAAACACGCTAGGCTGCAGTGGGCCCAAAGGAGCTGTTAAGTATCTTTCAGATCAATAATCTCTGAATTGAAAAGGATTTACACAACAGAGGAAAACAGCTGTACCGGTCAATAATCGCCTTGTTTTATATATCCTGAACAAAATCAACAGATGGAACATTTATATTTGAAAATATGTAATTAGGACAAGGATTAATCACCTTTACGAAATAAAGATGTTTCTCTTAAATGTATTTTGAAAAAAATATACCTGCAAACATCAAGAAGGAAAATCATCCTACTAACAGAACTGATACATGGTTTATCTTCCACATCAATGCACTTTGGATATTATTAAAGGTAGTATATGGGTTGTATCACTGAGGCAGAACAGCAATAAATTATATAATCACAGAATGGTTTTGGTTGGAACAGACCTTTAAGATCATCAAGTCCAACCATTAACCTCACACTGACAGGTCACTACTAAACCCTGTCTCTCAGGGCCACATCTACATATCTTTAAATACCTCCAGGGATGATGACTCACGGGATGACTCCCTGGGCAGTCTGTTCCAACACTTGGCAACACTTTTGGTGAATAAATTGTTCCTAATATCCAACCTAAACATGCTGTGGAGCAACTTTAGGCCATTTCCTCTTATACTATTGCTTGTTACTTGGGAGAAAAGACTGACACCCCCCTTGCCACAACCTACTTTCAGACAGTTGTACAGATAGATAAGATCTCCACTGAGCCTCTTTTTCCTCCGTCTAAACAACCCCAGTTTCTACAGCCACTCCACATAAGACTTGTTCTCAAGATCCTTCACCAGCTTTGTTGCCCTTCTTTGGATAAGCTCCAGTGTCTTCATAATAAGAAACTGTTTGTGTGTTAATCATGTAAACTTCAAACTCTGGCAAGAACAGTTGTTTTCACAAAGATGTAATTCCAGAGAGGGAAAAATTATTCGTAAATCTTTGAAACCATAGCCTGCATCACAACAGGACTTTTCTATGAGGTAGCTAATTTTTATATCACTCTATATTATAGTAATAATTTCATTGGTTGTTTAGTTCCTCTCTGAAAATGTATTAAAATAAAATTTTTGATCCTATTAAATAAATCAATTCTATTAATGTATAAGAATATGCACAAACACACTTTTATTTATTCTTTTATTTCACTTTAGCAGATGGAGGTATTTGAGAAGGACTATCTCAAGATCTTTATATCTGTTCAGAAATACCTTAAACTTAATTTATTTTTTTTTTTATTACTCCAATTCTTTATCACTTATTTCCTCCACAATATTTAGCTTGCTTTTTCTATCAGGATGAAAATCCCTCATGCTCCCTTTGTTGTTTTTGTTTGTTTGGTTTGGTCTTGGTTTTTGTTTGTTGGGGGTTTTTTTAAATATCACTTTGTATTTTACCATTAAAATCCATTACAAGTTCTCACAGTGTGTTTGGCTTTGTATCTGAGTATGCAGTCATTTCATTTGCAGCATTAAAACAAACTTGCTTAGACTAACCATGAAAAATTCCTTTCAGGAATTATCTGATTGCACACATATTGAATGACCATAAGGAGCCCAAATAATGTAATTCGTAAGAGATAAACTTAAGAGATAGATTTATCATGTTCTGTAATTACCTGTAAGAAGGCTAACACTGATAGCAGAAAATTCCAATCTAGTAGAAAAAAACTGC
Source organism: Actenoides hombroni (assembly GCA_024336885.1). NCBI lineage: Eukaryota > Metazoa > Chordata > Aves > Coraciiformes > Alcedinidae > Actenoides > Actenoides hombroni. The sequence continues at coordinate 792,443 of WUAM01000209.1, forward strand.
AATATTACACGCTGGAAAATTGAAGTTAGTGAAGTTCAAATTAAAATAAAATTATCGAGTAATTAATCATTGAACAGATAATCAAACACTGTGATAAATTCTCTATCAGTTAAGAACTTTAAATAGAGACTGAATTATTTGCCTTATTTTAACTTAAAACTATGTGGTAAAACAAGGAAAATTCTAGATGAAAACCTGTTTAGTGTTATACAGGAGCTTAAATTAAATATTAATAATAGTGCCTTTTGGTTTTAAAAATCAAAGTGCAGTTGCAGACCTTAATTTGCTTATATAAGTATGAGAATGCATAACAGATAACTAAATGTTTATCCATGCTTATAGTAGCTACAAAATAGAGATGAAATTAACAAATTTCTCCATGAGATTCCAATCTTCTTGAATTTAGCCCTTTAAATATCTTTGCTTATTGGAAATAAATTAAGCACAATAACAAAACTAATAAAGATAAATAAGATGAGAACTTCTAGAATATTGCAAAACCATAATTGTATGTGGGATTACACTTGTTATTATTCTAGTCATAAGCACTAAACCTTTAATTTCCGTAATTTACACTTGTTTATTTTTCAGCTCTTATATCAACATTGCTTTAAAATCACCAGCTAATTAATTTTTTAGAATGACAGGAAACAGATTGGTGATAATTATGTTCCAAAAGTTGTTAATCTTGTGCTTCTTATTATATTTAATGTTATCATCATCTATATTTTCCAATCCTAAATCAACTGAATAGTATAGTTTACAATTCTCATAAGTATTAGAACAACACATCAGTAGGCTTGAAAAGATAGGATTGCTTCAAAATATTTTCACAAGGTTTTATTTACCGTCACATAGCTAGAAGTATACTTGTTTCTAAATTAAAGCTAGACTTCTGTAGAACCATAATCTGGTATAGAAGCCTGAGTAATTAATCAGCAGGCTAAGAGTTTGACATCCCAGGGATAGGGACTCTCTAAATAATTTAGATCTGAGTTTTTCCCTGCAACAATTACTCCATTATCATTCTTGCTCTGAGTTGACATTACTGTCTGACTGAAGTGTATGTGTCCTTAAAAAAAAAAAAAAATTAACAAGAACATCTTTCCTGTAATATCTCACCAGTATAACCCAAGGACATGAAGTAGAGTGCTTTCATCACAGTTGATGATGCATGGTAATAATGACTTGTCAGCACAAGAATGTGAAAAATGCATCTCATTTCAAAAGAAAAGCTTTAGAAATGACAACAGTTTTTAAAGACAAGTTGAAGTGCTAGAAAAAAGACTCATGGTGAATAAGAAGAGACATAGGCCTGGATTCAATAACAGATACTCTTTCTATTGCAATTACATGCAGACTTTTTCTTCCTTGCCAGAAGACCAAAATAAGACACGTGTTATAATGATTATTCCAGTGTTAATCAGATGGTTTAAATCTTCAAAATAAAGAATTGGACAGACAAGGAAAACTGCTGTAGCAGGGCATGTGGATAACGGGAACAGGGATATATAGATTCTTACATACAGTCTTCCCTTTCCAAAGCCAAGCTGAAATTTAGAACTCCTTTTCTTGAGGATGGACAAAGAAATACTAGGACAAAATTTAATCTACATCTACTTTTTAGGCAAAGCTTTTTTTGGAAACACTACTACTCATCAATTATAGTGAGAAAGATTAAATACTAACCAACCTGAAAAGCTTAACTCACTCACCTGAGTTTACTTTTAGTAAATAGAATAAAATATAATGAAATAAAGTTGTGCTTTGCCATGTTCTGGCTCAATCAAATTAAAGCTAAATATTCACTGCCTGGACTCCTTCGCAAAGACACAAAAAGAATAAATGTTCCTTAGCAATAAAATCCACAATCCTAAAAATATTTCATACATTTAAAAAATAGATTTTCTTTTTTATTTCATTGATGACTTTCATTAGTAGTATGCATTTTTAGGTCAAAAGGCTGAAACTCAAGTCTTTCAATTCCAAGTTTCTCTATCACAGAAAGCAACCATACAACTGCTGTGCCATGGGAGAATATATTGGTGTAGCAGGTCTGGAAGGAAGCCTGTCAAGTTGCCTTCTGAAGATCTCCAGACTTGACTCCGAGTTCTAACATATCCTTTCAAGGCACAATTCAACAGCTCACCTAAAATGCATTATATAACTGTACACTGACACCTCACTTGAGCAGCTAGATGTTTTATCAAACCTTTTATCAAAACCTGAAGTGATGCATATCTGCTGACATCTCTACCTTAGAGTCCAAAGTCATTTAGTTGTGACCTTCAGATTAACAGTCCAATGGCCGATTGTTTGAAGGGTGGAAGTAGGTACTCTATTTGCATTTCCTGGTGCCTAGCACAGACTACCAGTGGTCTTTATGGCTACTACCCAGTGGTTTCACTGCTGGTACTTCTAATGGAAGAAAAATCTGCAGATCGACTCTAAAAGGTGGCTTGAAGTAAAGCAGAAACTCATAAATCAGAAGAGTTTGAGCATGAGAAATGGGGTGTACAAACTCTGAATAGCTGAGATACATCAGCAGGGAATTTGTATAAGGGAACCAAAGGAAAGCTGGGTAGATACTGAACTAAAAGCATTTGCTGATGATGTAATCCAGGCTGAAGGAAGAGAGATCTTCACTGGCTGCACTGGAATATACGTTCCTTTCACATTCTTCATCATACTCCCAGTTGGATATAGTGAAAGATGGAAGCTGCAGTGCCGGGATAAACTCCCTTGATACAATTTGCCAGCACTGCCAGACTGTGCTAAGTAAATGTGAGGGGTGGAAAATGTTTCCCTCAAATCCCATTCAAAGCTGTTTATTGTCAGTTTAGGATCTCTACAATCTGTTCCATTATAAATCAGTATTAATATTCTACAATACAAATGTAAATTACAAAGGAATATTATATTCTCTCTGGAATATTCTCAATTATGTACAGGCAGGATGAAAGTGTGAAAGAGCTACAAGAAACATAATTTGCACAGAATATCTATAAACAACTATGACATTTAAACACAGCTATGTTTAAACTCTTTAGCGATAATAAAGTAAGACTTGGGAGAAACTGGAGAAGTCCAAATAAGGAATAAGTTTCAGGATTACTGTATTTACCATATGATATTACAAAACTTTCTATCTCTGTTACACAGAATGCTATGTTGAGATGAAGAGGACACAATGATTAAAAGATGTTATGAATGTCTTGAACAGCCTAGCACACACATTTGAGACTACTGGAAAGGTCAATAGGAAAATGAAAAATGCATTTTGCTTGATGGAAGAGAAAGATGCAAACAAACTCTTTAATTACTCATTATTTAAAAAAAAAAAAAAAAGCATAGCTTCTAATATGGTCAGCTTTTCCTTTCCCGCTGTGTTACAGTCATGTTTGCTCTCAGACAATGAAAGAAAAAGATGAAAAAATATACCTATCAAGTCAGCATAAGTGGTCTGAGGTGAGATTGTGCAACAATTGCATTTGGAAGCTGTATGCTCCAATTTCACTTATACAGTTAATGTATCCTAATATGATTAAGTAGTTCTGTACCTTATTTTTTTTCCAGCCAGTATGAATGACTAAGACAAAAGCATTTTTTATTCATTATCGTAATTTACCATTAGCCCAATCACACACAACCAAAGGCAGTATTCCCCAAAGCAGTAATAGCTGTATCAGCTGTACCTCGATTCAGTATGTGTCCATGTTCAGCAGGACTCTTTGAGGTAAGCAAATAGTAGCACATAAGCTTAACAAGTGACTGAACAGGGAAACAGCAGAAAAGTTTATGGTTGGAAAGAGGGCCCTAATGAAATTGGTTTATCCCACTTCACAGGAATCTGGGTTTTAAAAGAAATTTCTCAAATTGCTATGTCTAGTTCACTTTTATGAAAGACAACAACCTCAAGCAATTTTTCTGCCTTCAATATAATCAGTAACTTTCTCCATTGCTGTTACTGAAAGGTTATTTTTCAGTTTTCAGATAAGGGACCCTTTTAGGATCTAGTCTAAATTTATTCATGACCAGTTTGGATACAATGATTCGTATACAAGCTCTGCCATTATGTAATGACATTTAATAAAAATATTAGTTCACAAACCTTTCTGTCAAACATGGCACATTCTAGTCTTTGACAAAATATGGAAATGATGCTTTACATATCCTTAAGTTTAGCTGTAATAGCATCAAAGTAAAGCTGTCATATATAAAGCTTTATGCAGCCAATTCATAAACACTTTTATCAAATTAAAAAATGCTTGTCCTAAAATCCAGTACTGGCATTTTTTACTGGCAAAGACACACAGAATATTAAAGTCTATCATTAATTCAATTACACTAAGGTTTTTAAAGATCTTCAAAATAAACACAGACTAAACAAGAAAGCATATTTGAAGGCCCTCTCCTATAACAGATATTAGTTATTTCTAATCTCTTAATTTCTATTAATTTGAAGGTAATATTCTGACCTTTTAAATTTTCCTCTGAAGCTGACCTGGTATTAGCCATAACCCTCAACCTCTGCTATAAAACCTCAGTTTTAAAACCACAGTGATACTGGAAGCATTAGCTTCCATAGTGTTACCTGCCAGACACTAGTCAGTGTGACTCTAATGTCTTGAATCTAAATTGTCTTCTTAATGACTCAGTCTTGAATAGCTGCAATATCCACTTGTGAAATAATTTTACTGCAGTTCCATATGCAAAAATGTCAATGACCTGGTCTGAGCAGAGACAAAAAAAGGAGGGGCTGAGGACCTGAGCTGACACCTTGTGAAAGAGGTGAAAGCAAGAGGATTTCAAAGGGAAAAGATTTAGAATTGAACAGAAACATCTAACAAAGACAAAATCTCATCTCAGTAAGGTGCATACAAAAGGGAAATGTTAATAGAACCACCCAGAGTGTCAGGTTGCAACCACTGACCACAATCAGAAGCAGATGTCATATGGAGAGGTTGTAATGCACCACCATTCTATGATAACTGCTTAGTCTACAGTGTGTGTGTCACATCCCATAGATGAGATACTGTACCAATACTATGGGAAACACTCTGTATCTTCCAGCACACTAAGGCTGTCAACCTAAATGTGCAACACTAGGCATTAATTTCTGCATAAGCTGCAGCAAGGCAACTCAAAAAACATTTCTCATAAAGTAAATCTAAATCAACCTAGGAAAAGAAAGAGACCTGTAAGAGACGATGAAAATAAAATTATGCCAAAAGGAGTTTAAAAATATGAACTTAAATGGCATTCAGCTCACAAGGAGACATATACTTTATGTTTACATATAGGCAAGCTAAGTGCCATTAAAACTGATGGAAACCTGGTTGGAAGCAATTGTTGGACTTCAAAGATTGATCATGTCATGCTAAAATATAAACCTAGAGTTTTATTTGGTTGTCCACACAGATGGAATTCCAAAATGTCTAAGACGTGACTCCCTGTCACCATCTGCTACCCCTGAAGGGCATATGCTTTACATGCATCCTTTTACACACCTGGCAGAACTGTGGGGATTTCTTAGACATTACAGCATCACAAACAACAACAGATGCGAATATGTGTACAATTCAGTTGTGTTGAGTGACTGGGCAGCAAAAAAAGCAGTATAACGCAACTACTGTAATTGGAATTTCGATACCTAACATATCCTGACTACACCTAGATGTACAGGACATCTGATTTGAGTCTTAGCTTGGAGCTGAATCTTACACTAAATATTTTCAGTATTAGATAAATCTGATAAAATTTGGATTTACTCTACCTAACGATTTATTATGCACATTAAGATGGTTTTATCACTTCTCTTACCCCAAACTCCATTTTTCACTCAAGATACCTAAAAATGCAGCACAGAAATATTAAGAGCTTTCCTGAAACAAAAAGTTTACTAAAACAGGTGGAGAAAAGAATCTTGGTCTTTCCAGTTCACTGACATATTCGGTCTGCCCCCTAGATGAAAAAGAAAGTCTGCTAGCTTTTTTTCCCTGTGCTTGGTGAAGACCATGCATCCTCAGTCAACAACCACCCATCATTTTTTATTGAGGACAACTTCTGTGATTGGAAATATCCAAAGATCAAAAAAGTACTTTTTTGAATTTCCATTTCTTCAATCTCTTCTCTTTGTGCAGGACACATGAGGTGATCTGACTTTTGAGCATAAACCAAGCGTGGTCCTTCCACACTCAGGAATGCTCTATACATTTTGATAACTAACAGTCTTTTTATTACATATTTACTAATTTTGTTTATTCTACTACTAAACAGCAATCCAGGCACATCTTGTGCTAATTAGTTTGGCATCTTGTGAAAGCTACAATATCATTCTGCTTGGCATATTCTGTTGAAAAGTTTGAGAACAAAGTAAGTCACAGAATGAATACGAAGCTGTGCAGTGAATTGCCTCAAATGTTCCTTGACATAAAGCACAAAATATAAACTGAGCTTTCAAATAAAGTTTACTAATATCTTATACAAAATAATGTTTTCCTTTGTTTAATGTATACCATATTGTAAATGTAAACTAGGAAAGTAAAATACAGTTCAAAGTACCTACTGATAAATAAAGTCACTTCAAGTTCAGCTTGTTTCCTACAGTCAGAGAGGGACATAAAAGAAACACACACATGCTGGAACAGGCTGCACAGAGAGCTTGTGGAGTCTCCTCTAGAGACTTTCAAAACCTTTTCTGGCAGTGAGGGGGTGGACTCTATGATCTCCAGAGGTCCCTTCCAATCCCTACCATTCTATGATTCTATCCCTTCAGTCTTAGCTACACATGGAAATTTTGTTCCAGGATGTCTAGACAATTCAAATGTTCAGCAAATGTGTACTTCACTAAAGGTAAAATCAGACTAGATACTGTGAAATATAACTTTTTTCTAGATAACTTCTGCTATTGCAAGACTCAGTAATAACAACACTTGATATTTCTAAGAATGCCCTGTACTGCAGCATTATTTCTCTACTTTTAGATGTGGGAAGATAAAAAGTAATAATTACACTCAAGTAAAAGTGATTTGCTAGCTAGTTCTTGGAATGAAAAGCAGGGTTAGAGGTCTCATGCTCTCAGTTCACCCAGGCAGAGGCAGGCTCTGTGTATGGAATATGTAACACATTGAGAAAGGTCTGAGCTACTAATGCCAGTAACACAGAGTCCTATGAAAGCTTAAATTTGGTAAAAGTCTTCTTACTTAGTTCTACCATTAGGGAGAAAATAAAAGAGCAGGACTCTTAAACAAGGTTTTCCTTTATAAATATAGTACCAGGAAATCCTCTTGCACTTTAAGGAACAATTGTGTCTTTGGTTAGAAAAGCTATTCTCTTACCCCATCTACCCATTGCCAAAAGGAACCACCAGTTTATACAATGGATGTAGATATAAATACCTGCCCTCACCTGCTGCTCAGAGACTCACTTCAAAGTGCCAGCACTGAAAATACATTTCTTCTGACCTGATACTTGTTCGGATGTCTGCTCTGCAACATGCTTGGGTCTGTGGAGACCCAAGAGCTATGGAAAGTTCTGGAGTTGTTAAACTTTTTTGAGAAAAAGAAAAACAAGTGCTGACAATGCCCTACTTCCAAGGACCTTAGATGACATTAATCACATTCTGTTGTCCAGTTTCTGGAGTTGTAATCAGTTACGGGCCCAGTTCAGGCTCTGCTCTGACTGCTGATCCAGTCTTTGAGATTTATTTCACATTCAATGTATTAAGTCTAGGAATACCTAAAGGAAACCTTTTGTTTCTTTGAGATGAAATTAAAGTATGAGAAACTTCTGCAAATTATCTATACTTTACTGTACGTACAAATACTGAAATCAGTTGCAGATAGAAATATATCCTACATCCCCAAAGAATGTTGGAAAAAAAATATTTTTAATTCCAATGTATCTTTAAAATTACAAACCATTCTAAATTTTTGTAATTATTTTGCAAATTAGGCCGGTATAAATAAATGGGAATATTTTTTTTTTTTACTTTACTTTTTTGCAAAACATCATACAACTTAGTAAAGCTAGATCTCAAAAACAAATGAGGAAAATAAGAGTCCTAGCTGTGAACAAACAAAAAGAAGAAACTGTGGAATGAAATAGGTGGACCAAGAGGAGATATTTCCAATTAAACTCAAAGTACAGTGACAGAAGTACTGACAGAAGTTAGCTGAAGAAAGCTTCATTGACTAAAAACATAAAATGTGACAATCCAGGCTATATATTTTGTCTCCTTCACTACCAATAAAAAGATAATTTTCTTCATAACAGTGAGACAATATATGTATAAGTTGAACTCAAGTCACCTGTATATATGACTACTATTTGCTTTATGTCCAGCTACTAAATAAATCTACTTATTCTACAGTATTTCCATCGTCTTTCTGAAATGTATGGAATAATTGTATCTTGTGCCAAAAAAGAGAGAGAAAAATTTAAACGTGTCAACTTACTATTTATAAAAGTCTCGACTATAACCATAAACATTTATTTTTATATTATTACATAGGTGAAATTTAATATTGCCACTTGCATGGAATTTCATTCTATATACGTCTCAGGCTGTTTCTGTTCATGTACTAAATAAGAAAAGAAAAAATTTCACAACCTGCTCTATGCGATTAAGACAACTATAAAGGTATATTCCATCTTCCAAAAGTTCAAGGATGTATAAGAAATTATGAGTGCTCTTTATAGTATTGCAGTTTTGTTGTCGTTGCTGATTTTGGTGTTGGTTGGGGTTTTTTTCTCCCATAACTGATTTTACAGTGCTTTAAACATTCCACTTTATTTGTTTTACATCCTGTTCTCTCAGCAATGGTCAATGGTGGTTGCTTCAAAGGAAGATGTAAACGTTTTGTTATTCAATTAGTTGTGCATGAGGAGACATTTTTTTCCTCTTTTCAATAGAGGATCACACTATGCACTGAAGCATAGAATACGATTGTTCTTGTAATTATATATTAGAATAACTGCCAAGGTTATTCCTATTTTTGTATCTGGAAATTTTTATAAATCTAATTATATCTGCAAAAGAGTGATTATCCTTTGATCTTCAGAGTACACTTTAAAGTTTTGGTTAATATTCCAAATTAAAATATTTTAGAATATCTATTTTAGAATATTTCCTGACTATTATATTCCTTTGCCTTTATTTATTTTAATTTTAGCTATATTGCTGAATTCTATGTATTTCCTTTTTCTTTTTAATTAGACATTCATGTTAAAATTATTCAAAAAACAGTGTGAGGGAAAAAAAAACAACCCTAAACAACTAAAAGAAACAATAACCCAACCAATGAACAAAAGAAAATTGTAACAAGGCTGTATTATTTAATGTTTACTCATAAAAGACTACGGAAGTGCATAAGTAGTAAGTTGAGAAACTCTGCTAATGATATGAAGTTATTCAAGGTGATATGACCTAGGCATAATTATGAATAATAGGAAAAGTATATTGTGAAAATGAAGTCGCTTTAAGTGACAGTACCCAGTGCTTGTTTTACACTGGGCAGACTCCCTGACATCCTCTGCCATTACAGTGTGCTGGACTTCCTTATAATCCCTCTAACACAGCTGCCAGCCCAAAGCAGGTATGTCAGGTATCTTACACAACTAAATGGAGCTAATCAGCCACAGATAAGCAAATTAATTGCATTGTGAGTTACTGGCAATGAAATGCAATGTTAATTGAGTTATACAGAACAATGCAATCTTCACATATGGGTGATGGATTCCAATCATTATCACTACTAAAGAGCAACACAGCAGAGTACTGAAGATAACTCCAGGAACACATCAACCCAATGCTCAAAAAGGGCAAAGCAAATAAGATTTCAGGATTTATCAAGACGCAGAGCAAAGAGAGAAATAAAATTTTGCTACAGTATTATTCCACTGTTGACTCATTTCCTAAATACACAGATGTGATTTTATGATCTCAAAAGATTATAGTAGATTTTTAAGGTAAAGAAAGGAAAACATACAAAATAGTTTCCATGTAATAAATTAGCTGGAACTCCTTCAGTGTGCAATGTTACTTAAGGATGATTGAATAGACATGGATATAGATTAGGGGGTTTTGTCTGTTGTTCACCACCATTTTCAGTAAAGATATTATCAAATAGGGGACAGGGTGAAAAGAGTCACTTTGTCTCAGCAACTGGCAGACATGTACATCTTGCTGCCAAAAATGAGGGGGGGTTTAAATTTTTGAATGTGTTCCCTGTAAAACAAGACTCTATACAGAAGGCAAAACCATTAAGGTTTATTACATATGCAAAACTACATTCAGTTCATAAGGTCTTCTAAGAAAGAATCATTAGGAACATTATGAGGAAGCATATATGCCTGGTCTATTTTGGTTCCTACTCAGCATCTCTCATTGACAGAGATGGAGACAGGATACCAAACGAAATGGAACTTGATATGAACTCCTGTGAATATTCCTATGTTCTTAAAGACACACATAACACTTCAGTGACTACCTTTTAATTTGTTAGAAATAACTGTCTTTTCTACAAAACTGAGGTCAACAGCCACCAGTTCACTTGTATCTGTGAATAACTTTTCTCTATTGTGGCCTGCTAATCTGACCAGGCAGCCCTTGACAGGTATTCTATTCCCAGGTAAGTGGCAGGCACACATGAACAGAAACTCTGATGGAGGGATCTGCCTTTTTCATAGCCAGTGACAACACTTCAGGAGGCAAAGGAGGGAAAGAACAGAGAGGATGAGCAAATTTGCAGATCATGAAACTTCTTGTCTAATTCATGGGTTTTTTATGTAAAAAAAAAAAAAAAATGTATGTTCAAAATATAACTCATACCAATAGTCTCACATTTTGTGGGCAGAGTCAGACAGCACCTTAGTCTGCAAGCATTCTGGGGGGAGTCATATAAATACCTTTGAAAATATTGCTGCACGATGAAGAAGAATGTGTGAACACCTCCTGGATAGGCCATAGCTTTGAAAAGTATTAACTCCCCTTCTATCGGAAAGAGCATATAGAAAATATCTATCACTTCATCTTTGAAGCATAATGGAGAGAAAGAGTGGTTGAGTGTGGGGAAAATATGCTACCTGACCTGTGCAATCCTGCCAGCTTGCCAGGTCCATAGGAAGGTCTATGTTATTTCAGACAAAACTTTGGTGGATAGACCTTGGCTTGATGTCAGCTGTCCACCAAAACTGCTCTATCACTCCCCTCCTCAGATGGACAGGGGAGATAAAATATAAAGAAAGGCTCCTGATTAAGATCAAGACAGGGAGACAAGAAACTGTATCAGATGATTTTTTTAAAGTCATTTGTTCAGTTTGCAGAATACCAATTTTAGATTGGCATGTTGTAAAAATTACTAAATAAGCTCTTCAAATTGCGAGAGAAAAACACTAAAAAAGCAAACTTCATTTGGGTGAAGAGAAGGGGAAGAGAAGATTATGGCAGTCACTATTCACTGTGTAATTTTGAGTACCTAAAATGATGGAAAAATTCCTTGAAAGTCCTGAGTAAAGGAAACATATGTCCTTAATAGAGGACCTTACTAACCATCTAGAAAAATATTCATCTGAGTCAATTCTGCATTATCATATTATGAGAATAGACCTCAAAAGCTATGAATGTCTCAGAGAGAAAACACTTCAACTTTCTTAACAAATATTCTCTCTAGATGGAGACAAGAAAGGAGATCTCTGCTGCATGATCTTCTTCATCCTCAGAAACTTTAAAAGATTTGACTGATGGATACAAATACTTCATTTTTAGTTATACTCTCCTTTTGTCTGCATATAAGCAGAGAAATCTAGGAGTCCAGATTTTTGCAGCTGATCCTCACAGTCATTCTAGCTGCTTATAGTTTGTAAAGTTACATCACAGACCACTTTTCACAGCCTTCAGCATGCTTTTTGCCACTGTTCGGAACATTTCTGTAGGCAGGAGTAGATTTCAGACTCATGTTTCTAAGCATACATACAAGCAATGATCCAAACAGATACCACTGCTAAATAGCAACTCTAAGTTAGAACCCTCTGTGGCTGATGTAAACTATTATTCAGGACAAGTGAAAGTTGTTGAAATAGAAAAGGTGGCTCACTCTATGAATTAATTTTATTTTGACCATTATCTCAAAATGTTGTGAATCTACAAAGTTCACAAAATACCTCTTAGATGAGCTACACAAAAAAAAAAAAAGAAAACACCAAAAACCCCAAACTACAAAACACGAATAAAATCAGTCTCTGTTACGCTTTTTCCTGATATTTTAGTACGTTTTTTATTATATACTTCATGAAGGCATTTTGGAACATCCTTTACTATCAAAGCCAAAGCTTTTAAAGTTTCTAACATTGCCACAGGGACTTGCATCTACCATTAAGAGGATAGGATCTGAAAACATGAAAGACAAAGAATGAGAAATCTCAGCTAGTGTTCCTCTTGGGGTAACATTCATGTAAAGCTGAACTTTAAAATACTAATCTCATTTGCAATAAATTTCCATTACTGTTTTCACAGAAGCAGGAAGCCAATACTAGGTGCTGTAACTGGCAACTTATCAGAGATATATCTGGAAAATATTGTCCATATCTTTCCTGATGATCTTGTGCACAAAGTACAGTGTAATTTCTTGGGTTTGATGTAGTCTCATCAGTGTTACTTCCCAGCACCTGAGCAGTGCTTAATGATATCCTAAAGGGGAAGGCTACTTATTAGCAACAGTAACAAGCAAAACAGCTCACATAAATTAATGACCCATTCTCCTAGTAGTCCTTAATACGAGGATATATTGTTTTATTGATCAGAAAGATACAGAAATGATATAAAATTACTTGCTGCAGCCATGCAAGAAATTTATAGTATGCCCAGGAACAAAACGCATCTCCTAAAGTCTACATTGGGGGTTTACATTTCAGTAGCTCTGGTGATAAATGTGGAAAGAAGAAAGAGATTTGTCCTGTTCTGTCAGAAAGCGTCTCCCCTTTATCACTCGCGTCCAAGCAAATCTTAGTAATGAACAACACCAGTGCTTTCAGGAGCGGTTCTTACCTTTGGATCCATCCCCACTGGAACTTTATTGGTTTTGGTAGGTTTTTTCCTGAAACTTATTTCCCTTGTGCAGTGAGGACAGTGCAAATAGTTGCACCAATGCTGACACCACACCGCAAAGGAGGAAGATGGATATGGAGCCTTAATGATATCAGCGGGAATTCCCACTAACCAAAAAGCATTAAATCCCACTGGCCTTATTGCTATCTGTCCATGCTGGCTTTGTCCTACTCTTAGGTTTTCATTTTACAGTAACTTTATTTTACAATTACTGATAAACAAATCCCACTAAATTAAGCAGGATATTGTCTAAGTATACATGGCTGGAAATAAGTCTTGCAGATTCACAAGAGTTGACTCGGAACCCAAACAAATATATCATACAGTAATTTTAGAATTTCAAAGACCTAATTAAAAGCGTGTTAGTTTCAACATGTCTAGAGAGATATGTAATCTGTTGCTCTTTTGAAGGAAAGAAAAATAAAGCAATCGCTGCTATTCATTTTTTCTGGACTTACACAGACTGCAGGAACATACCTGTTGGAGGCTGCATTGTGGGTTGTTCTGGTAAAAACTCCTGGGATGGCAAGCATTCCCTGGAAAATGTGAGGTCATCAAGTGCTATGCCATCTTTGGGACCTTTTCCAGCTATCCCTTCAAAGACAACTTGGAAATCTTCATCTGCATCTCCAGCCAGGATCAGTGCCATGTGCTTCCAGAAATTTCCCTGGTTTCCAGTAAGACTGAGGAGAATCTTTTCATGTTCTGTTGTAGTCCTCTGGTAGACAATCAGTGATCCAACATGATCTCCATACATATGGTAGTAGAAAAGTATCTGTAACCAAGAACAATAGCATCAAGTAAACAATAGGTGACTTAAGACACATTCTGCTATTGTACTTACCCTGACTAAAATTGACCTTCACTAGTAGCATTCAGAATAGCCCTTAATTTCACCAATTAAAACCCAATACAACTAAAACACACACTAAAAGACTTCCTAGTGAAAATTTTTGAACTATTACATAAACCAAACTTTGATGTCAACATTACAGCATTGTGACAGCTGATCTTGCATGTGTTTGAATAACTCTTGCATGTAAGTATGAAATTAAAATATTTGATAAGGAAACAGAGGAATGAAGCAGTGCCATTTACAAGATGGAAAGTAACTTCAGTTTACTGAACACTTTTCTGATTATAAAATGTGTTTGTACTAGATTATAGAGCGTGTAATGAGAAAATCTTCTGTAAACTTATATTGAAGCAAAACTTCTACAGGGACTGCAGAAATACAAAAAAATAATAGCTAAAATAAAACATAAGAGGTCCTTAGATTAGAAAGAAGTAATTTGTATTTTTAATTAAAAATGGGGGAAAAAAATTATAAAGTACAAAAGTAAGATCAAGTACATAAAGAAAGTCACTGTGAAGAATCATAACCATTAACTGTTATGTCAGTTATTTTCAGTTCAAGAACAACAAAAGAATAGTACTGGATCAAATTAATACTTATTCCAGATCAATATCTTGTTGCTGACAAAGATCAGAATATATATCCAAGAATGATTTAGAAAGCAATTCATGCTGCAATATATGAGAACATGTCTATAGCTCAAATTTCTTCCTAGTCTGATGCATATCACAAGCCTTAAAGAATGAACTCAATCTTATTAATTATAGCTATAAAAATATAACAGCAAATATTATGATATCCATGTAAATGTAATGTCACATTCCTTTGTGTTACCTGGTGCTATAGGATTTCAAAGGCTTCTGCAGTCTATTGCATAGCATAAATACACTTTTTAAATAAAAAGCCACATTTCTATTTAACTGATTTTCTGTAATTATTGATTAGTAAATCCACCAAGAGTTTTGTGTTATACGTCTTTTGAAATTTTTATTGTGTTCACTTTCAGAATGTCTTCTGTGCAATGAAGTAGTCAAATATAATTTTTATAAGTCAGTTTTCTTGTATGGAAATATTTCTATTCCACTGCCCATTGCCTCTCCTGCAACTACTCTGCTTCTCTTAAAATCCTTCTTTAAATGAGGTATTATTCAATGTATTTGAGTATCTTTAAACTTATAATCATTTTAACAATTTTAGGATTAATTTCTATTTCTTTTTACTACAGCTGAATTTTGTTTGATTTTCTGACTGTCATTAAATTCTGAGCAGCTATTTTCATAGAGCTTCCTCCTGCATTCCTCCTGATTGGCTACAATTGTTTTCCAAACTACCAGACTCTATCGTGTATGTTGGCCTTACTTTTATAATCATTGAATAACTCTCCCCATGCCCAGCCACCAACATTACTTTATGGGCTTCATACTTATTTGCAATATTCTTAATTACATGGAATCATTTTATATATTTGACTTAACAAACAGGTTTTCTAGTCTATTAACATTTTTTCTAGACATATCATATAGTAGTAATGTCATCTTGATAATAGCTATGCACAAATTTAATTTTAAGCATGTATTCAAGACCTTCCAGGGCTGGGGTCCCACATTACTCAGGCTTGAAGTATAATTCATGTGAAATATTCATTCCCATACTTAATTTGCTTTGCATCAGCATGTAGACTAGCTGTCTAGTCTTACTTCGCTAAGGTTCTCTAGATATTGCCATTCATCAGCTGGCTACTCAATCTTTCCAGGTCTATCCTGAAGAATTTATCATCAGTTTTTGAAAACTAAAAATAAGTAACAGCTACTTTTATTTGTAACTAATTTTCTGATACTGAAATAAAATTGGAAAGGTTACAGTGAAAAAAAACCCAATACTTGAAAAAACAAACAAGCAGCTCTCCCCCCGCCCCAGACACTGTGCCTATCACAAAGGAATTACTGACACTAATGACATCTTTCATATTTTTAATTAAAATTATTTTACTTCATTCTTAAATTCCCTCAGAATCACAACATATGGCATATGCTTTGTTTTCTTATTACAGCTAAATTTAAGACTTTGTTCCAACATTATCTCTTTCAGCACTACAGTGTGCAACAATGCTGCTGCAACACTGTTTCTAAGGTGCAGCTCTCAGGCTGGTATTTCTACATAATGTTCTGCAGCAAATACTAATCCAAAGGTATTTAAGTTTCTTTTAAGCATTTTCAACATGATTTTCTATATTATTACACAATAGTATATATAGATTTCCTGGCTTTCTTGTGGGTAGACATTTCCAGATAATACAAGTATTTATCACTAGTGCCTTGAAGCAGAATTCTCCCTCTTTCCTGGTTTTATTTTGGCATAGTCTAGCTTTCTACATAGACTGTTTTCATTGGACTTCTACTCTTTTTGAAGGTGCAGCTTGGTTTTTCAAAGTCTTGTATACAAACAAACTTTTTTTTTTTTTTTTTTTAAATCTATGTCCCTTTTTATTTGTTGATGTATACTTGTTTTCTCTGTATAAAACTCTTGTCCTACTGATGTAAATGTACATGTCTAATTTACCTGAATGGATCTAAGATCCCAATCATATGTTGTAACATATGATGTACCATTTGCTTCCCTAATAACCATAAAAAGGAGGAAAATACTTAAAGGGACTGTTTGATCTGCTAAGATGAAGCTCTGGGTCTTGAAATAATTTTTTCATTAATACAATTTCCTTTACCAGAAATTCCACTTCCCTTGGTGAAAGTTTCAACTGGTCAGAACCATCAAAAAAACCCCCATAAAATGTTATAAACGTGACTGAGTGTTTCCGGCTCTATCGTTTATATAGAAGCTTTTTCTGTAGAAGGAGCATACACCCCTTTTTTAGTAAATAATTCTCAGTGTAACAAAAAAAATAGTTTCCAATAGTTATGTTCCAAGAATTTCATTGCATTTAATGTGTGATACATCATAAATATTCAGATTTGAACCTGTCGTTCTCATTTAATTCTAATTTAATATACATTTTCATAGATAG
Organism: Actenoides hombroni; assembly: GCA_024336885.1. Lineage (NCBI taxonomy): Eukaryota > Metazoa > Chordata > Aves > Coraciiformes > Alcedinidae > Actenoides > Actenoides hombroni. Next base: position 809,429 of record WUAM01000209.1, read on the forward strand.
AAGTTAAATAGAGGAAACATTATTTTTAAAGCATAAAAATATTATAAGGTTAAAGAGATGTTTTCAAATGTGATGCTAGGGAAAGAAGCAAACACTTCCAAGTTCATGTGAGCAGAATTTTTTTATTACTGTATTTATTTTAGGCAATCTAGAAAGCTAACTTAGGAAACTTGAGATCATGGTTCAAATTTTGAAGAGGTTTTTTTATAATAAATAGATTAAGTTTTTCTACTGACATATTGAAATTAGTCAAGTTTTGTTTGGATCATAAAATCAAGCCACCTATGTTTAATACCTCCTGGCTTTCTTATCTTTAAAGAGTTTTGGGAGTTTTCAAATAGTCGGAAGAATGTCAAACACACTGCCTAGAAATCTCAGTCATGTGTACAGAGTACGAGATAAAAGAAACTAGAGGCAAATGAATGGATATTTTGAACAGAGATGTCATCTGTGTATAGAGTAAAACTTTTTAGGAATGTTTCAGTCTAAGACGACCTTCATTTGACAAGCATAATGCCATGATAACACTGTCAGTTTAATTCAAAGGCTTTTTAAAAAACAGCTCCTCTTCACTAATATTATCCCCTTGAGAGAGCTAGTTATTAGGCAGATGTATAAAGGTAAGCAAAGTGAGACCAGTGAGGACAAAAATCTAATATAAAAGAGTCACATATCCTACTTTACAGGCATAAACTCAATAAAATTTTACATCTTCCATAAATATAAATACATTGATATCATCTCTCAGGCAAGTTACTAGACCAGTATCTCCAACAAATTAATTAAGAATTCCATGTGTGGCATCAGTAGTGGAGATACTCCAAATGCTGGAGAGTGAAATGGTTATTTTATGAACAGATTATTAGAGAGCTCTTGAGCTTATTTTACTGGGTAAAGTTAGATAGCAAACAAACATTCTCGTTGCCAACTTAGACAGATCTTCATGTATTAATAGCAAAATACTTAGCAAAATAATAGCCTGAATGTTTTTTTTACTCACAGTAGTTCCAAAATTCTTAACCCTAGATTCTAGGCTGGCATGCAACTTAGACCACCCTGCATTTGTTTTCAGTTCCTTTCAACCCTAGTAACTCACAGAATGCCATAAAATCTGTTAGCATCCTATTTGAGATATTAATACCTTTATCTCAAATCAAATGTTGAAATAAATTTATATACTAATACCTACTTTTTCTCTTCACTAGGTCTATTTTTTATTCTTTTTTTTTTTTTCTCTCCACAAATCACTTCTTCAATTCTGGAAATCCATTCCCAAATTTACTCTGACAATGCTAAGACCTTTCTGCCTTTCTAATTTTCCAAGTCTTTATAAATTTTCCTTTTCTAATTTTCCAAAATCTAAAAGTACCACTTTCCCTCCCACAGCAGCTCCATTTATGCAAATATTTCTCTCCATGTAAATAATATTTTGATCTCATTAGCTCTAACTAGCACTTTAAATTTATTGGCAACTTCTTTAGCAATTAGAGTCATTAGGAGTTTTAATGTTGAAACTTCAGCTTTGTGTTTGACACACATCTTAGAAACTGAGCTAATATTCATTTATGCCTTGACACTTAAAGACTACAAAAATTTGGAAACATACCATTTCAAAGTAATGCATAGTTCAACTTTCTGGAAATTTCACAACATGCTGTTAGTGTTTTTTAAAATAAAGATTAATTTTTCCCCATTCTCTAGACGAAAGTCACTGACAAAGCCTTCTGTCACACAACTGGATATCCATTTTTTATTGTATTTATAGACACTTTCTCCACAAAAATCACAAACTACTACAGAGTTGCATGCTATTTAAGACGTGTCACATAAGACATCATCTAAATCGGACACTGCATACACTGCCAACTTCATTTGAATCTCCCAGAGTACTTATTTACTTAGAGAAATCATTCTACTCCCAAAACAAGATAGATATTTTCATGTGATTTCAAGGAAATAAGACTTCTAAAACATGCTCTTTTTTTCTCAATAAATATTTCAGTGACCATCTTTATTCATTTTAGGAGTATTATCTTGGTGCAATAAAATTCTGCATTTCTACTAGTACCAGACCCCCACATACCTTGCAGTTTTTATTCCTTCTGCTTAGGATAGGACTAGAAATCCTAGCTTTCTGTCCTGGCAGATGAAGAAATGAACTCTTTATAAAAATATAATGACCGGCTGGCTCTTGCAATGTATGATCAGTAGCTGGTGCAGTGACTATTTTTGTAGGGTTGCCAGTTCTGAGGTTCCAGTCAAAATCATCATTTTCATCTTGCTTCCATCCACAAAGATCGAACTCAAAATTGCAATGCCCAATAGATGTACCTGAAAGACATTTGCACACACATAAAAGGAGATTTGTTTCAAGAAGATAATTAGGTATGTACACTAAAACCTAGTACTCAAATCTATTAAAAAAAAAAAGCTTCAATTGAAAAATAATATACACATATACAAAATAATAGGATAGGACAAAACTGCATATATATGAGGTAGGTTTCTGTGCTCTTGATATTATAGTCCAGAGTCCTTGATATCAAAGTAACCAAATATAGCAATCTGTTCTAGGTCAAGCTTCATATCTCTTTAGGGTCTTACAGGCAGAGCTCAATTGGTCCCCTCCTTAGAGCATTCAGGATATCTGTAGAAAACTAGTTTCTTTTTGGAGGAACACAATAAGGTCAGGTGAAAGTGATAACAAATGCTTATATTTAGGAAACAGAAACCCATCCAAGTGAAGGTATTGAGCACCATAAAGACATAGCATCCATACAGGGAGATAGAGATAAAATGTAAATGTAAATGGTGTTAACTTTGAGCTGAATCACACCCATAGTTTAATTTTGCATGTTTCCAGAAGAGTTCACACATGTATTTTCTTAGACAAAATTTAAACAGAGATGATTATTTACATTTCTCCTTAAATTGTATTTAATGCCTAGAAAAATAGAAAGCTGTCAAAATTTTGGTTGGTCTTTATATTAAACGACATACATGTTCTTTACTGATTTTTCCAATCTTAAATGTAGAAACAGCCAGCATGTTGAATCAACTGTCCCCATAAATTAACTCTATTGTATCACTCCAGATGTTAAAGCTGTGTATAATTTTCCTCTATTCATCTATAACTTTATTATAATGATTACCAAGCTTGCTGAAATACGCTGGAATTTTAGCAAAGCTTTTAAGATACTTTTGACTATGCCCTGAATATTCTTACTATTGTTGCTGGAAAGTGCTTTGAAGATAGATTGGGAAATCGTACAGATCATTTGACCTACCAATATAAAAATTGACAAAAGTGCTCTTGTAAATGTAAATAGAACCTGAGCCTCTTCTGGAGTCTGATAAACTTCAGCAACTTCAAAGTACTTTTATTTAATAGGCAGCTGGTCAGAAGCCTCAGTAATGAGGCCAAGGACTTAAAATGATAGAATTGTCACAGTTCAAAAAGATCTCTAAGATCACCACATTCAACAGTTAACCCAAAACCAAGTAAACAAAACAAAACAAAAAAACCACAACAAAAATACCAAACAGACCAAACAAACACGAACAACTTGGGGGGGGGGGGGGGAGGCGCGAAA